>VDFB02271358.1:961217948-961299200 GCA_007258455.2 Sequoia sempervirens
AACAAGGTTCAAGGCCAATATGTTATCACGAAGGAGGAAAGTAGAGGGCTCCAATCTCGCATTACCATCCTTCTTCTCATCCAACTCAATAATGTCATTAAAATCACCTACAATAATCCAAGGGAAAAAAGGAGCAAGGCTCCAGATGAAATTAATATGAGACCACAATAACTGCTTACAAGGAAAATCAGTAGGCGCATAGATGTTTGAAAGAAGAATAGCGTCCCCCGACTCCAGACTTGAAGCAACCATAGAGATGAAAGACTTGGAGGACATCCACCAAAGAGAACGAATCTTCACTGGGTTCCACAGGCAAGCCACATCCCCTGCGTTACCAAGAGCCCCAATACATTGGAAATCACCCCACCCCCACAACTTTGGCAACAAACCAATCATACTTTCAATAGTTAACTTAGTCTCCTATTAAAAAATAACATCAAGAGAATGAATTCTCACCAACTCATGAGCAACTTTTTGTTGAGGGCCACTATTCAAGCCCCTTACATTCCAAGAGATGACGATCATTTTGGAGGGTTAGAAAAATGGGAATCCAAGGTCTTAATAGATCCAGACTCCACCAAAGTCTCCCCCATCAACTTTATTTTTTCCAAGTCCTTCTTTCTTCCAACTTTGGAGGGTTTCTCAACAAGCCCTTTCTTTTGGTCTTTTTGAAGAATTCCCAATGAAGGAGGAGCCTTGCTTCCTTTTATTGAATCAAACCCCACTTTCACCAATGGAGTAGAGATCTCTCCCTCCCCCATCTTCGTATCTGCAAGAGGCTTGAACCTTGCAAAAACCACCAAATTCATATATGTTTCCATTTGCAAAGCACCAGTCTCCTAAGAATTCTGGTTGTGATATGGAATAATTCCTTCCTGAACCCCTTCTGAAACACCCTGATCGATAAACATCATACCCGGGTTCACCTCCTGTTGACTAAGATAATCCATAACCTCATATCTATTAAAAGTGTATCCTTTCTGGCTCTCCTTAAGAGTCCTCTTTTGACCTTGGTTCCTATTATGATTCTTAACAGGAATAAAGCCCTCTGCCCCAACAACCTCACTAGGAATTGGGTCCTTACCTTTGTCGACCTTGGGAGGGTTGTGAGGAGGCTGAGTAGTCCGAGACATAGAAGATTTAGACTTTGGGCATCTTCTCTGTAGATGGCCATATTCATGACATAAACAACAATGAAATGGAAATGTCTCATAATCAAGCTGTTGCACCAAAGAATATGAACCCGCACGAATTTCCAAAGAATCTGGAAGAGGGTTATTTAAATCCATTTCAACACAAATGTGAGCAAAATTCATTACCTTTGTATCTCGAGTTTGCTGAGATGGATCCACTAGTTTCCCCAACAACGAAGCAACTCGATGCAATATGTCATTGCACCAATATTTAGCTGGAAATATAGGGAGACAAACCCACACCAGAACTTGATTTAGAAGTGCCTTTGAAGGATCAAAGCCCACATGCTAGGGTTTAATAAATAGACCAATCTGGTTGTGGAAATAAGGCCCACCTTCAAACACTCTATTGCAATCCGCCATACAATTAAAATTCACCATGAAGTAGTTGTTTGCTAACAACATTATTTCCATCTCACCCTCTGGGGACCAGGTATGATGAGCCCACGTCTCCAAAAATTGGAGTGAAATCCTCATTCCCAAAAAATTGCAAAGCAAAGCATGCTTCGAGTAATACTCAATATCCTCCGCGATCAATTCTGGTTGAATCATTAGCACCGACCTATCTTTGCTTCGTTCCAGGCACCCATTAATTTTTGGGATATGAGGACCTTTAGATGAATCGAATCCTCCATTCTGTGAATCATTAGAGAACAAGTTATTATCAAAAACCTTCATTGAAAGAGAAGGAGATTTCGTCTCAAGAGCAAATTGGAAATTCAAGGTAGAATTGACTCTTGAAGCTTCCCCTCGTTCCATCATCGAAGAGGAGTCGGGGAAAAATCCTTAAAGAAGAAAGCTTTGAATAAAACACAAAGCAGCAGATGAAGCAAACAAACCCAAGAGATAATAAATGCCCCCTGTACACACCAAAACCCCCACCCAACAACTTCAAAAATGCCACCACCAATCCAACAAACACTAACATGCACTGAGAAAGGATGACATGCAGCTGCGGCCTCACAGGGCGTGAGCTACCATGCCTGCACAACTCCCTTCACCTCCCGTCGCCATCCAAAGTTCTGGAAAAAACCCACGATGAAATTTCCCGTAGACTTTTATTCATATTTTATAGTTAAATAGCTACTAAGGGGCAATGCCCATTATATTGATCATCAAAAAATTACATTGAGAGAGTTTTCATTGTGAATCCCCTATCTAATACTAGCCTATTCAACCCACCACCTATATTGCACATACATTGATATAAACATTAGATCGGTTGTAGTCTACACCTACTAAATTCCTATTTCATAGAGGAACCACACTAGGCACAACCCCACACTAGTTACCCACTTACACATTTCCTCCACATTTAGATTGGGGGCAGAGATGCATGTTGGATTTCACCTCAATCGTCTTATTTTTCCTTTTCACCTCCATCCAGTTTTCCTTTGGCCTAGCACCACATTTGTCCTTTTCTTTTTTATTCACTTGACCTCCCCTTGGAGACACTATTTCAGAACCTTCTGAAAAAACCGCCCCACCACGTTTGTTTTAAAAGTTTTAGCCACCATAATGTTGTCTCAAACCATTGGAGGAGATTCAATTATGTCCTTTGGATCAACAATTTTTTTTTGTACGCTGTTGTATTGCAATTGGGTAGATTTCCTCACAAGAGGAGAGCCATTCTTGGTTGTCATGTGTGGTCGTGATTTGCTTGGTGAAGCATTCTTCCTACAAGCCCCATTGGTTGGGGTGTTATTTTCAGTTTTCCCATCTTGGCATGAATCCTCCTTTTCCACAACATAATGTTATGGTGAAACGTCTTTCCATCAAGTGGCTTGGCTATCAACTCTTCGCTTTTACAGAATGGGCAGCAATGTGTCCCGTCTTAAAGCATTTGCGACAACAGAAAGGTAAACCCTCATAGTCTATAAGCTGATTCTAACACCCTATTGCAATTTTTAAAGAGATATTTGTCAGAAGTGCTTTAAATGTGTCCAAATCCACCAAAATATGGGCATAGGTAGTGTGCAAGTAATTTGATAAGCCCTCATCCACCCCCAAAAATTTCCCTAACGTGTTACCAATGGCTTCAAAACAAGATTCAAACCAAAATTGCAAAGGGAGGTTCGAAAGCCTTACCCAAATTGAAGCAACCTCAAAGGATTCAGTAGTGGGATTGAAAGATGGATGCCACAGTTTCAGCATAAGCAAATGCTATTCATAGCACCACTGATGATCACATAAAATTGTATTCCTATCTCTAATATCATTGAAGACAACCACAAAAAACCCCCTTGCACAGGGATAAATTTTGACACCTCCCTCCAAGATGGGGCGCCATGTGTCTGTGATCCATTGGTGCAGAGCAACTAAACTCAACCAATACCCCCTAAACCGCTAGATCAAACCTAACATGACAAAATATGCTTCATTCTCCATCACCTCGCTATAGATTTCCTCGCTAGTTTCAGTATAAGCAAATGTTGTTCATAGCACCACTGATGATCACATAAAATTGTATTCCTATCTCTAATATCATCGAACAGGTATAAATTTTGACACCCCCTCCAAGATGGGGCGCCATGTGTCTGTGATCCATTAGTGCAAAGCAGCTAGACTCAACCAATACCCCCTGAACCGCTAGATCAAACCTAGCATGACAAAATATGCTTCATTCTCCATCATCTCGCTATAGATTTCCTCGCCAAAGCACACTGTTGGGGAGATATCAACATATTAGAGAGGCCAAATCAACAGTTTGCATCCATTGTTTACCTCATCTTGTGCATGATTTGCCATCCTCGCTGCCCTAGGAAAAGGCCGCCAATGCTGGCTGCGATCATCAGATGAGGAGTGGAGCCTTCCTTCCACACACCCACCCATCTGCCTCAATCCATGTCCATTGTGTATCGACTCCCATTTTTGTGCAGGAGGGTCAAAATCCTCTACCATAGTGTCCCTTGTATTCCTCCCCAGCGCCTCAGAGTGATGTTTCCCCACATTTAAATTAGTAGCATGGAAATATTGCCTCTTCCTCGCCTCACGCCCACCACAGTCCCTTTGTGCATTATCGCCAGGGAAAACCTTAGCTGTTAGAGTCGAGGCAACCGAGAGTTTGGATAGGCCCCCTTGTCCAAAGCCATCTTTATTGATTTCTCTGGAGCCACATTTATCTCCTGTAGGTTTCTAGGAAGGAATTGACGCTAGATCCTTATGAAGTTCGCCAATACCTTGTAGATGGTTTGAACACTAGGTGTCTACCCCATGTGCCCAATTGTAGGCACCCATATATGTCTGGGAAACCTTTGTAGACCCCCCATTCTGAGCTCCATTCACCTTCATTCTTGTCCCCAACGACTCCTCAACATGGCATAAGGGTTGGCTACCAGTAGCGACATGATTTTTCTGGTGATCCCAACCTTGGTGCTTTGTGTTTTGCCCTTGAATCTGCAAACAATGTGAAGCCCTAGCCTTCTCCTCTACTGGGCTTTGTGGCCAAGCCTTTTCGCACGCTGCAATAGGCATCAAGAGTTTTTTTTCAACCTTTCTCTACCAATTAATTTTTCAACACTTTCTATTCTTTTGATTTATAAAATAATATTATATAAATACATTATTAGACATTCAATAAAGATTATCATTGTTATTTTAATATTAAAATATTGATTTTCAATAAAAATATAAATTTTGTCATATACAATCAAAATCCAACTCTTTAAGTTTGTTTAAATTAAATTAATAAAACCATTCCTAATCTATCTATTTATAGCTGAACTAAAGATAATATATGGAAGCAAGGTGAAAACCATCCATTCCTAAAAGAAAAAGGAAAAATAATAATTCACCAAAACTTTTTATCTAATCATATTCACAAGAAATAATTTCTATATCTAATCATATTCACAAGAAATAATTTCTAAAATTTATAAAGTTAAATATTTTATATGTTTACTCTAGATAAATTAAATTTTATTTGAAAAACAACTTACTACTAACTAATCAAAAACAAAAAAACAAAAATGACAATAATATTACCTACAATAAATACTAAAAAGATATTAGTTATTAACACTATAAAAATACATTCTTAATAGAGAATCAACCAAGTTAAAATTCTTATAATTATACTCATTATATCCATTTTTTATCTTTTTTTTAAATAATTATCTATATCGATAAATTGTGATACATTCAATATCACTTCTTTTTAACATATTAATCAAGATCTTTTAAATCATATAACCTTTAAAACACCTATGAGATTGTTGTAAACTAATATGTTATTAAATAATAATGAAACACATATAAATAAAAGCACTATTAAATGACTGATTGATACATATATATGAAACATTTATAAATAGTCTACACATTTATATTTTTTTCATACAATATCTCAACCATCTAATATTTACCCAATATTTATATATTAACCATCTAATTAAGCCTAAGAGGCTTCTTACACTCACATCAACGAGTATGTGTACATTTTTATTCTCCCCATTAAAATTGACGTCTACTAACTTGTCGCAAAGTAAAATATTTATTATCAATAGATTTATGTTTTTAAATCAGATTTTAAAGCAGTTTACATAATGTGAAAATTTCCTTGTTTTAGACAAGGTAATCTTGAATATTTTATTAATATCAATTTAGAATTTTTATTTAATTGTAATATTATATATAAGATTTTTTTATATGTAAACTTTAAAAGCATGTATTATCATCATCTTTTTATAGTTCTACTATATATGCAATTTTTGACAAAATATAATACAGTATTTTAATTTCTAATAGTAATATATATATTTTTTATAATATTTGTTATGGAAATACATATTAATTTAGAATGTTTTGAAAAAATTAAAATATAGATTTTTAGAAAAGAAAATATATATACATTTTTAGAAAAGAAAATATATATACATTTTTAGAAAAGAAAATATAATATAGTATTCTAATTTCTAATAGTAATATATATCATTTTATAATATTTGTTATGGAAATACACATTAATTTACAATATTTTCAGACTTCTATAATTTTTAGAAGATTTTAAACAAGATTATCTTGAATATTAATACAATTAGAAAATTTCCTTGTTTTAGACAAGATAATCTTGAATATTTTAATAATATCAATTTAGAATTTTTATTTAATTGTAATATTATATTTAATATTTTTTTTATATGTAAGCTTTAAAAACATGCATTATCATCATCTTTTTATAGTTCTACTATATATGATTTTTTTTTAAAAAAATAATATAGTATTCTAATTTCTAATAGTAATATATATAATTTTATAATATTTATATTATAGAAATACATATTAATTTCAAATATTTTCAAAAAACTAAAATATACATTTTTAGAACATACATGATTTTTAATTTATAATATTTGTTATGGAAATACATATTGATTTACAATATTTTCACGCTTTTATAATTTTTAGAAGATTTTTAAAAGATTATCTTGAATATCTAATAAAAAAAAAAATATATATATATATATATACATTTTTAGAAAAGAAAATATATATACTTCTTTAAAATAAAATAAAATATAGTATTCTATTTCTAATAGAAATATATATCATTTTATAATATTTGTTATGGAAATACATATTAATTTAGAATATTTTCAAAAAACTAAAATATATATTTTTTGAACATACATAATTTTTAATTTTTAATATTTGTTATGGAAATACATATTAATTTACAATATTTTCATGCTTTTATAATTTTTAGAAGATTTTTAACAAGATTATCTTGAATATCTAATACAAAAAAATTAAAAATAAATACAATATTATATATATATTGAAATCAATATATATCGTTGTTTGGCAATGGAGATACAAGAAACTTTTGCTTTATTTTTAAAGTTGTTTTAAAATTGTTTGAAATTTTTAAGAAAATATAATATAGTATTCTAATTTCTAATAGTAATATATATAATTTTATAATATTTGTTATGGAAATACATATTAATTTAGAATATTTTCAAAAAATTAAAATATACATTTTTAGAAAAGAGAATATAATATAGTATTCTAATTTCTAATAGTAATATATATCATTTTATATTATTTGTTATGGAAATACATATAAATACAAATTAATATTTATTACTTTACCACATTTCCACAATATGAGCTTAAAAGAATGTGTAAGTTGCATGCATGGATATGATAATTAAGTCGACAGGCTTCCTATAGTGGCAGCCAACAATTTGTGTAAGGAAAAATTATTTAGGTGGAAATTGACGTGCAACTGGAGTGATGAAAGAGGAGACAACAAGAGGAGATTGTAACAAACAAGTAGTGGAATGGGCATAACACATTTTCTTGATGAATTGGCAGAACTAATTGTGCTACTTATAAAGAGTACACCCCATTCCCATGCCCGTGATTACAAATATCGTGATGAGTAGCACCCATGCTTGCAAACGTGATCCAGAGTTTTGTCGCTTCAAAATCTATGCATTGTTGTTCGGACACTAAAAGATTTAATTTTGTAAAGATTGGTATGGCGTTTTCCTGGCTGCAATGGCTAGAACAATGTTTTGACTTATTATCATGTATGTAGTGGGAGGAGCTCATGTCCCCAATGTTCCATTAATACGAGGGCTGCTCCATTCTCCTGAATCTAAGGTGCATGGCCTATTCGCTTCTATACACATTTGATTATGGCACACGTGGATTTGACGATCAAAATCATGATAAGATCTGGTAATGGATTTGATTTACTCTTTATCTTTTTAGATTTGGCTTCATTTTGCCCCAGTTACTTGAAAATAGGGTGCTCATAGGGTCCAAAAGTGCATCCTTTGCAGTTATGGCTTTGTTTTGTAGTATTCATTTGGTAAGTTGAGTTTTGGCCTCTTTTATTTATATGGATGATTCTTAAATTCGTAACTTATATTCAAAGATAATTATCACATTTGAAACATCTTACTTTACTATGGATACATGCTTATGGTTTATTTTATGCATGGATTGATGATTACTGCAGATACATATTTGGATCCAAGGTCGAGCATCTTGAAGAGGATCAATTGTTTCTCAAAACTGAAAGCTTGTGTATTGTTCATTGGCAGTCATGCCTCACATACTATTGTTCTTAGATAAATCCTCGCGTTCTTTTAGTAAGACTAAGCTATATATTGTTATCCTTGGATACCCATCTATCCATATGAAAAGAAGCTTTTCATTTCTGGTATCTGATATCATAGGCCAACTAATTTACTTGTATTTGTGGGTGCACAAAATTTAATTAACAGGTATGGAGTTAGCATTTATCTTATGTACTAGGCATTGTGTTATAGCAACCTTTACAACCTGTAGGGATTCAAGGTCGAATACATTATTGAACATGCTTATGGTGATCCCAGTTATGCCAAAACAAATTTGTAGTCGTCAATGCTTAGTCAAAGTATATAGTTACAATCTTCTCATTTCTAGATGCCATGTTTATGTGTTTTGTGGCATTAGATAAATTGACCTGGTGAATGGAAGTGCACCCACATTCAATGAATCTAAATTCCATAGTTGTTCAGAAAGCTACAATTTGTTTCATGGAAGTTAGTTTGATTGGTCTTATAATAGCATGTTTCCTGATGGTAACCAATTGTTGAGAGATGTTTATCATTTTGTAATAGTTGTTGATAAGGTGGGGACAAAATCATTTTTTAATTATGATTTAAGATGCCAATGCTTACTTAAGAATGCCTTTTAACTATTGGATACTTTTGAAATAGATCTACTGTAAAACTTCAAAAAAATATTAGCAAACACAATTGGAAGGTGTAAAGTTAAATTCCACAACCTTCACGAATATGGAATACACTGATTGCAAGTTACATTCAATTTGGGTTTGTTGAATGGGTGTTGGAAGCTTTTGAGTAAATGCATTAATAGATGTAAATGTAAATTCCATGGCCCTTGCAACTCCTTTGGTTAACGTTATCATAAAATGCATAAGCATAGACAAGGTATGTAACTATTTGAACACCCCAAAGAGATACACGAATGCATGAAGGACGATTTCAGAAACTTTCTTACATTGCGATTGAAAAACAAAAAAAAGAAAGGTAAGAACTTTGCAATAGGTTATAGTCACTCGAAAAAGTACAAAGAATTATAAACATGTAGGCATATATGAGTGAATATTCATATTCGAGCAAAACGAAAGGCATGCGTAAGGATTTCCCTATTAGACACGACAACAATAAATAAAAAGAAAGATTGCAAGGACATGACGTGAGGGCTGCTTGGTTGAAGCCTATAGGAAATAAACGAGCTAGAAGACAACACGCCATTGTTGCAGGTTAAGATCAAAATGGATTTGTTGAATAGGCCTTAGAAATTTTTGAATACAAACTTAAAGGTTTGAGCTCATCCACCATCATAATGGAAAATGATTTTTAGTTGGATGTTATAGTTGGAAACAAAGAAAACACATTAATTATTTGACAAAATGCCCCAGAAAAATGGTTCTATTAATGTGTAGCACCAAATTCTAGACAAGAATCCTCAAACATATGTGGTCTCATGAAATAAAATGATAGTTGCACTTGAAAATTTGCAATGATAGCTACATGTTAGATAGGATTAATTTTTTCTATGGGTATTTTTTTCCATTTAATCAAAAGTAAACACATAAATTATAAATTATTAAATTATATTATGTTAAATAATATTTATATAAAATGTTAAATATTAAATAATGATAATTTTTTTTTAAAATAATACTTAAGTTTTTTAGCAGTTTCATAAACAACTTCATTATTTTCAATTTCATAATTATTAATTTTAATTCTAATTTTAAGAATTCTAACCCTAGCTATGATTTTATACCTTAACCATAATCATATTTGTAATCTTAATATCCTTCTCTAGGTGGGTATTTTAAATTAAATTTGCACCATATAAATACAATAGGCGTCTTGAGAAGGATATCTCTCGGCTTATTTTACATAGATTTTTCTAAATATAGGTATGCTAGTTATATAAGACCATCTAATTATACTTTTAAATATTCATACAATATATCAGCAATTGCTTTATGACAACTTGTTTGGGATTTTACTCCATTTACCCTCTTAATTTCATTAATTCAATCAATGCAAACGACTAGAATGAGAAAACTGCAGAGCTTGGCGATCAAATTCCCATTCCATTCTTCTTCCTTGTTTTGCCTTGTGAGGAGCTGTTCAAGATCATCACAATACAGGGGAATATGCAATGAACTGAAGCCTCCAAGTCCAAGGAAGGAACCTGTTGCAGTTTCTGCCCACGGGATAACATGGCACGATCCTTACCAATGGATGTCCAATGCCAAAGACCCTGCAGTATCTCACCATCTCGAACAAGAAAATCATTACACTGAAGCTTTCATGAAAGATACTGCTCAATTACAACGACAGTTGGAGGTTGAGATGATATCCAGAATGGCCCCTGAGTTTTCTACTCCCTCAGAGCGTAGGGGTCCATGGTAGGTTAAACCTTTTATCTACATATTATACATTGCTCTTGCCATTTCAATATCTCATGCAGAAGTTTATATTTATGCAATGCCTGGTGAAAATGTTTGAGCATTTAGTTTTATTCTTGTAATTCCCACTTCAGAATTCTGCCCAACAGCTTGACTTAGGCGTTTCCCATCAAACAAAATGCAGAAAACATTATTATTGTTTTAAGAAAAATGTTTTGCTCCTCCAAAGTTTGATCTAATGTCCAACCTTCGATTAGATAGTGCCTCGATTCAACATGCCATCGGGAATCCCTTATTGGCTATGCAGAGGCGGGAATATTGGACTTTTACCAGAGAGCTGGAGTATTTTTTTCCAATATTTGATGTAATCTAAGTGCGACGAATTTCTTTCAAGCTGAGCTTTAAACTCAGGTTTTGTAGCACGGGTTCGTGTTCAACTTAAGCTTCAGAAGCGCAAGACCTTAGATAAGTCCACTTCAAGATCTTATCCAAACGCTGAAGCATACAATGCCCATCAAGAATTGTATGCACATACATATATCTTCACATTTGCATGTGTATATACACGCACACATGCTTAGACATATAGTATAAATATGTGTCCAGGGATATATTTGCTAATTGCTTGTATGAACGCATACTCACACATATATGTGTGCTATGCGCAAATATATATTTATGCTTATGTCTACAATATATGTGTCTGGTACGTACACACACATACATACATATTATTAGACACATGTATGTATGTGTATGTTTATGCTTATGTCTACAATATATGTGTCAGGTACGTACACACACATACATACATATTTTTAGACACATGTATGTATGTGCATGTTTATAAATGTATACTGAGACATTTAAAGCCTCAGCTGAATTCATATTCGGTTGACTTAAGAGGGGTTAGGCTTTTCAACAGGAGGCAAACTGTTCAAATTTTGATGACGGTCCATAGTGTCAGTTTCCTCAATTCAACCATCATGACTTTCCATTGGAGAACAGATACTTGCTCAATGTCCATATGTAATAATATACAAAATTGTGGACAGCTTTAACCAATTCTCGGGCATGATATTATCTTCATTCCTTGTCTGAGCCATTAATAATCTGTCTGATCATGTTTACATTTCTCTTGATTGACACTACGACTATAGCTTAAGATGTCTGATATTGCATGGTATTAAAATTACCCAAGCTGTCCCATTGCCTGTTATTCTCTCCCTAGACATGACTTCTTGTTTGGAATATGGAAATGGTTATGGCACAATCAACTCAGGGATTGTGTTTCGAGGAGAAAAGAAAGCACTTCAAAATGGATGTCCATTTAATAGGAAACATGTTTCTTTTCATGATGCTCATAAGGTGGTGGAGACCTACTACATGGACATGGATCAAAGCCATGCCATCTCCAAGGCTAGTAATGCCGACATCAAAAGATTGGAATCTTAGGAATACATTCCCAATCAGATTGCCGAATTTGCAATATTTTCCATATTTATGATAATCAGTATTTGCTTTGAGCAGTTTCAATTCTTCAATCTTAAAGAATCTGCCACCAAACATCCCAATGCGTTCTCATCTTCATATTATTTCCTAAGCTAGCAGGCTGACCTGCAGCTCTATTAACGTCCATGAAACAATAGTTGAATGTAATGGGATCAAATCTGCATTTCAACTCCATTACTTCTTCCCAAGGAACCCAAATAATTTAATTTCTATGATGACCATTTTACTTGAATAGATTACAAATATTGAGCCTTAATGTACTTCAAGTTTCTTAGATCTTATGCAATACAAATATTCAGACCTTTAATAGAGGCTTCAATAGCGCACAAAACTTCATGGTGCATATCATTTTCATGATTTTTAAGAGGCAAAAAACAATACTGACAAAGCGAAAAAATATAAAACCAATGAATGGCAAGAAGTGAATAAAGCTTCGGACCAACCAACCAAGGGACCTCGTTTGATTGGCCATGAATATGTGGCATTTGTTTCCTTTTTATGATGAAGAGTACTTGAACTTTTTCTTGGGACTACTAGAAGTCTAGAATAATCAATCTCTTATCAATAAAATCCATTGTAAGTTAGTTCACTAGTCACATTGTCCTAATGATATTATTCTATGTGGTCTCTTGAGTCTATCGAGAAAATTAAACTTGCACCTTTCACTGGTTGTAAGTTCATCATTCCATCGATACTTTATCAAGCAAGCAGAACCCATGCCTCCTATACAGATGTATTGGCAAGATGCTCACCATATTTTTCTAATCAGTTAATTTTCTTGTTTGAGATTGCAAGTGACATCCTCACTGAGAATGCTACTTCTTTCCATAATCAACATGCTTACAAGCTCTGTGAGAAGTTTATGTGAAGCTTAACTTGTCTACATCCTATTACCCAGAAGGTAATAGTCAGGGGAAGCCTCTTACAAAACAATTGAAAATCTTGTTTTTAATGGTCCTTGAATTTAGATGTGACTGACATCTTAAGTTGTCTCCTTCTCATTGGTCACATTGGTTACCATTCACACAACCATGTGTGGTACTTCGTATTCACTTGGCTCACCCTCAATCTCTCATCCCTAAGATGAATTTCTGTGTTAAGCAATTCTTGCTGATTGTTGATGGTGCCATTGTATGTCCTGGCTATGACCAGTTATAAGTTGAGAGGATCACCATTTTTCTTTGAGGAATGGGGATTTCTCTTTGTTCTTTGTGGATGGTGAAGAGGTCCCTTGCTACCTATTTTATCCTACAAAATAAGGTTTTTGGCCCGTTGCCTTCAAGAACCAGTTACATTTAGATGCTAGAATCTACTTAAGACTAGTAGATTGATTAAATTCTCCTTTCAGCCTATATCAGCCTTTGGAGTTCTTACTAAAGTTACTAGTACAGATGGTACTATACCTGTGAGATGACATTCCCTTGTGCAGGTTTCCATCAGGATACCTTAAACTTCTCTGATTTCTTATTCTCTTATTCAGCACGGAGGATGAGGTACCCTTCCCTGCTCACTGTCCAAAGTATGTGGGAAGAAGTGAATTATCAGTTTTCCCTCTACACCTATAGGATCTTCAGCTGCAGAAGTAATGAGAGGCATTGACAAGATTTGACATCTTCCTTCAATTAGGATCTCCTAGCCCAGGCATTTCCCTTGAGTACATCATCTGATTTTGTATTGATGCTTTTGAGGCAGTGACGTTGATACCAATAAAGCCTAGCTCTCCCTTGGCCCTTTTTCTTGGCTCTACCAATGATTTCTTCCTTTCACAAGTTTGATTATATTTTATGGCATTTGTATAAAGTGATTGACTTGTCTAGCAGTTGCCTGGTACCTCTCATGTATTTGGTTCTATTGCTTCCTAGATTTTGTTTTAAACTCTTCTATCTCTTGGAGTTTTGTTTAGCTAATATAACTTAGACTTTTGAGTATTGATCTGCTTTGGTCATTCCTTGACCTTAATACAATATCTTTCTTCTTTCTTTTTACTCCTGGCTTTGGTGTTGAAGTAGCCCTAGGTGTGACCAGTCTTACAATCAGTGCAAACTGTGTCTTTGTGAGAACTTCTTTCTTTGTCAATATCAAATTTGGCAGTGATTGTGGGTGCAGATCTCGTGTGTCTTGATTTTCTGTGGTGTTGTGACCTCAAGTTTGGTGTCAACAGTTACTTTGGTACAATTAGTTGACATTTAAAATTTACATTTCCAATGAAGGAAATGAACTTTGGCACAAGTTCCATGATGCAGAAAATGGTGCCATTTAATACTCAGCAATTTCTTCTCTTCCACTCTGGACTTTGACACTGTATGCAATATTTTGAATTTTTCCAAGCCTTGAGCCTGGATTTTAACTAAACATTGATTT
Organism: Sequoia sempervirens; assembly: GCA_007258455.2. Classification (NCBI taxonomy): domain Eukaryota; kingdom Viridiplantae; phylum Streptophyta; class Pinopsida; order Cupressales; family Cupressaceae; genus Sequoia; species Sequoia sempervirens. The sequence continues at coordinate 961,232,466 of VDFB02271358.1, forward strand.
CTTACAGATCATCTCTACATTGTCCATTTCAAATTTTCAAGCTTATAACCGCATGTAGTTTTCATTAAACATCCACTTCAACATTTAGTTTTTAATGTTTTTCTGCAGCTTGCCCATATTCTTTGTTAATAGCAGTGCTTACTTCAATATATTGCCATAACCTACAATTTATGGGGTGACAACAACATTCCTTTACTTTTAGTTATAACCAAATTCTCTAATTCTTATCATGCGTTGTCATACCCTGCAATTTATGAGGTGACAACTTCATTCTGTTAATTTTGGTTTCAACCACATCATGTAATTTTTGTCTTGCAGGTTATATTACCAGCGCATTCCTGAAGGGAAGGAATTTCCTATGCTTTGCAGACGACAGGAAAGACGAAATGGTTATGCTGCTGCATTTTTTGATTATGTTCGAGGAAATTACAGAGAGGAAGTTTTACTCGACTGGAATGAAATTGCAGTACAGTTTGGCACGAAACTTTTATCTTGTTCTTGCTTATCTTCTATAATGTGCTACAATTTTATGATGCCCAATCAATGAAGAACTTGGGAAAATAACTAGTAAGGTTTCAGTTTGAACTGTAGGAATGCTGTAATTCTAGTTCACGACAAGGATATGACAATCATGGGAGCACTGCCATATAGTTAATTCATTTTAGGGATGAACTGATACAAAGACCAACAAAATATGAAAGATGATAGTGTGAAGTTGGTAATGTTATTCAAGGCAATACAATCTGACACATTCTATTACAAAGGGATAAAACTTAGGACCACTGTTAGGAAGGAACTACTTACTAACTATTAGTATTTATGGCAAGCTTACCTGGAAAAGTGGGTTCCTGTTTCCGTCTTATTTTTACTACAAATGCTGTCATTTGTAACATGTTTTCTGACCCCCCTAGCTATATCTACCAGCTTCCTGGTGGTTTTAGATGGTTTCTTAGTGAAATGTACAATTCCAGTATCTCCTGGATAGCCTATTCACTTGCTGAGCTCATATTTCCTTGGTTATTCCTGGGACTCGTTCCGGTCCTTTAGTAAATCAAATGCATATTGTAGATGGGAGTGTGATCTAGGTACAGTATTCCCCCTTGAGGGAGTGCAAATTATGTACTGTCTAGTGAAGGAATGTTTCTTAATGGATTGAAGGCATCTCTAGCACACAAGCATTTCACTCCACATCTTGAAGGAAGAGGATCCAGCAGGGTTTTAAGGCCTACAAGAACTGTAGAAGGCATACAACAGCCAAAAGATGGCATAGTTTGATCTGTGGTTTGGGGCCTATGCCCAAGCAAGAAAGCAAGGGTTGAAATCTGATCATATCACGTGGTAGCACAAGCAGTGTGTGTGTTTACATGGAAGTTATCTATGATCTACTGAAGCAGAAAACATCAATCTAAAACTAATCCTTCCTCTTTTTCTTTCAGTTAAAGAACAGGGATATGGCGAGAATGTGCATCATTCACTTCTCTAAAACCCCAATGACATGTCATTGGGGTATGTGAGTAGCTAGTGTCTATGCATAAAAATACAACGATTAACCCTAAACTGTAATATAAGACCCCAAATATTTTTTATTTTGGAAACTACACCACAAAGAGTGAAAGAAAGAGAACAGACAATTGTGAGTATGTGAGTAGCTAGTGTCTATGCATAAAAATACAACGATTAACCCTAAACTGTAATATAAGACCCCAAATATTTTTTATTTTGGAAACTACACCACTGCTGTTACAATTTTCTGAGTGTGTTTGCCTTTGTAATTTCATGTGTTATTCATAGTTTCATCATGTGAATGAATAGGTATTTCCCCACTTGCTGTTTGTGTTTTATGAGGTGTTTTTGCATTGAGTTTTCAAGTACCAATCATGCATAGAGCTTGCATAAAGTATAGAAATTGCAGTGAACAATAAATAGGAACAAAGCACTAAGATTGATAAACATTCAGAGCTTTCAATAACCAGATTTTAATGAAAGAAATTAACTGTTTATTACACTCAGTTTCAATCTCAAATACAAGTAACTCAGACCTGGGATAAACTCCTTAGCAGCAGTATGTAACCTCTTCATAGACACAACCAGCACACATGTAAATGAGGTCCTTAAGCTTGATGCTTTGCTGGGCCAAAAGACGTCCTCAAAGCTTCCAAAAGACAGAGAATCCCTCACCAAAGTGGCGACCAGGTAAGAGATAATCAACCAGAAAGGGGCTTGCTGGGGGTCGACCTAGCAAATAAATTCTGAATCTTCTTCAAAAATACAAACTTGTTCTTGCTGGAAACGCCTTGGAGAGAGCTTTCATCTAATGCAATACCCATTTGGAAAAACTAAACCATTTTGGAGGAGTGAGCTGATAACCAGGTTCAGGTCCAAAGGTGAAATGCCCAAAAATTGCTAAAAACTCACCAGAACCACCAAGAAATCCACACCCACTGAGAATAAGCAGAACACAAGCCAAAACCAAGCTGTAACACGTCAAAAATGCTGAAAGATCTTCATTTTCGAATGACGGAAATCTGTAACTTGAAGCACAAATGTGATTTCTGTATGAAATCACCCTTCTACCAGCTAGGGCAGGTCTTGCACTGCCGAAACCAGCCTTAGATATCAAGGGTTTTTGTCCTCAACTCCGTTTATCTGACCTCCTGGCGAAAAACCAGTAGCATCTCAATAAGCAGCCAAAACATCCATAAGCAAATGAGGCCTCCAAATGAGAATATAAAGTCTCATTAGCAAATTAGGGCGACCAACAATGCGTAAACCCTAAACCTCTCAAAAACCAACGCCCTTTTCAATATTTGCTTTTGTTTAATTTGAGTTTCAATTCAAACATTAGCTTTTATTTTTAATTTTTGCCTCATATCTTGCCTTGGGCGCCCAAGGCTTATTCAACATTCAAAAACGATTTAATTGCCTTAAAAACAACTTAAGTCATTCATTAGGTGCCCTTGGTACTTTTTTACGTCCCCTTTGACCCTCAACATTAAAATATAAAGTTACTTTGTAATAATCCAATATTCGAAGGGGAAATCAAATATTAAAATGCCTCAACCTTAGAAACTGATGCCTCAATTGAATATGTTGTTGAATGGTCACCTTGACTAGGTCCAACTTACCCTAAATGACTTACTATTTTTAGAAAGTACTAAAAATAGTAAGTATCGCCAAAGACCCAAGCCGGAGAGAAACTGAGATGCCCAAATGGCTCACTGAAGAATGAAACTCAGTGCTAGACCCCTTGCTAAAAATAGCACTTACTAAAAATAGTTAGTGTATCTGAATCCAACTAATCCGAAAGAGGACATCAAAAATGGGGACATTACATAAACCCACTAACTAGTACCATCATTCAGTAAATAAGGACTCTTCTATTTGAGAATAATAAAACCCTGATTTTGCTTCATATTTGCAATAAAATGAACCTTCTGAAACTCCAGTGAGGGTAGTTAAGTCACCTGCCTAAATTGCAATGCTATTGTCATAGTATATCTGGGCTGTGAAGATGCAAGATCTGCTGTCAACATCATGAATGAGACTGGTTGATTTCCTAGACAGGTAGCAACAACATATGGACATGTAGCAACCTCCAATAAAAAGGAAAGGGTAGAGAGTGACAGTTTTGTAGTGCGGAAAGCATGTAGCAAGAGGATGACAAAGAAAGCCTCATAGGGAGTCCTTGCCATCAGAAGAATTAACCAAAGCTCCTACAAAAAGTACCGCAACAAACACTTGCCAAAACTATGAAGGCCATCAATGGATAAGTTAGACTTCAGCACAGACCTGTCAAATACCAAGCATGATCTCAAGAGGAGAGCTCTATGTTGAAGATCGTAGCAGCTTCAGGCGAATACCTTCCAGCACAGTACGCATGAAGATAATAATTAAAATGTAGCCTTTGACTATTTAATTATTATATGCGTCTTAATGAAGAGTCTTTCCCTTTGATAAAAGATGCATTTAATAAAGAGATACGAATTTAATAATGAGGAGGCGCGAATTTTTTAAGAGGCCGACTTCTTGTTTATGAAAAGATTTATTTGATGAGAAAGGCCGACATGTTATTCTCTAGAAGAGACGCACCCTTTGTGGTTGGCCGACTTGTATTATTGAATGGACACGTCTCCCTTCATTATAGTATACATAAGACATATCTCTCACATTGATGATCATTCAATATCGATTTGAAGGAAGTTCGAATTCTCTTTGAAGTGCGAATTATTCAAGGCAGTGCGGATTCTTATTTAGATCAATGCGAGTTCATTAAAGACAGTATTGTTTACTGTCAAGTTCTGTGTGTTATCCAGTTCTTTATATTGTGAAGGGTAATCAGAATTGGCCTTGATATTGGCCTCATTGTAAAGAGAATTATTACCATTTCTTATATATAAAAGAGAGATCTTTGTTGCTGGGTTTTTTCTCCCTCAAGAGGAGGGTTTTCCCAGGGTATATGCTGTGTTACTGTGTCTGATTTTTGAATTAATTTTCTGTGCACTTATCTACTCACTAAATTTAACACTCTACATTATGCATCACCTTAGAAAATCAATGATCAGGATTATAACATAAAAGTATGGATGGTGCTCAGAAAGCACCTATATGGAACCAAAGTAATTCCATTGAAGAAAATAGATGGAGCTACCAAGAAAGATACAAAGAAATTATATTAATGCCCATGAATTACCAAGAAGAGCAGTCATGCTCAATTATCGTGGTTGGAAACTAGATGGTATGAAAAGGACCCTTCTGGCAATCCTTTGTATGACAATCATGGTTGTGTGTTCCTTGGGTTTTAAACCACATTTGTAAGGTTCAAGCAGTCAGTACCACCTCTAGAATCTTGCAAAATAGCTAGTATTGTTTTGTGAGTAACTAATTAACATGATAGAGTTTATAATGTCTCAAGAAATGGGTCCACCCCTTTTGAAGTATAAAGTACTATAAACATTAAAGGTCATTTCACCAAAATTAAATTATAAATTTATATGTAGACAATGTTACTTATGGATGGGATCATAGGTAGTTTAATCCAAACCTACTAATCTTGGGCCCTCCTACAAAATACTGGTGATCATTATCTCTAAAGAGCTAAACTGCTCACTTTATAGGTCTAGAGTTTATAGGTAGCTGTCTTGGCAGGGATGTGCGTATAAGAGTGTCAAGGACCATTGGAAGCTCTCTACACCTTGCAATCAGAAGTATGGGATTGGAATATGGGTCAACTTCTATATGGGCTTTCCATCATGCTAGTTATTTTGTATGGGCGTAAACTATGAGTGAGTAAATTGAAAATTTTGAAAGGAGACTCATAAAAAGCACAGTAATATTAAATGCAAGATCTGCTAGGATAGATTAGATAAGAATATATCCCTTGGGAATGGAAGCTATGGACACACTTATAAGAGTCAATAAAAGGATAAAGATTATGTATTAGGATAAACTACCATTGTGAACTCTTTGAGAGGCCTTGAAGAGGAGGTTGGCAAATGCAGAATGCCAAATAGATATGAAGGTGGGAGAGGCATTTTGTGTGTTTTGAAGGCAATAGCTAGAGTATTTCTAACTATTTCTAAATAGCTAGAGTATGATGAGCACACAGTTATATTGAGAGGGGAGTGGGGTGAATCAGTATAACACAATCTTGTACCTTTCAAAACTTAATCAACCACAACAATAACACACATGTAAGATTTAGCAATTAAGAACATAGGAAGAATACATGATTTACGTGGAAACCCTTATGGGAGAAAACCACGGCAAAATATTACTTTTCTTATAAACCTTCTTTCCGACCTACTTCTCTTACAAATCTTCTTTTGTGTAGGAACCAACCTACTGGAGACACCAATCCCCACTTGTAGAATCTATGAGCACCAACCCACTGGAGACTCCAATCCCCACAACTGAGCACCAACTCAGCAAGAGACACCAACGTCTTATTTTGATAGGCACCAACCTCCAAATTCTTCAAAGAATGATATTGTCTACACAAAGATCTGATTATAAATGCACCTTCTTTCACACCTCTGCTTATGGATGATCTAATGGTTATCACACAAGTGCTCTTCTTCACAGCTTGGTTTGTAGATGACGTAAACACTTTCCTTCACAAGTCTTCTTGATGATGATGCAACAACTTTCCTTCACAAATTTTCTCTCAAATAATGCAATACATTCCTTTATAATTCTGCCTCAAGGTCTGCTCTAGTTTCACTTACAAATCTGCTCAAAATATCTGCTATAAATCAGCCTCTAGATCTGCTATAATTCGTTATAAAAAATCTGCCTCAAATATGTTATAATTTCCTCTTAGATCAGCTATAACTCCTTCATATTCTTCACATAAATCTGCTCTTAATCTTCCTCAAAATTCTGCTCTGAAAATCAGAAAAATATTCTATTTATTGCTTGCTTTCAAAAATCTTTGCAACCACATCTTATAGCTTCTCCAAAGGGGGCGACTCATGGAAAAGATATGATGTTTACTAATGGATGCAGCTCCTTATTTAAATGCACCTCTTCACCTCAACCTTGGGCACTCCAATAGTGGTCGGCCCTTATATAAAATATATTTTATTTATTTATTTTTTCAAATTTGAATCCCCAGAATGGGGTGCCACAATGAGGGGGGTCGGCCTCAACATAATAAATATTTTATTTATTTTAATTTCAAATTCAAGGGGGGCACCAAGTAGGAGGGAGTCAATCAGCAATAAAAATAATTAATGACTGCCTTGTGAGGATAAAACGGTCTTGGAATGGGTGCAATTTCTTCTTCCTTCATTGTGACATGACATTAATGTAACTTTGCCATCATACGCCTTAGACATCAATGACAGTATTTCCAACAGAGTATTTCTCCCAAGTCTTTCAACCACATCACTCTCATAGTTGCACTCCTTAAGGAGATCTTAATCATCACCATCATCAATGACATCAATTGCTTTGCTTGCATGCCTACATTTTCTATTAGAGATTAAAAATGGCTTCTTCTTCTTCCCAATTTGTATATTTCATGTCATTAAACTTGTTAGAAAAATTAATTACAGAATCCATATATTAATTTAAGTGTATAGGTGTGATTGAAAAATTTGCCAGACCAATGGCTAGAAGAGATTAGATCTTCAAAGATTGATAGAGTTATACAGATCAATAATGCACATGAATGAAAAGATATATTGTAATAGAACCATTGTATTTATTTTATCCTCAAATTTGTCCTTTTTCATATTTTATATTTCTAATTTCTTTCCAATTTTTATATTTATTTATTTAATCCTATTTTATAAAAAATCCCTACTAGGCTATTTTCTCAACTGACTATTTTTCATAATTTTTTTAAGAATGGTTATTGTTGGGAGGTATGCTGGACGTTAAAGGACTTTAGTCTATTTCTTTTCAAATTATTTTATGATTCATTTTTGTTCATTTACAGTTTTTTAAATAAGTTTTTAATGTTTCTGTAAATTTTATTTGCCATTTAACTTTATAAAAAACTCTTGTTAATTTATCAAATATATAAAATTGTTAAATTGGCCAAAATTACATATTTATCAGTAGTAATTTATTCTCCATTTTTCTTCAAAATTTCACTGCAATACATATAATTTTATTTTTTGAACTCTAAAGTTTCATGTACATATCCAAATTTGTAAAAATTTATATCCCATAAAATTTTCTGTGTTCACTAACATTGCCCCCACGGATCATTTTGGTCTGTAGGCTAATGACATCTAAGGCTATATATTTAGAGCACAATAGATAAAAAAGAATATAAAAAAGGTCAGGAAAACTCTTAGAATTGCTGTTTTCACCAAACTTGGAGTCCCAATTAAAAACTAGGTAGCCACATTGTCCAAAACGTGCATTCCAAATGTTAAAAATTCATTTAAAAACTCATTTGCTATGTTACCCAAAAGCCCTAAAACGAAAAACAGTAATTGCGGGTAGGTGCAAAAAATCCACGTCAGACTTTTTTTTGGTGTTTCAATCATATTTTAAATGTGAGTACACAACAAATAAATGGTCAAAATCATTGATTTGCGAATTCTGGAAAAACCAGAATCTTTTAGGGGAAAAGATCGCAATTCGTGGCGATTTGTGATTAATTGTGATGTTTCCCCATCTGTTGCTCCTGTGGGTGAGGCTGCTCTTTTTGAAAGCCAAAAATGAAATAAAATAAACACATTGCAAAGTATACACAACACTAGATATTCACAATTTGTATAGATTCTGCAAGTGGGAGTAGGGTTTTGAATATGCTGAAAAAAAGAAGTGAACTATGAATGAGAGAGTGAATTAAATTAAATAAAAATCAGAGTTCAATCTAACCAAACACAGGAAAATAAAATGATATTCGTAACTCTTTTTCAACACATTGCAGATTTCCTAGAAAAGAATTTGGAAAACTAAGTTTTACACCAACACAAGGAGATGCAAAATACAAAATCAGCAGAGACACAAAATTTGGAATTGATCTTTGTCCATTTACCAAACAGCTCTAAGTCTCAATATTTTCTACAACTTCTGGAAAATTGCCAAAAGTCCCTGTACAATATAGAGGAATGATGTTTCAACCTCCTTTCACGATTGTTCATATTCCAGTTACAAGCTTTACAAATGTTGAAAAATAATATGATACATTAATCCCAAACATGAATTCCTTTCTTTGAATCAAACTATACTTTTTTGGTGCAAACTATATAACATGAACTCGAAGTATTAAATTATCATTACAACTCGGCCAAAAATGGGCTATCATTTGAGTGTCACATGAGTTTCATCAATCATTTTCAATATCAATGACTCCTTTCTTTCCATCGTGAGCTTGCTTTTGGTAATGTTGGAATTTGTCAATTGTTTCCTTCATGGTCTCCATAACTAGACCGTCAGAATATCTAAATTGCACATTCCTTGACATATGAACATAGAGTACTTGGGAAGGTCTGCCATGACATTTGGTCAATAGTTTTTCGAATTCCTTACACAATGATTTTGACTTCATTAGTTGATCAATAGTTGCATAGTTGAGTTTTAAGTTGTTTGTTGAGTTCATGGATCTTTGATCATCATAGAATTCACACATAATTTCTTCTATGAAGTCTTGTATGTCACACAAGGCATCGCATTCTATGGTATCCACTTCTTTAAACTTGGCCTTTTCCTACCTTGAGTATTTGAATTCTAAAGATAATAGTTTCAAACTTTCAAGTCATTCTAGATGTAAACCTATATCTAATGGATTGAAAATTCCTTCGGCTATGAGGATATTGAAACTAACTGTCATGTCCCCGAAATTATAAGGCTAAATTTGAAATATTGAAATACAAATCAAAGAAACAAATGTAACTAATTGCCATTATTATAACTATAATTATCAAAGATAATTATCAAACATAAAACAAATAAAAATAAATATCAAAATACATATATAATAATATATAAGATGTAAATCTGAGTATCACTAGAAACAATATTATAATGATAAATACAATTATAATCATATAAACTAATAATAGAAAATAAATATAATAAAATATGAAATACACAAATATAAAATATAGGATAAACTAAGTAACAAATATAAAGTGAAATAAATATTAAATATACTAAATAAATGTCAAGTAAAATAAATATTACATATAAAGTAAAATTACAAAATATACTAAATACTATAGAGACCGACTCCCAAACTAAGCGATTAAACAAACAATAATTAATAAAGCAGTCAAACCATAAGAGCCGATTCCAAAAGGCAACGCATAGAGTCATGTCCCTAAGAAGAAGATCAATGTCAATCCGAAAGAGGAGAAAGGGGATAAGAACAAAGAAAAGAATCAAGGAGGAGATAAAATATATAAGAAAAGAGGTACGGGCTGATATGGGAGGACAGAAAGATATATATAAATCCAAGAAGGAAACAGCGAACCAATCAGATAGGTGTTTCCAATCTGTGATACTCTGTATTCATATCATCATCGATGGAACCAAAAAAAGAGAGAATGTATATGCTGGAAAAGGGAAGGATATATTCAGATAGAGATTCTGAAAGAGAACATAAATCATTCGTGACAGCTGAAGAAAGAAAGGTAAGTATCTGCAGAAACAGGTAAGTAGTTTCTATTATAAAATAAATGATTACAATGTATGCTGGAAACTAAGCAAAGAAGTAAATAAATGGTAATAAATGAATGTATTAAGAATGTAGTTGATGTTCGTCATATATACTTAATATATATGATAAATTGTATCAAATAGAATATGCTGTATATATATATAACACATTTGTTGATAAATATATATACATATATATATTGCTGAGTAAGAGAATTGGACTTCAAATATAAAAAGAAAAGGAAATATAAGGGATATATATATGTCTGAGCATAATAGAAGAAAGATAGAAAATAGGGAATTAAGAAGTGTGTATATATAATGCTCATACAAGTCTACAGATCAGCCATTTATCAGGTATGAGTTCCATTACAGCATGTATTAATATAATAATGTGTAGAAGGTAAGAATAGTAGATTTAGATATATTATTAATTTAAATCTCAGATGCTTATTAATATATTTAAGTATATTATGATTTATGATTATATTTGAATATAGATTAGAATGGATAGTATGACATGTAACATTGGGTAAGTGTATATATATATATATATATATTAGAATTCATAGATACATCATAGATGGTGGGCACATACAATACATACAAGATAGTATATATATACTATGTTGTTTACGACTATTTGATAATGATGCTTGCAGCAATTATTGAACCTTATAAGCAATTATGATTCTTTAATATAAGAATGGATTTTTGAGCATACTCACTTCAATACTCGATTGAGGATAGGGAGTTTGTGGAGGGAAAGGCAGGTAATTCGGTCACTTGATGGATGGTCCCAAGATGGGTAGGAAACCTTGAGGGAGTCCACTTGGAGACTGTTCACGCGCCCTTGGCACAGTAATTCCACCATCCTTCGCTGGGGTTAGGAAAGAGGGAAGGCCAAAAATCTATTCAGTACATAGATTTAGGTTAATCCCAAAAAGGGGACATTACACTGACCTTGACCATTGCTTTAATTTGTCACAAATGCCACTCTAGGTCTTGCAACTCTATATCATATTTATTTTCAATAATTGCCATGGAGTTCAATTCCTCATGAATTCAGTGATATAAAATTCAAGCTTCATTAATAAGTTTTGTGTACAATACAATTAGCTCATTAGTTCAAGTTTTGATTGCTCTCATGATAGAATTTCTTAAGTAGGAGCATATCCTCATCAACAATATTCACAAATGAAGGTGCAGACATTGGTATGAAGGATTGGATAGGAATCACTAGATATTATAAATACATTGTTGGTTGCTCCACCTTCTTCTTAAGTTTTGCATTGGTTTGTTTGTTCTTATCTGTCTTTTGTATCAATGTATCTAGGTTAGACTTTGCATTCTCTTGCACATCTTCTCTTGTTTGCTTCCCAAGCAGTATTTTACAAATTTGATAATTTGATATTTCCATTTGTCCTTTATCACACAAGGGAATAGCATATTCAGAAAATCTCATACCATTTGCATTAGTAAAGATTGAAGATCTAATCTTGGCTCTCTTAGCACGTGGGGGTGTGAGGACGGTTTCCAATTTGGAAAAGTCATGAATTACTAGTTCGGTCACCCTTTTCCTTCTCCATAACGTTTGATTGATCCATATTGAAGCACCCAAGGTGGAATGATCTACTTGGGTTACAGTTTCTTGTTCAACTTGCTCTTTTTGAGGATCCTTCTCTAGAGGTGGAGGAGGAGATGAAGGATGGGGCAGATGCTTATACAAAGGTTATTTTGGGGAAGATGGAGGATGTTTAAGAGTTGATTTTTGATGAGATTGTTAAGTACGTGGAACAAGAGAACCTAGAGGAGGAAAGGGAGACTCATGAACTAGTGGGGGAGGATTAGGAGGAGAAAAAATGTGTTGTTCTTTGGGAGACAGGTTTTCTTAGGAGGAGGAGGTGACCTTTGTTGAGATATAAAAGAAGGAAATTGGCATTTGTGTGCCCTTGCCTTCTTGAGGACCACTAGAGAATTTGATTTTGATCTTAGTTTTCTTCTTCTCCTTTACTTGTTTTTATGTATCTTTAATTGCTCTTGTTCTATATCCTCTACATTTACTATTTTGTCTAGGCTACTTGTGCATGTGAAAGAGTAGAGGCAGAAGGGACTTACTTTTGTTTGTGCACTTATTCCTTTTCTTCTTTGGTGAATCTTCCTTGTCTTTGCTAGCTTCTTTAATTTCTTCCTCCTCCATGCTAAGTTCCTATTAATCATGATTTTTTGACTTGTATTTAGGGATAGACCAATCAATTGGAGGAATTGATTTATTGAATATTTGTTGTTCATCGTATATAGGATCCAACACTTTGTTTTCATTAGTTATTTCTTTAGGTACATCTTTTATTCCAAAGCTTGAATTTGAAATGCCTTGAGTTTGCAATAATCTCTCTTCTACACCTAATGTTCATCATTTTCATATTTGACCTAGAAATTCTTGAGGCTTGGCTAGTGTGTGAATGCCAACCTTGCTTGTTTTTCCGTAAGTCCCTTGGGATAATATGCCATTCTCCTTTCAAAATGAAGGGTCACCACAAGCACTTTTACCTCTACACCTTTTGCAGTTGCATAAGTTGGACAAGTGTAGAATGTGCATGAATGTGGGCAAAGTTCATAAGTTCAAAATTTCAAAACTTGAATGAATTTACTACACACTCATACTTGCATAGAGTAACTAAAACTGCAAAAAAGGTAGTTTGGATGCAAATGTAAACAAATGCTATAAACACTACGTGAGCAATGGAAAGTTCTATCATGGAAACATGGCATAATAGGACTTATGGGGTTTTGCAAATACTTGGAAAGTGGAATTCAACTTGCAATAAAGAAGAAAACCATAGGGAAGATGCATGACCAGGTAGGAGAATCCCGCAACAATTTGAAAGTTGAAACTTGTGATAAAACCCTGAAATGGTGGGAAACCTATTCTGTACAGTTTTGTCTGCATTTGCACGGTAAGCTTTGGTGATGGAAACAATTGGAATAGGTTGGAGTGGAATTATAAAGATTGTGATGAGGTGAAAGATGCATGAGTGAACAAAAATTGCAAAATAAAAAGTTGCAAATATCACATAGGGCCATGGACTTGTTGTGACCTAATTCACACATCACCCCATTGCAAATGGGGACCCTAGTAGTTTGCCTTTTAGGGTTTTGTCATTGCATCTCAGTCTCGTCTGGTCTTTGTTTGGGGGATTTAGGGTTTGAGTTTTTGAATGGCCACCCGAGTCAAGTGAAGGAATTTGAGCCTGGATCATTGTGCAAACATCATCATAGTGCTTAGGAGGCCCGAGGGACGAAGATTGACTGTCGTTTCAGTCAATTCTGACATCTCCTACTTTTTGGGGATTGCCCCTCCGGACCCCCTATTTTTTAGGGACTTCATTTTTGGCATTTTTAGCCCAAGTTAGACTTCCTGTTTTTTAGGGGCTATTTTTAGAAAGTTGCTATTTTGGGAAAAGTTTCTATTTTTGTGGAGGTTCCTATATTTAGAAAGTGCCCGAATTTTGAAAATCCACTCAGAAGTTCCAAAAAATCAATAGAAATCACAGAAAATCAATTTGAAAAATTTATGAAATCCATGATGAAAATCAGAAAATTGATGAAAATCTGGAAAAATCAGTCAAAAAATCACAGAAAAATGTTGAAAATCTGGAAAAAAATCTGAGAAAAGACTGAAAATCATGGTGAATTTGCCTAAGTATGGAGGTAAGAATTCATGGAGGCATGGAAGGAAGACTGAAATTCTAACCAGCAAAGGGAATAGAGAGCAAAGTTAATGGCTAAGCTTCAGCCAAGTCCGCCTTTGAAAGAATGGAGATGGCACAATGCTAGATAAAGTCCGCCCAGCTCACAAGTGTAATGGCTTGACTTCAAGCAAAGTCTGCCCAGCAATGGCTTGACCATGAGACAAGTCCGCCCAGCATATGAGGAGATGGCATGGACTAAGGCAAAGTCCGCCTTGCCATGGCATGAGATAGAGGCAAGTACGCCTAGCTTGAAGAGGTTTGGATGGAATGACATATGGCCAAGTCCGCCCCATCATGGCACAACTCAAGGTGAAGTCCGCTCCAAAAAGAATGGCATGGAATAAAGTAAAGTCTGCCCCAAGCTATGTGGCACAAACACAAGCCAAGTCCGCCTAGCACAGCATGGCATGGCAAGAGGTTAAGTAAAGTCCGCCCATGACATTAAGTTAAGATGGCTCAATACTTAGACAAGTCCGCCCTATGCCTTGGCAAAATGAAAGGATGACTAGCAAGTCCGCCATGTGGAGAAGTGAACTAGATTGAACATGGGCTAAGTGAAAATTGAATGGCAAGACTATAGGCTAAGTCCGCCTTGGGATAAAATGCATGGTTTGACAATGAATGAAGTCCGCCATACCAAGAAGAAGTAAGAAAAAATCAAAATTTTTCCTAAGTTTGGACATTGGAATATTGAATGATATGCTTGGCCCCTTGAGAAATTCGCCACACTTAGAGAAAATAAAGAAATTTCTTCCTAAGTCTAGCATTAATGTGCTTGAAAAATTCGCCTGAGACTTAGGAAGATGGAAAGATTATGGCAAAATAAAGTGGAAAGAATTTTTTTTTTGCCTAAGGCGAAGGCAAGAAGAAAAATTTAAATGAAAATCAAATTTGCCTTAGATAAAAAATAAAATGCCATAAAATAAAGGGGTTGAAAATGACACATGAAAATAATTATTTTAATTTTAATTTTTTCAACACCCCAAAGAGATAAGTTTGAAATTTTCTCATAATTGGAAAAAGACAAAAAGAACTTCACTGAACTGGCGCCTAACTTAGAAACTTTCCTGGAGACTGTTGTTGAAGATAAAATTTGCCATTTGGAAGCTGAGTGCAAGCCAAGTTCGAACTTGATTTAATGGAAACAATTGAAATTTGCTAAATGAGTTGAACTTCTCATCTTTATAATTGGATTCGCTTCTCATTTTTCAATCATTCAATTTTTGAAAGAAAAGTTGTGAGAAGAAATTTTGGCTAAGGCAAGAGAGTTGAGAAAGTTCGAAGCAAAGTGAAGGAAGCAAATTCATACCAGCTAGCATTGTGATCTTGACCATTTCAGTTTGTCCAGAGAGCCAGGCAGATTTATTTTCTTTACTTCATTTTGGCACAAAAACTTCGTTAATTCTTTCATTTCCAGCATAATTCTTCACGAAGTTTGATTTGTCAATTAGTTGGAATATTTTCCAAGTGATTTAAATTTTTAAATTTTAAATATTCTCTTTGTATCTTCTTGCAGATTTATTTTCAAGAGAATAAAAATGAAGTTTGCCAGTAAGGGTTCGCAGCTGCAATCCAAGATCAAATCCAAATGGGAGAACATTGTGGACACCAACCTTGGCCATGTTGACTTCGATGATTTCAAGAAAAGAATGTACGGAAGTGATGGATGTTTGCCTACGCCAATTGCAAGAAGGATGATGCGCAATGGTATTGTTCATGCAGCTGGATTTCCACCAGCAAAAGAATTCCCAGAGCTCATGGTGGAGTGTGCATTGCATTATAATGCACAGGAAAGACAGATAGAAGCACCTGATGGAAGAGTACTGGCATATTTGACCGAGCCAACCATACAAGAAACATTTGGAATTCCAGCTTACAACTGGACATCTTATCGAACCAAAGATGATGCACTTAAACTTTACCAAGATTAGCAAGACCTTTGTGCATCAAATATAAACAAGTCCTAGTTGTTGAAGCCCAAACCTACTGCCAAAAAGATGCCAAAGAAGTTGGCCAGAACAAATTTTAAAGAAGAGTATGGAGATATTGTCTTGCTGCTGAATAGAATGGTAGGCAATACTCAGGGTGCGCCTTTTGAAACCTGGATGTATTATTTCATTGATGAAATAACTTCCGGGGTTAAAATGTTCAACTGGTCTAGAATGATCAGTGACAGCCTCCACGAGCAGTTGGTCAACTTGGAGAAAACCAAGACCTTCCATATGAGTTCTTATGTCTTATATCTGCTTGCAAGGACCTATAAATATGCTCGCCTGATTTGCAAAAGTGTAGTTGGCAACGGCGAAGGAGAGTTCAAGTCCTACGATTGCCATCCGCAGTTGCAGCTGAAGGAGAAGTCACACTTCAGACGAGCACATGACGCCTTTCTTATGTATATCACTCGACTTCTCCAAGGCGGAGCACATCAGAGACTCACCCGTGAGGCCAAGAGTCTGATTGGCAGATATGGATCCTGGTTCATCCAGTTTCCCAAATTTACTTACATCAGGATTCAAGGATTTACAGGACGCCCGTATAGACTGCCCATTTATCCTACCAACAAAATGGTTTTGTTGTAAGTTCTAAGGCAATTAGAGACATATCAGAATATCCAAAGGCCAAAGCAGAAAGCAACTGTCACTTTTCCGTTTTTCATCGGCAATATGGAAGAATCATGTCCATCAGCGCAAGTAGCAGAGAGTGCTCGACTAGAGATGCAAAAAATACCTGTTCATATTGTACAAGCCCAGGAGTGACTTTGATCCACTCCATCACATTGGAACTGTGGACGGAGAGAAATATAAGCACAGGATAGACTTAGAAGATTTTTGGGCCAATGCGGCTGATGAGTATGAGGTGAGGAAAAGACTGTGGTCAAGATTGCCTTTGAATATGTTAAGGGCGACAAAACTCTTCCGAGTACCTGATCAGTTGGATGATGATGGAGTATACATACAGCCGGACTTTGATGAAAGGGAGCCACTTCCTCCTGTAAGGTGGTCTGAGCTTGAGCTGGGTGACCTGGCAACATTCATGCGGCCTGTATTCAAATATTCCCAATGGTGGATAGACCAGCAAGTACAAGTTTTGTGGTGAAGGAATGTACAGTTCACATATGAATTGATGGGTGATACAGAGTCCTGTTCCTCAAATGCCAGTGCATCTCGTGGAGATGGACCAACGGATGCTGCCAACTTGAAAAAGAGGAAAGAGATTGATGACTCTGCAAAGCAGAACAAGAAGAAAACAGTAGATGAAGGACCCTCTCAAAAGAAGCACAAATCCAGGCCCCTTTATTCGGCTACGTCCAAAAATATAGATGAAATATTAGCCATGGAAGAAGAGTCTTGGGAGCAAGTCATAATTCCTTCTCCAGTTAGAGATATGGAGCCAATGCAATCGGAAGATGATGATCAACCTTCTCCTACAAGCACGAAAATTTTGGAATTAGACGATGACATAGACATCATGGATGAAAAATTTGAAGAGGGAATGATTTCCGCCCTCAAATGAATCCAAGAAGACCCATCTGTGCAAGAGATTCAAGATATGCCAGAAATTCAAGATGTGCAGGATGTTCAGGATCAACAGGAAGATGGAATTGAATAGTCAACCATCCCAGATTGGCTGAAAGAGAGACTAAAGATGAAGGCACCAGTAGAGGTACCAGAAGAGGATGACACCGCAGACTTCTTGGCTAGGCTAGAGCAAACTGCCACAAGAAAGCAAGCCAAGAAATTTTCTGCCATACAAAGAGATGAGGCTGGTAATCGCACAGCGCAGATAGCAGTGCCTACAGTTGATAAATTCCAAGATGAGATTGCCCCGAACGAATATGCCATCACAACTATTGATATGGGTCCGACGACAAAAGGGCAAGAAGTTGAGGACTTGGATAATTTTGTTGCCACCATCAAGTCTAGGCTGGAGAGGGAAGTGGCAAAGAAAAGAGAGTATAAAAGAGATATTGAGCGTCTAAAAGAGTATATCCAACATTTAACCAGGCCGCTCAATCAAGGTGACCAATCAGCACCTCCACTTCCAAACTCTTCACAGGAACCGGTTAGAAATTTTGAAGAGGAGTTGACTATAGCCAGAGAAGCTAAAGACTGGATGGCTGGAAAGAAAGATGAGGCAATGGCATTTGCGGAGAAGCTGGCATATGTGTATGAGAAAACTTCCTTTCTACTATCACGAGTTACAGACTTAGCGGAAGCGGAAGCATGGGATGGCCTCCAAGATATTCAGAGTAAAATTATCCCATGTCTTCGAGAGTTAAAGGGCATCCCAAAGTAGAGGTTGATTGATGATAGGATTATTGAAGCTGGAGCTGCATATGATTTCGGCGGCTGGTACTACGCACTGATTTCACGAGAAGTCCTGGAAAGGGTAAAGCAAGATGGCGCCAAAATTGAAGAGCAGGCAAAGGAGATTCAGAGTAAGATTTATCAAATGGTTGCAGATATGCTTGACCGAGATATTGTTCGAAAGAAACACTTGCAGCCAGAAAATTTAAAAGAACAAGTTCAAAGAATTTTCTCCACCACCTCTGGGCCAATCATGAAGGAAAATTTTACCAAGGCATTCAGCTTCATGACCGTCAGAGATGCTTTCTTGCTACATGAATCAAAATGGACAATTACCTTTGCAGAATGTGCTGAAAGTTTAGACTTGCTGGAATACAATGTCAATGCGCTGCCGGACGTTACCATGGAGGAAGTCAGCCTGATCGTGTCCAGGTTCACCTAACGTAATGCTTTGCGAGTGGATAAGGATGCAACTCCCAGTGCCTGAAGTTCTCTCCAGTTAACTGATTGATGTTTAGGAAACCCTAATTAGGGTTTGGTTATGTTTAATCTGGGCCGTTAATCTCATTTTGATCTTGGCCATTCATTGTAATCTGGGAATTCTATATAAACCCCCCCCCTCTCTCTCATTTTTGGTAGTAGATCAATAAGGAGAATTAGAGATTAGAGAATTCATTAAGGATTAGAATCATTAGAAGAGATTGTAGAGAATAAGAGAGAGTTTTATGAGATTGTTGCAAAAGACTATCTTGATAATAAAGTTCATAATGCATGAGGTGCTTTGAATCCTTTCATTGTCAAATGGTTGCATGGTTGCATATTTCTCTTTCTCGTCTAGTAGATTTGAATTAGAATTTCATTTAAATGTATGTTAAGAGAATGATAGATTGATAACAAGGGTTAGCGAAACTTAGCTCATACTTTCTTTGAGTGGATGCTTTTCATTCAATTTGTAAAGTTAGATTGAGCTTTATCGTGGATGCTTCAACGTTTACTTCGAATAATGTTGTTCTATTGATGGTATTGTTCGTGGTGAAGAAATTCTAAGCACAAATCCCAGAAGATTGCACTTGCTTTGTGTAGTTGTCGTTTCGCATGGTGAAACAAAGTATTGTTTATTTAGTTTCACTCAATCCTTGCCGTCTCTTGATTTCGTAGGAATAGCATAGGACTCCTAAACCCTTACTCTTTTTTTACTTTTTTATCTAAAGTCAGAAAATTCCAAAATGATATTGTATTCGTGTCTTTGCTTTTCTGAGTAACCTACCAGAAGTAAATCCCTATTGTGCCCCCGACAAATCACATCAACCACAGAGCTTATCCACACTTAACTGAAACATTGGAATTGCCGTATGATCTTTCTTGCAGTCTTAGCATACGAGGTAGTTTTTCAAGAGGGGATATAGCGTCTTTGACACTTTATTCTAGAATGTTTGTTGTGTCATAAAACACGCATCAATAGGACTCTTATAACTTTTACCACATGTGTAGGCAATGTGCACTTTTGGTTTAGCTTGTGGGGTTTCAAGTTTGGATGCAGGCTTGTAATCATTATGGAGCTGAGAGAGGTCTGAAAGTTCGCTTAGCTAGCAATGTAGGGTTTTGAGGTGGGTTGCAACCTGAAAATGTAACTGCAATGATGCATGAAAGTCTCGAAAGCCTGCCTTGTTAGGATATTTGGGTTTTTGGAGTTAGGTTGCAAGTTTTGAAGATTTACAATAATGCAAGGAATGTCTGAAACTTTGACGAAGTAAAGCCTGCAGATTTTTGGAGTTGGATGCAAGTTTGCAAAAGGACTGGAAAGTGACATGAAAATCTCAAATTGTCACAGAAGAGGAATTTAACAATTTTGACTTAGAACTTTCATTTTTCTTCAAGACTTAACTCTTCTAAGGACTTCTTACTTGAATGTTTTGGCTTCATTTCCCCCGACACATCAAAAGCTCACACCGAGATCAGAACCAACTAACTGGTGACTTGGAAAAAGTAAGATACTTTTATGGGCATGTAAGGCATAAAATTTGAAGGTGGACCTTTCAAAATTTCAGGACAACAGGTGGTCATGTAAAACAATGAAGAAAAAACTTCAGATGATAAAAAAGGAAACAACTAATGTAACAGTTATGCCCTCCAATCCATTTCTCCCCACTTTATATGTTCTTTCTAAGAAATATCATTGTGTCAGGACTTTGTATCACAATTGATTTTACTCCAATTAGCTATTTTTGTATGATCTGATCTCAACATAATACCTATAATTATAGCTTTTTTTTAATAATTTATGAATCCTTAGTTTTATTTAGCTGGAACTTGTCAACTTCTCTGTCAAACTTCAACAAGTCCTCTAGAGTGTATATAGTGCCATCATCTTGGTCATTTTTTGATCCATGCTTCCATATGGATTCTACTGTCTCTTACACAGATACCACTATAACCTCCACTCAACTGCTACTCAATTCATGTTTTTTTGATCCATGCTTCCATATGGATTCTACTGTCTCTTACATAGATACCACTATAACCTCCACTCAATTGCTACTCAATTCATGTTAACTAACTTCTATCAATTCTGAAAGGTTTATGCTCCAAAATTCATCTTTCTATGCTACTTTGAAAGGCCTTGTAACAGGCTAAGATGTCAGCTACTACAAGTTTAATTTATTGCTGATAATAGTTTGAAGCCTGTTGTGACCTTTTCACACATCGCCCCATTCAAAATGGGGACCCCTAGTTTTTGCTCCATTCTGGTCTTTTTGGCTTTGGTTTTTGTCTCTCTCTGTCTGTCTCTTTTCTATGGTCTACCTTTCGGGCAACGTGCCTGCCATTGAGCTTAAACGTGAAATTTGGCCGAGTCTGAAAATTAGGGTTTCCATCTTTCTGGTCAGTCTGAGATTGAAAAAGGTGAATATATTCAAAACAGGGATTGACTTTGAGGTCAGTGTGCTTCTAGCAAGCTTCCACTGAAATTTCATCAGATTCTGACAACTTACTATTTTTAGTAAGTGTGTAATTCCAGGCGTTCCTTCAGCATTCTTGAAGTTTTAACAGTCACGCTACATCCAGAACACATCAAGCTACTCATTGGCAAAATTTGAGCTAAAACAGACAACTTGCTACTTTTAGTAGTTCGGCTTCCAGAGCAAATTTCAAGGTCTATATGCGAAGTTTTTCAGTGCATGTCTGAGGATTCCTTCTGGGTTTTCTGAGACCTTCGCGATGGTATAACATGCAAAGCGAGATGATAACTTTCAGAGTTCAGCCTTCAGAGGCTATTTTTAGGGTTTGCATGTCAGGGTTTTCTTTGCATGTCTGCATATTCCTTATGGGTTTTTCAAGAGCTTCGCAGTGATATGAAATGCAAACGGAGATGGTCACTCATTTAGGAACTTACTATTTTTAGCAGATGCATCCCGGCAGCCGCCTCCCAGCACTTCAGAATCACGAGTTGATCGTAGTGCAACAGAAACGAAGACAAACAGAGGTCATTTGATATGCATGCAAGACAAATTAGGGTTTCCAGCTTCGGGACCCAAAAGGAGGGGTAAAAAGTCAGAATTTTCGAAAACCGGTGTATACCACCGCGATCAGCGTCTTCCAAGCTATCTACTGATAAAATTTGAGGGCAAATGGAGCACTTACTATTTATAGTAAGTCATTTTGGAAACTGGCTAAAAATAGAAAGTCAGCAGTAGGCGCCGACATCAGCAGGCAGGTCACGTGGTGAGGAGCACGTCATTCGAATTTCAAATCAAACGGAGTTGTGGAGGTATCAGAAATAAGCAGTTACTATAAATAGCAAACCACCTTCAGAAATGGGCTATAAATAGCAGGCCAACTCAGAATAGCAGTGTCAACAGGTTGATGAAGTCGCGAGGATCCAATGTTCAAAATTTCAAACCAATCTGAGCTTTTGAAGTTTGAAAATCAAGGGACTTACTATTTATAGTAAGGCATGAAGAAGCTGACGAAGATGAAGAAAAATTGGCTAAGTCTGAGACTTCATCCTGCACCACCATGAAAATGTGCCCATCTTCAGCTGAAGCCAAATTTTTTTTTCTAAGGCATAAAGTTTATCCTCCTGCTTAGCTAAAATGCGCCCAAGGAAAAGTTGGTAGAAAAGTCAATGAGAATTTCTAAAGGTTTCATCCACCTCCCATGCTAAAATGCGCCCTCATGCAAGGTCTCATGTTTGAAAAATTTCTACGTGTTGAGTTTATCCCTCACACATAGCCAAATGCGCCCACTCTAAGAGTTTGATGAGAAAGTCAAAAGGGTCAATGTACTTCATCTTCCACCACCCTCCATTTGCACCCTCACAAGCAAGATGCTAGGTGTTCAAATAAAAATTCTCTAAGTATGAAACTCGTCCACCTCACATGGCAATATGCGCCCATCTTAAAAGGAAGTCAACAAGTCAAAGGAGGGGGGCGTTAGAAATGTGTTATTCTCCTCTACATGCTATATGCGCCCAAGTGAGGCCATGTGAAGACAAAACAAAGAAGCTCAAGGGTCATCCTTCACATCATGCAAAATGCGCCCATCATAAAGAATCAAAGATGCTTATCCACCTCACCATGCTATATGCGCCCATGTTTGAGAAGCTAAGAAGTCAACAAGTCAAAGCTAGGCGTTGGAAATGTTAATCCTTCACACATGCTAATATGCGCCCAAGTTGAAGTGAGTAAAGGTGAGTGTAAGGTGGTAAACAAGGTAAAGAAGGAGATAAAATATTACCTAGGCATTGAAAGTGGAGATGAAGAATATTGCTAGGCGTGGGAATTTAAGAGAAAATATCCTTCATGAAGTATAATATGCGCCTAAAGGTGTTAAGGGTGAGATGATTAATGCCAGGGGTTGAGAATGTTCCTCATGATATATGAAGTGCGCCTAAGATTTAAATGGAGAATATTGCAAAGTGATAAAATTTTCCTAAGGCGTTGGAAATTGCCAGGTGATGAATAAAATATAGAGGGCGTTGAAATTAAAATCCTCCATGATATGTGCTTTCAAGAAAATTCTCTAAGTGAGTGAATAAATAAAATTTTCTCACCAAGGCAAAATGGATGAAGTTGAGTAAAATCTCTAAGGCAAAATTTCGAAATGCAAAATGATTCAAAATTTTTCTAAGGCAAAGTATTTTCTTCCTCTAGAAAATACGCCTAGACATGAAGGTGATAAAATTTTCCTGAACTTGGATGAATTTGCCAGAGATGAAGCCGGAGAGTGCTTGCATTGTAGGATGGATTTTAAAAATTTTCAAGTCAGAGCAACACAAAATGTTCACAGATGAGAAGAACGGGATTAAAAAAATTATTTTTCCAAGGTTCAAAATTTAAAATTTTAAATGAACCTGTTCGTTGTGTACCCATGGATTCATCGAATTCTGAAGAAAATTTTCTTCTGGGTACTGATGATCTTCAATGAGAAACGGATTTCCATGTCTTCTGCACTTCGCCAACGCTTTTCGGATGAAGAATTTAATCGGTGCTCGAGTTATTAATTTTCCTAAGGGAAATTTTAAAATTTTCTAAGGCAAATTTGAATAAAATGTGTTTTCAAAAGGAAAATGCTTCGACGATGAATTTAAAGTGAATTGCCTAGATCTTTTGATTGAATTCTTCACAGGGTGAATTTTCCAGAGCCGAGGAGAAATAAAATTTGAATTCAAGTGATAGAGCTCCGGCTGGTGAATAAAATTGATTAAAAGATGAATTTAAATTAAACATTTTCGAAAGTGAATTAAAACATGCCAGTCAAAGTTGAAATTCTAGAAGATTAAGATTCCTAACGTCGAAAGACAAGTGTCAAAAATGCCAGAGAGGGAAATTCGAATGAAGTAGTGGAGATTTAATACACTGGCTAAACTTAGCCTTCTTCTAGAATTCGATTTTCCTATAAGAGCTGAAGATTCATTCATTCTTTTTCACAGCCGAGGAAAATCGAATTTGCTCTAAGTCTGGTGTTGCAGTAAGTTGCTGAAACTGAAGTGTGAATATGCAAGTGGAAGATTCGATTTGCTGAGTTGAGTATGAGGATTGAAAATTATTGTGGCTGCAACTGTTGAAGAAGTTCAAATTTTCTTGAAGAAAGCTTGTAGCTGAAAGTTATTGAATAAAATTCGACTTGAAGAAAGAAGAGAATCATTGTGTGCTGAGGCTCAAATTAATTTGCATTGTGGCTGCAACTTCTGAAGTTTATATTGCTGAAGTTGAAGGTTGCTAAAGGCTGCGAACTTGCTAAATCTGATTTGAAGTGAAGAAGTGCGAATTTACAAGAGTTCATGTTGCTGCAGCCAGCTAAGAAATTTGATAAATTTCATTGAAGTTGCTGAAAGTATCAAAGTTGCTGAGACTTTTCAAGTGGTTGATAATTCGAAATCTGTTGAAGGAGAAGTTGAGGTTTGCAAATGAGAAATAATGTTGCAACTTCTTGAAGTCGACTGGCAGCCCTGCAGAACATTTAATTAATTTTTTCTAAGTTAATTTGCTGATGGATGTTTATTATTTTGCAGATGGCTGAAGCAAGAACAACTGGCAAGGACAACAATGGTGCATCCAGGCAAGTTGTTATTAAGAAGCTGGGCAAGCCTTTCATGCCAGAGTCAAAGTTCACTTCAAAGTTGGCCAAGCTTGCTGACACGAACTTGGGCTCTGTCAACTTGGAGACTTTCAAGAACAGAATGCTGGGGATTGGTAATCATCAACCTTCAGCCACTTCACACAACATCATTCGAAGTGGATTATATGCAGCTGTTGGTTTCCCACCAGCTATTCAGTGTTCGGAGCTGATGATGGAGTGCGCCAACTGCTATGAGAAGGATCACAGATCAATTATGTCACCGGATGGTCAAGTGCTCGCCAACCTCACTCCTTCAGCTATTGGCGAAGCTTTTGGAATCCCAACACACAGGAATATGATTTACAAATCAAGAGAACGTGCTGAGTGAATGTATGCTTTTGCATTCGAGAGATGTACAGAGACGATCAATACTCGCTGGATGAGCAACCCCAAGCCCTCTCGTACGAAGCTGCCAAGGCAAATTATATCAGATGACTTGAAGCAGGAGTACTGTGATCTTATCATGATGCTGAGTAGAGTTGGAGGTTGCCCTCAAGCTTTTATTTTTGAGCCATGGATTTTTTACCATGCACATTACGAGATCACTTCAGGAGCGTATGCATCATAGGATCTCGAAGGAAGCTCAAGAGCTGGTTGAGAGGTATGGGTGCTGGTTTATACAGTTTCCAAAGTTTTCTTATATCAGGCTGCAAGGATTTTCTTCATATCCATATAGACTGCCTAAGTAACCAACCAACATTACGAGATCACTTCAGGAGTGTATTACATCAACCTCGTGCTGGAAGGAAAGGAGTACATTAACTGGGCCGCAATGATCAGTGACAATTTGCACGAGCAGCTCCCGAGTTTGAGAAGAACGAAGACATTTTATATGGGCTCTTACATCATTTACATGCTGGCTCGTATGACAAAGTATAGAGGGATTTCATATAAGGAGCCTGTTGGTTGTGGCTCTCATCAATTCAAAATCCATGAGGCTTGTCCACAGTTGCACCTGACAAGCACTACTCACTACAAGCGTGTCAACAACGCTTTTACCATGCACATTACGAGATCACTTCAGGAGCGTATGCATCATAGGATCTCGAAGGAAGCTCAAGAGCTGGTTGAGAGGTATGGGTGCTGGTTTATACAGTTTCCAAAGTTTTCTTATATCAGGCTGCAAGGATTTTCTTCATATCCATATAGATTGCCTAAGTACCCAACCAACAGAATTTTAATGTTAGAGATATCTAGGCAATTGCTTGCCTACGATAAGATTCATAAGAAAAAGAAGAAGGGAGGAGTTGACTTCCCAATTGTCATGGGCAATTCAGATGAAGTGTGTCCTTCATTGCAGGCAGCTAGAGAAGCTGAGAGTGAGCTTCAGTTCTACCACTTTTCCTATCACACCAGCAGACAGCACTATGATCCACATAACAATATCAGATGGGTACTGTTAGAAGAATTTAAACATAAGGCAAACATTGAGGACTATTGGGCTGGTGCATCAGACGAGGCTAAAGTCAGGAAGAGAGTGTTCTCTAGGTTGCCATTGAGTATGATCAGGGAGTGTGAAGTCATTCCAGTGCCAGATCAGGTGAGCGAGGACATAAGTGTTCTCCATCCAGATTATGAGGATGTGAGAGATACTCCGCTTCCACTTCCAGATTGGTCAGAACCAGAGATTGCTGATTTGGACACACTTTCTATTCCAGTCTTGACATTTACTAGAGCATGGGTTGACAGGCATGTGAGTAGATTGAAGAGTAGGTCGATTGCATTGACTTACAATTTGATGGGAGATCACAGGACACCCACCACCAGCAGGAAGAAACAAATTACACGAGGTCCAGAATCTCGAAGGAAGGAGCAAGTTAGGCAAGGGCCTGTTCAGCCGGAGCCTCCAAGAGTTGTAGTTGAATCACCCACGCCATTGGAGACACGTTCTCCAAGCATACAGGAGGTTTCTTTATTTGTTGATCAAAGAAATGCATTGAATCAAGTGCAAGTAGTACAAGAAGGTAATCAACCACCACGGAGGGAGTCAGTTGGCCAGAGTGTCAATGCACCTAGTAGAGATGATCAACAGACTGATGAGGGGATTGCTACCGACCCTCAGTTTCAGAAAGAGTTAGAGGCGGCTTTGGACGATGATGACATAGTTTCAGGAGATACTCAGCCACTTGAGGCCAATGAGCCTCACCAGAATGATATAGAAGTTGAACAAGTCCGTGAAGTAGAGGCACAAGAACAACAGCCGTTTGATATACAATATACAGTACCTGATTGGCTCAAAGATAGGATGAGAAGAAGCCCCAGTGAAGAGATTGATCCAGCGATAGAAATGGAAGAGTTGTTAAATAGGATCAACGCGCCTCCACAAAAGAAGAGAGCACGAAAATTTTCAAAGATATCAACTGATGAGGATGGCTCTCGCACCCTTCATATGGCGGTGCCACAGGTTGATTGTGATCGAGACGAAGCAGTGCTAGAGAATTATGTGATCACAACTTTGGAGTTAGGACGCCCCACAGGTGCATAGATTGTAGAGGAATGTGATAACTCCTACCACGCCCTCAAGGACAGATTATTTAAAAAGGAAGGAAAGTATAAGAAATTGAAAAGGGAGCATAAGGCTTTGATAGGATATATGCAGCAGTTGTCTCGTCCTTCTGGGCAGGAGATTCCAGCAATAGAGCTTCCAGCTGAGTTATCCAGAGAGTCAGTTAGTGGCTTGTTGGAGTTGGGAAAGATGGCACATGAGGCAGATAAGTGGGTCACAGGAGTTCGTGCTGAGACAGAAAAGTTCATGGAAGACCTTGCTCATGCTTTCCAGCAGGCTTCCAATATTTCGGCACGGATGGAGGCAGTTGATCAGGCCTGGGGTGATGCTTTTGTTTATCAGAGCAAAGTTATTCAGCGTCTTGAGGCATTGAGGCATACTCCTTTGCAGATGCTGATCGATGGAGGAGTCATTCAGGAGAATGATAGATACGACTTTTCTAGATGGTACTCTTCAGTGATCATGGGGCGTGGTTTCTTTGACGCAACATAGGCGGATTCAGCTAGAGTTAGGAAAGCTATGGCCAATATTATTGATGGAGTCCAGAATACCTTTGAGGCTATATTTGCTAGGCGGTTGAATCCCGATGAGGTGACTGCTGATAATTTGAGGGGTAGGCTGGTGCCTTTCTTTTCAGAGGTGAAGACCTTCGTACAAGATGACTTTGAGAACACTTCCACTTTCACCAGTTTGATTCAGAGTACACAGGATGCCTTAGTTGCTTGGAGAAAGTCTTGCACACAGCACGAGCAATCAGTCACGGTGTTAGAGTTCCAGCTTGATTGCATTCCACCTATTTCAGTTCAGGAGGTTGAGGCTGTACTTGGCAGGTTCATTGAGTTTGCAGCCAGAGAGAAGGAGAATGGGAATGCACTACTGGACGATGATCTTCTAGAAGGCTGATTGTGGGCATTAATTGCCTTTACTATTTTGGGAGTGAGTGGGAATCTTTGATTCATTTAATGTACCACTCCCCATTCTGGCAGTTTTTAGGGTTAGGGCTGAGGTGGCTTAATCTTAGCCATTCTTTTGATTGTAATCTGAGCCGTTCTTTGGACTGAGCCATCTATAAAAGGGGGAGTCCCCCTTATTTGTATTTCATTAGAATTAGATTGGAGATCAGACTAGAGACTAGAGTAGAAAGATAGTTTGATAGCTTAGCATAGTGTGGAGAAGGAGGAAAGTTTCCTTCGAAATTTTTTGTAAGAGATTGTTGTGTAACACTTTCATAATAGAAGATCTTTTCATTGATGGTGAAATTTGTCTTTGTTATGGACAGCTAGCAAGGTTTCTTCATTCCTTCAACTCCAAGTAGCATAGAGTAGCTTAAAGTAGTACAATTTTCATTTCATGCAAGTAGATAGTAGCTGTGGATGTGTGGCATTGATCAAGGCAATTTCGTTTCATTCCATACCACTAGCGGCTTGCTGACGGCAAGTTTGCCTTGCGTGGTCTACTGGAGCATTTCATAAACTTAACTTCAGTTGTAGCTCATGCCTTGGTATGTGTCGTTTTGACGGTATCTTGATGCTGGGTTGTAACTTGAAAATTACTCGCTATCCCTTTGAAGATTGCACCTACTTTGCGTAAGCTGTCCAGCGTGAGGCGAAACAGAGTTTGGTTGAAGTTGTTGAGATTGATCCCACGTCCCGTCTTAGAGTAGAATCTAGAACCCTCTTACCCTTACACTCATTTACTTTTCGTTCATCTTTGGTTAGTTTTAGGAAAACGTACTTATTGCTAAATCATCCGCATTATACAAATCCCTTCCAATCATCCATTTACTGTTAACTGCAAGTATTCTGAACAATTGTGTAAGTCCCCTCGTGAAAACAACAATTCACATCAAACCAACTGAGGGTATTCTAAGTATTTCGGAACCTTGGAGTTGAACGTGCAAACTTTCTTGCAATCTTAGCGCACGGAATACTTTGATCAAGAGAGAATGGAGTAGCCTTCGGACAACTTTGTTCTACTGATTGGTGCGGTCACAAAAATCACATCAACAAAGCCCAGAGGGACCTTAAATGGAGTTGGGACAAAAGAATTAGAGCTCTCTTGGAAAAGCTTCTTGCAACACAAGCCAAAGTGTTACAATTCGTTCATGCCATCACCAATGATTAATGGGCATTGTTGGTTACTATAAATATTGGATATTTGGTCACGTGTCGAATATTTGTTAATTGAAATGTTGGTGCATATTTGCATGCTCGTTGTTAAAGCCAGTCTGGGTTATGAAAAATTGAACCAAACCAATTTGAGGGTAGCTGATCTGACTTGCCACATCCCATGAGATCAATGGTCCTATCTTGCTTGAAGAGAAACCAAAGCTCTACCCATGGATACATGGTAGTGTAGGTGGTTAACACTATTTATTGCCCATTTACTGATGAATGCATCAATTAGATGTCTACTTTATCTTTATCTGATCTAATTTGACCGTCTAGTATGGTGTATAGACAAAGTTCTATTTTCTATTTCTATATTAAACACTCCTTCCAGAACTATCTTATGATCTCAAAACTTTAAGTTTTCAACTTCCAACTTTCGAGGATTTATTATTCAACACTAAATGCATTCAATGATTTCTATTTTATCTATAATATAGCAGAGTTGTCTTTCTTTTTTAGTCCCGAAGGTTTGTCGTCTATTATTTTGAACACTTTGCTAAGAGGATATGTTATAATATGGTTGTAGTTTGATTGGAAGCTACATAATGACTAGTGATTTTATTTCAGCAGCTCCTCTGTTTTACATTAGGTGCCTTGCTTCTGCTTGCATATACTTGTGAGACTTGAATCCGATTATCAAGAAAGCTTTTGTAAAGCAAACACCTTTGCTTCAGTAGTGGTGTATATAGCTGGATAGCTGTTGATTTATTTTTGTATTGGTTTGTATATCCATAATTTTTGTGTCATTCTTGTTGGCAAGTTTACACTTGCCATACAAGCATCCTTCATTTTCAAATATTTTCCTTAATAGTGCTCTAATAATGTAGCTTGGAAACCATGCAGGTTATGTTAATATAGGTACATATCGGATTTCTCCTGATCAATGTTACCTAGCTTATACATTGGATGTAAGTAGAAGAGAGCTGTTCACACTTTTTGTGAAGGATTTAAGGACGGGTTCTATACTTTCAAATACAAACATAGAAGGTGTTGTTAACTTAGCCTGGTCAAAGAATGGGCAAATTTTGTTGTACACTGTTTGTGATGACTTGCAAAGGCCTTTCAAGTAAGTTTCATAAATTTATGTTAATGTGAGCCACTGTGACAGGTTTCAGCAAATACTATAGGTTGCTTTGTAAGGATATTTTACCTATTTTTTAGAGCTTAATACAACTTATTCTTCATATGTTTTGTTGTAGAGTGTTAGGAAAAAGATTAGATTCAGAATATGAAGATATGCTATTGTTTGAAGAAAAGGATACTAGTTGCTGTGTTGACATTGCAAGTACAAAAGACTATCAGTTTATTACCATAAATTCCAATTCAAGAACATCATCAGAGGTAAACTGCTGTTCTATTTGTAGTTTGCTATATCTAGTTTCATTTGGTAATGTAAATTATTTGGTTGTAGCTTTGTTTTAGGTAAATTGATTTAGGTAAATTGAGTTAGATAGATGAATGTGTGTCACTACAGGTGTATTTGATCGATTCAGCTGACATAACAACTGGGGTTCAAAGAATACGAAAGCGGGAGACTGGTGTGCAGTACTTTGTAGAGCATCATCATGGATTTTTTTATATTCTAACCAATGCTCCATTGGGAGATAGAAAATTGGTTATGGAAAATTATTATGTAGCCAGGTGCAGTGTTGGCAATATAGGCTCAAATGAATGGCAGGTATGTATTATTTCTTTATTTATGATCTTTAAAGTTTTAAACAGGTTGTTATAGCTTGTACTGAGATCTTAGAACTGCTTCATTTATTTTAGTCTTTTATATTGTTAAATGGAAGCTCTAGAAAGGTCCATGTAATCATTTTTGTGCAATATTGCCGTTGTATCAATAGGAGGAAATACAATTAGAGTAGAATGATGCAACCTCAGTAAGCGACGTATGGAAGGTAAACAAATTTAGTATAACTAAGTTTGGGGAAAGAGATGTAATGGGAATATACGATGCTAAACAAATTTAGTATAACTAGGTTTGGGGAAAGAGATGTAATGGGAATGATAGTTTACTGTAGCAAATTTAATCATGCAAGCTATGTCTTTGTGACCTTTTTCCTAGTTAATATCCCCTTGAAATTTGTGTTCTCCACTTGCATATTGTGCTCCATCCTCTGACCTCACAACCCTTGTCCTTATCTGCTAGGATTCATGTATGCATCAAGTTTCTTGTTCACAAAATGCTCAACTTTCCCAACTTTCAAATTGACACGCTTCAAATTTGTCTGCTCCTTAGGTTGTATCATCCTAGGTTTGCCATATTGCTCAAGTAATAAAACATCATCAATCTCTAACCAGAGATAACTGGGTTTCTTGAACTTTGACTTGGTGTGCTGTAATGTCCCCTTCCAATGCCTAAGCAAGAGTGATTAATTAGCCTATTTTTTTCCCGTAGGCTAATGTCAGAGCTAAGGGAATATTTTAATTTAATTATTTAATATTATCCACTCCAGCATATCTCAAGGATAATATTATTTAATTAATTTAATTAAGTTCATAAAGTGACTTGGTGGATATTTAATGAAGCTTTTAAAAGGTCACTTTATTATTTATGAGTTTATTTAAAAATATCAAAAAGCAGGAATTTAACAAGTTAGGGTGGAGTTGGACACAAAAGTGAAAAAGAAAGCTCATTTTTGGTATGCTTGAATATTTTCTATTGTGTGGATTTTGGAGAGCTTCTTAGAGTTTGAAGCCCTAGGATGGAAACCCTACGGGTAACTGGATTCGGTGGTGAAACGACTCTACCCTGGCCAGTTTGTTGGAGAGATTATTCAAATTTCACACAGTGCTTTTACAGGAGAAATAGCGAAATTTGTGAAGTCTCTTTTAGAGACAAATTTCAGAGTTGTATGGTGTATGCATTTAGGAAAAAATTGAGTAAATAAATTAGTATTATCAGTGACCAGTTCTTCTAAGGAAATTGTATCAATTATCAGAATATAGTGGCTGAAATGGAGGAGGTTATCGAAGGTTATTTGGAAGCTCTAAGACTGCTGTACTTCCTTAGATCATATTTGCCGCCTACACTAAAGAAGCTGCATGCTAATTAAATGAATCACAACTATTACATGAAAGTGCTGTACAAGATAGGGAGTAAAGGATGTGACGTGGAACCTATGTGTGGTCAAATTAGTCAAAGAAAAATAACTATGTATTCCTGTGATAGGTGATTCCTTCATGCCACCGTATCTTCTTACAAGGCCACTGTACACCAAAGGGAGTATATCGCAGATATCCATAAAATTGTTGAAGGCGTTGGAATGTGCATAACATTGACCAAGGATCTAGGTCAGAATAATTAATGTAGACATTTATTAATGTTTTATTTCAGTCAATGTGAAGGCTCATGAGAATTTCTGTATATGTCTTCTATGAGATAAGAATCATTTTCAGATATATTGTTACTGGGCATTTCCGTTTATGCTAAAATTTTGAATGTAAATGAATGATATTAATATGGAGAAAACAAGAAATGCAATATTATTTTAATTCTGTCCATCTCAATCGAAACAAATACAAATGCAAACTCAGCTTAGTTTGCCGCCAACTATTTGACGAAATGCTTGTGCACATGGGGTAGTGAATTTGAATTTTTTTTGCATACAAAATTGCCTTGGGATGTTTTAGTGGTATTAGAGCTGGAGATCTTGCCAGCTAGTGGGTTTTGATACCCGTTTTTAGTAGCATAAATTTTTGGACAGATTTGAGGTTTTTAGCTGATTGCATGCATATTAATGAATCCGGAAGATAGTGAATTCATTACTTATGGGAGAGCTAGAGGTGTTGCTCATTCTGATTTGGAAGAGAAAATCATGGGGGATAGACAGGAACAATATGATCCTAGCATATTTTCTATGCTCAGTGATTTGGCTAGGGGACAACAGTAGTTGGTCCAAACTTAACTTAGATGATACAGACCATGAACATCAATAACTAAAATAACCATGGTGAAAATGAAAATAATGGAAACAACAATGACAATAACCGACATGATGGCAACCAGGGTGAAGGTAGCAACACTAATGTACTTGTACACACCCAAGACAACAAGTAGAACCACTCCTAGGTCACTAATGCCTGAATTTTTGGAGGACCAGCATTAAGAACAAGCAGGACAATAAGGAGTTGGTGAAGGGTGGACTGATTATTTGTGTGAATATCAATCCTTGGGTGAAAAATTCCATGCATCAATGTCCTTGGCAGAATTTTGTGTCATCAAATACAGAAACAAACCTAGAGGAGAGAGAGGCCAAGGAAATAACAAAGATTTACAACGTAAGGTGGGGAAGCTAGCTATTCCTAGCTATGACGGGTCAAATAAGTGTACAACACGTGCTTGGGTTTAGAAGTTGGACACATACTTTCAGCTAAACCCCATGACGGAAAGGGAAGCAATCGAATATGCAACCCTACATTTGGATAGAGAGGCTCATGAGTGGTGGTACCATGGGCTAGTAACCTTGACCCATGATAGTATAACCTCTTATGCAGATTTCACTCACAGGTTAATAGACTGATTTGATAGGAGAGACCCCAAATTTCATTTTAGGGAATTGGCACAACTAAAACAGGTGGGCTTTGGTGAGGCAGACGTTTCATAGTTTCAAAAGTTGTTTGTGATGGTTGTAGATGTATCCAAACATAGATTGATAGTGCTGTTTATGGAAGGATTGACAGGATCTTTTCATGGATGGATCAAGGCATTTGAGCCTAACACCCTACAAGATGCTATAAAAAGGGCTAGGAATATGGAGAGGACAGCCCGAAAGAACAAATTCCAGCCTAAGAAAGATTTTGAGAAGCCATTTCAGAAGGAAGAGACTAGAAGACCTCGCATGGATGATGAGGTTTGTAATGAACTACGTAGGAAGAAGCTGTGTTTTAGTTGCAAGGAGCCTTGGGAGCCTGGACACAGGTGTTTGGGGAAAGAAAAGGTGCATTACTTAGAGGTTGTTTTTGATGATGAAGACGAAGGAAAGGGAGAAGAAGTTCATGGCAGCAAACATAGTGATTTGGATAGTGAGTGTGGAGATGAGGGTGGACCACCACCTAAGGGAGTTAAGGGTGGAACTATTTCTACTCTCTCATGTACCCCTAGGTTCAAACTCTTTTAGGGTTTGTGGTTTTGCAAGGGCAGCGTGGACAGTCTTAGTGGATAGTGGGGCAACCCACAACTTCATTGACTCTACCTTGGTGGCAAAGAAGGGTATTTCAACACAAGATTTTGAGGGATTCAATGTTATGGTGGTAGATGGGTTTAATATGACTTGCACGCAATGGGTTCCACAATTGAGTATCCAATTGGGGAATTACATTGTTACAAATGATTTTTATGTTGTGGACTTAGGAGATACTAACGCTATCTTGGGAATATAGTGGCTCCATTCCTTAGGGAAGTACTCTCAGAATTTTCAGACTATAGAGTTGAAATTCAGAGTAGATGGCAAGAAGGTTGTATTGAGGGGTATGTCTAATGTTACTCCTAGGATTGTGTCAGCAAAATGGATGGAGAGCATCTTTAGGCATGGTGATGTAGCATGGGCAATGCAATGTCTAATTTCATCTAAGACCACTATTGAGGATAACACTCTGTATCATGTAGACATTTAGCCAATTTTGGATAAGCACAGTTTGGTTTTTGGTGAGAGGGTAGACCTCCAGATAGAGGATTCAAGCATGTTATTGAGTTGGAGGGGTCTAAACTAGTTATCGCCACTCCTTATAGGCATCCCAAGAAGTTCAAGGAAGAGATTGAAAAAGTCATTAAGGAGAAGAGATTGAAAAAGTCATTAAGGAGCTGCTTGATGTGAGGCACATTAGGCCTAGTTCGAGTCACTTTGCTTCTTTTGTTGTCTTGGTGAAGAAGGATGGGACCATGAGGATGTGCATAAACTACCGTGCCTTTAATAAGAAGACCATAAAGAACAAATACCCTATTCCTCAGATTGATGAATTGTTGGATGAGTTGCATGGAGCAGTATACTTCTCAAAGATTGATCTTTGATCAGGGTATCACTAGATCAAGGTGAGGGAAAAGGACATCCAAAAGATCGCATTCAGGTGTCATTATGGGCACTATGAGTTTTTGATTATGCGCTTTGGGCTAACCAATGCACCAGCTACCTTTCGGTCTTGTATGAACCACATATTTAATAAATAGTTGAGGAAGTTCTTATTGGTGTACTACAATGATGTACTCATCTATAGCAAGACTTGGGAGGAGCACTTGAAACACCTCAATGAGGTGTTGAGTATCATGGAGGTTTAGTCATTGTATGCAAAGGCATCTAAGTGTGAGTTCGTGATGATTGAGATTCTCTACTTGGGTCGTGTGATCAATGCTAAAGGGGTTCAAGTTCACTAGGAGAAGATACAAGCAATTATTGATTGGCCACCATCGTGGACACTGACAAACTTTGGGGGGTTCTTTCGATTATGCAACTAATACAGGAGGTTTATAAAAGGGTTTTCATAGCTAGGTGCAACCCTAACAGACCTTAGCAAGAAGGGGGCTTTTGAATGGTCGGATGAGGCTCAATAGGCATTTGGCAGGCTCAAGGAGTGATGAGTTCTTGTCCCGTCTTGGCATTACCAAATTTCACTTAGCCTTTCATTCTTGAGTGTGATGCATCAAGGGAGGGCATTGGAGCAATCTTGATGCAGAATAGGCACCCCATTGCATATGAGAGCCAAAAGCTTAGATGTAATGAGAGGCTCTATTCCATCTACAACAAGGAGATGCTCGCCATAATGCATGCATTGGCGAAGTTCACTTAGTATCTAGTAGGTGGAAGATTTGTGGTCTGGACCGACCATAATAGCTTGAGGTATTTTTTGGCACAAAAGATTTGAATGAAAGGAAACAAAAGTGGGCCAGCAAGGTGCAGGCTTATGATTTTGACATAGAATATGTCAAGAGTTAGAAGAATGTAGTTGCTGATGCTCTCGCTAGGAAACCAATTGTTTGCTCTCTAGCAAAAATCTTAGTTGATTGGAAGGCTCACCTTTTGGTGGAGTATTCCAAAAACACAGGTGCATGTGAGATCTTGGATGGGAAGACACAAGGTGATAGATATAGAGTAGTAGATGATATCATTTACTACAAGGGGAAAATTTACTTGGTTCTGGAGTCAAAGCTTAAGGAGAAAATCTTGAGAGCCATCCACGATACACCATTGGCACGAAATCATGGGTACTTTAAGACTTACAGGAAGATTAGGGAAAGGTTCTAATGGAAAGGCCTAAAGGAAGATGTCTTGTGACACGTGAGAGAGTGTATGACTTGTCAGTAGAACAAGTCAGAGCACACTTTTCCAGTTGGATTACTTCAACCATTGCACATTCCAGAGCAACAATAGGAAAGTGTGTCTATGGATTTCATTATTAGTCTACCGAAGGTACATGGCAGAGATTGCATCTTTGTAGTTGTTGATCGGTTGACTGATTTTACTCATTTCTTCACCATCTCTATGGAGTAAAAGGTACCTCAGATAGTAGAGCTATTTTTCATAGAGATGTTTAGGCTACATGGGCTCTCGAAGAATATAGTGAGCGACAGGGATAGTAGGTTCCTCAACACTTTTTGGTAGGAGTTATTTAGGTTAGTTGGCACAGAGTTGACTCCCAGTACGAGTTACCACCCTCAGACAGATGGTTAGATTGTGAACAAATGGGTTGAGGGATACTTGCGTAACTGTGTCAAAGCAATTGAGGGCTTGGATCAGGGGGTTGCATTTGGGTGAACACTATTATAACAACACCTACCATATGTCGATCAAGATGACTCCTTTTTGAGCAGTATATGGGTATGATGCTTCATCATTCTTGGACTTAGCATTCGGTGATAGCAGGGCTTCCAAAGCCAAGGATTGGATCCAAGAGAGTCATGATATCCTCAAGTCTCTCAAGGATAGCCTTCAGAGTGCACAAAATCAGCAGAAAATGTATGCAAATAGGCACAAGATAGACTTGGTTTTCTTGCACCTACAACCCTACAGGAAGTCTTCCTTGAAGAAAAGCAATGCTGAGAAGCTAAAACCTCGCTTCTATGGTTCTTACAAGGTTGCTCGTATAGCGGGGGAAGTGGCGTATGAGCTTGAATTGCCAGAGAGTAGCAGAATCTACAATGTGTTTCATGTATCGTTCCTCAAGAAGGCACTGGCTTACATCTTCACTGAAGCTTCCACCCCTAGATGAGGAGGGCGGATTAGTTTTGCTTCCAAAGGAGATTGTGGATACCTGAGAGAGGAGGTTGAGGAGCAGAGTAGTCAAGGAGTACTTGATCAGGTGGAGGGATTTACTAGTAGAGGATGCAACATGGGAAGGAGAGCAGATTCTTCAACATACTAATTTGCAATTGCTTGAGGACAAGAAATTTTGGGAAGGGAGGACTGTAATGTCCCCTTTTGATGCCTAAGTAGGAGTGATTAATTAGCCTATTTTATTCCTGTAGGCTAATGTCGAAGCTAAGGGAATATTTTAATTTAATTATTTAATATTATCCGTTCTAGCATGTCTTAAGGGTAATATTAAAGGAAGCATATATGGTACAACACCTAAAAGTAGATTGGTGAGGATTTGAGAAGGAAATAAACATAAGAGATTTGCTGATAGCAAAGGATTCAATTTGTATTGTAAGTTGATGTAGTTGTGATAGGATAATTAAAGGATATAATGGATTGTCAAATAGGATCAAGGTTTTCATGCATATCATTGCTCACACTCTATGATAGTACAGCAGCAGATATACGTGTGGAATTAAAGGGATAAATCAGACATACACCAGCAAAAGTCTGAAGTATAACAACATATATATATGTATATATATATGAAAGGAAGCATATATGGTACATCACCTAAAAGCAGATTGGTGAGGATTTGAGGAGGAAATAAGGGAAATAAACATAAGAGATCTGCTGACAGCAAAGGATTCAGTTTGTATTGTAAGTTGATGTAGTTGTGATAGGATAATTAAAGGATATAATGGATTGTCAAATAGGATCAAGGTTTTCATGCATATCATTACTCACACTCTATGATAGTATAATCATAATCCTTTATGTATGGCTGATAGGATTATCCGCTTGTCTGAATTCGATATTGCTGATATGGTTCTTTGCAAGCTTTTAAATTACAATGTGTGTATTTACACCATGATAGAAGGAGGAGGATTACAAAAGGGAACAATGATGGGGCACTCCCTAGGTATGCCGCCTCTATAATGGAGAACCTATGTGTTCTATAATGGAGGATCAAGTGTCCTATAACGGAGAACCTATGTGTTCTATAATGGAGGACCCATGTGTCCTATAATGGAGAACCTAAGTGTTCTATATTGGAGGACCAAGTGTCCTATAATGGAGAATCTATGTGTTCTATAATGGAGGACCTAGTGTCCTATAATGGAGGACCCATGTGTCCTATAATGGGGGACCAAGTAGTCCCAAGGAGGCCAAAGGGGTACTTGCCTTTGTCTCAAAGGGTGCTGCCTTTGGGCCTAGGAGAGTTGGGTCACCAGGACACCCATTGTAACCTCACTCCATCATGGTGAATTGAACCTTCCAAGGATGTTAAAATACTTTGTGATTGAATTAATGATGGTCAATAGTTTGTTAATAGCTAGTTATGGCAGACTACTAACTATTATTGTTGTGATAAATGATTCCATTCTACTAATCAATTTGATCATTGTAAATGGTTCTAATCTATGTGCAGGACTTCAATCAGGTGAAAAGTATTCTCTAACTCATTTGTTATTTGGGAATTAAGGGTTTAGGGCAAAATTTAGGGCATTCCCAATTAGGGACATTACAATGTATTCCTGATTGTGCTTTTTTCATACAAACAAAATGATTACAAGGGAGGGGCAATGGAGTTGTGGGATATGTATCTAGAGCAAGGTGACTTCGGTGCTATTGCCACTCAACAATCTTCATTTTTTGAGAAGTTAGATAGCCAACATATTTGAGTGCGAGTGCTAGTGGCACTTCGTTTGGTTCTTCTTGTTGGGAAAATTATTGTTAGTGTTCACATGTTTGTTAGAATTATAGGATACATACAAAAAATATTTGTTAGGAGCTTGTATGTTTACGTGAGTTTGTTATATTTTGGTTATCTTTTATCCCTTGATGTAAGGGATTTGTTACGGGAGTTCTCCTGTAATATAGGAGATCGAATTCCTATATATTGGCATATGTAATCTATGATTGTATAAAAATGAGTGGAATAAAGAATATATTATTATTGTGTGCAAAATTTTCTGCCTCTGCCCATATTTTCTAATATGGTATCAGAGCAGGCAACTATCATGGAGGAGTAAATGTCGATATTCTTTGTGCCTATCGTTGGGATTATCGCAAAAAGAAAGGAAGTGCAGGTTAGAGAAGTTCACACCAAGGTTGAACCTGTAGCATTCCAAATGCCGCCAGCTAGATTATAAGGAAAGGATTGTGTGTATTCATTGTTGAGAATATCATTGGAGTGATTTTCTTTTTAGATAATATATCTCTAGACGTATATTTGCATTTTATCTCTATTATTATCATTGATCATTGCAATATTAGAGCACTGTGTGGTTGAGGGCTGAGTTTCAAGACAAGAGGTTCATCGACTTCGCAATTGCTGCTCTGATGATTTAGATTGTATGTGTGAGAGTTTGAATCATGACACCTATTGGAGGAGCATATTCTCCTTGGCGTGATTAGAAGTGTAGGATAAAAAGAGATCGCTGGTGCCGCAGGGAAGGAGTTTTAGTCACTTTCAAAGATCTTTATTCCAAGATTAGTAGAGGCATGACTTGATGCATGTGCATTAAAGAACCGGTTGGATGATTTTAGTGTTGCCTTCCCTCGCTTTAAGCTCTTGATAAAGCTTTACAACCATAAAGAGGCAGTTGCTGTAGGCGTTGGTTTTATGTTGGGCCATACATCTTTATCCTATATCGGATCTGGAGTTCGACACATTCATATATTGTCACCATATATGAATTCGCAATGTTGAGGGTTTGACATTGGATTGTTGGCCCGATTTATGCAACATGCAAAAGGTTTTGGTTTCATTTGTGAGGCAACATCTCTGTTCATCATATCTTTATTTTTTGTTTGGTCGATAAAGAGGTATTGTTAGGAGTTATTTTGTATGTTAACCAAACTTTGAGTCAAGTTGTATCCTATTTAGAATAGGTAGAAGTGTGAGGATTTTGGGTTGTAAAATATGTATTAGGATGTTTTATTAAAAAATGGTAGTGTATGTAGAGTTGATTTTTAGTCTAAATTAGTTTTAATAGTTTTATCGTCATAGTAGTTCATTATTGTCTAATGTCTCAAAATGGCATATTAGTTTGTGTTATAGTCCACTAAAAATAGTGTGTTGTTAAAGTCAAGGTGTAACATTTTGTTCAAAATAGGGTTCCTTTCTTAAGTCTTTAATTGTTGTATCAAAATGCTCAAAAATAAAAATTGCCTCAATTGTGATTGGATGCATTATCGCTTGTACGTGACGTCCATATTGAGGGGGGGCATTATAAAATTGAGCCTCAAAGCTAAATTTGCTAAATAAGTAGCAAATTATTGGAGGTTGGAGGCATCAGAGGCTATAGGACAATCAACGTCCTCTTGTCAATCACCAACGACAGGGACGCTTATCAGTTTTGGTGGCATTTTCTTTTCTAGTATGCAACATGATATGGTTTGTTTTTCAGTGTTCCTGGTTGTGTGAATAAGTGGAATTTCACATTGTGGGGGGGAATATAACCAATGTTCCATTCCCTTTTGCAATATGAATGTTGATTCCTATATAACTTCCCTAGTGTAAAATAGTGTAATGAACAAAAGCACTAATGTAATGTAGTTCATGGATCTTGAAAGGGTTTGTGGGAGGATCCAGAAAACCACACGAGGTGGACAGTTGGTGGGTTCCTGTTCATGTCCAGGTTTGTGGTAAGCCTTTGTGAAAACCATGAAAGGTTGATGGGAGGTGCCTTTCGTTTTTGAATCAAGATCATGAGCCTGAAGAGAGTTGGGCCTGCTGCAGATGTAGGGTGTGAGTTCTTACCATGTTCACACTAAGGGGGGGAATGTTGGGAAAACTATTGTTAGTGTTCACATGTTTGTTAGAATTATAGGATACATACAAAAAATATTTGTTAGGAGCTTGTATATTTACATGAGTTTGTTATAGTTTGGTTATCTTTTATCCCTTGATGTAAGGGATTTGTTACGGGAGTTCTCCTATAATATAGGAGATCCAATTCCTATATTTTGGCATGTGATCTATGATTGTATAAAAACGAGTGTAATAAAGAATATATTATTATTGTGTGCAAAATTTTTCTGCCTCTGCCCATATTTTCTAATACTTCGAGTCTACCTACAACATCTAATGTCAATGATGATGATGTTACTCTTTGTGAAGAACCATATACAGTTATATGATGATGATTGCTTGTTTTATTATTTTAATATGGAACAATGAATATTTATCATGACATTCATGTTTGACAACTAACATCAAATTAGTATTTTTATGGTTGTAACTGTTTAATGTTTTGTTTATTATATAAATGTTAAGTGGTATTCTAAACATGATTCTTGTTTTTAGGCTAATATATGTATTTATGATTTTTATAACTTTTTTTGTAGAAATGTATTGAAAATGAGTCCAACCCACAAATATTAGCATACTCAAATCCAAATCAGTAACTTAGAAAAAAAAAGTGAAAAAATGTGGTTTATTTAATAACTTGTGTAATTAAATAACCCACATCTTTTCTCATTTGTTTCTTAACCATGGGTTGTTGACGAAAAACAGGAGCAAAGTAAAAAACCAGTGTGC
This sequence comes from Sequoia sempervirens, assembly GCA_007258455.2. Taxonomy (NCBI): domain Eukaryota; kingdom Viridiplantae; phylum Streptophyta; class Pinopsida; order Cupressales; family Cupressaceae; genus Sequoia; species Sequoia sempervirens. The sequence goes on from VDFB02271358.1 coordinate 961,274,779, forward strand.
TAGTTTGACCTAGCACACCTTGACTACTAAGATCTGCAATTAATTTCTGTTTTTTGCTTCTACTATTTGTTGAAATAACCATCTTTGGCACCAAAGGGCACATGACTCAAGGATCCCCACTTGGCCAACTGAAGGTGTCTTGAAATTACGAGTTGGAAAGTATTATTATTGTTTGCATGGTGTGAGAATATGTTGTCTCTATTCCCTCTGGGAGGTGGAAACTAAGGATCACTTTATTTTCAGGTGCCTTGTCTACTATAAGATACAAGGGAGACATCATTATCTATTTTGAGATTTGGGTGGTTCCACACTCACCTTTTGCTGCCCTAATTAGAGATGTTCTGTCCACTTTCTTTGTGAGGTGGTCACTTTCAAGTGTAGGACCTTATAGGAGACTCCTAGCACTATTATGCTGAATACCTCATTTTAGCCTGTTGTCATAGTAATTGTGGGCACTAGAAACTTTTGGATGTTGAGGGATTAGAGCAGTTACTCAAAGACTGCTTTGAGTGGCAATACGTTGCAAAGATTTAAGTTTTCTATTTTTCATTGTCACATTTATTTCAGATAGTTTAAATACTTTGTGAAAAGTAATGTAATTTAAGCAATAGAAAAATGTATAGAGCTGATTTCTTTTGTACATATAAAGTCTTATTGGTTTATTGCCTCTGAATTTGATTTGGTAGTTGATCTGCAGAATGTGATCCAAGTAGATGAAGATGTCACAATTGAGGATTTGGATGTATTTGACAAGTACATGGTGTTATTTCTTCATAAAGGAGGATTGCCAATAATTTGTTCTTTGGATATGCCTCTACAAGTAGATTTGAAGGTATTTTAAAGTCTTTTAAGAGTACATAAACACTCATAAAATGAATTGCTAGAGAGTTTATTAAAAGTAATTTTTGCAATCAGGCCTTTTGTTGAGTTGGTTGGTTGAATAAAGTTTTAATTTTGTTTGTTGATTAAAACTAACTTTGGAAATAATTAGTTCAAGAATGCCCTTAAGTTGTATTTTGCAAAATTGATTTATATGGTAGAAGGGTTCAACCCTAGGCCTCCACACAGAAATTTACACAGTACATAGTAGATTTGCCCAAGATCACTTAAACAAAATCAGAGTGGAAGAGATAGCACAAAGTGATGCTGGAATCTATCGCTAAACAATTTTTTTGACCCAAAATATTATATTTTTTTCAATAGGAAAAGGCAATATGTCAATTAAAAGGATGTCTTTTATAAAATGCCATAGCCCTTTACAAACAGTGAAATAATATAGAAGACATCTTTGTAAGTAGGATAAACACAGACTGAAGTTGAAAGCCTTATAAGTAAAATCTATATTGTCATTGAAAGAAACATCTGTTTAAACATACTGACAAAACAGAAATAGAGGCCAACCTTGAAGATGATGAGTAATTGCCATTAGCCAAACTGTCTTTCTGCTAGCCAATAATCTAAAGGCAGAGTTGTGCTTCAGCCTGATCCTGCTGAAGATAGCAATAATGGGCCCTCTTAAAGTCTTATCCACACCATTCACAAGGTGGGTAGAAGTTAGAGTGATTTATGGGTTATCTGAATTTGATTTCACAGTAGAAAATGGATATTTTGGATAATGTAAACTAAAAAGATATTGCTGGCATTCTTCTGAGAAGTAATTTCTGTTTTTTGAAGGCATTTGTAAAGGAATAGGATTTAGATCCTTTGAAGGATAGACGCTCAATCACTAACCTTTTGTACATTATTTGCTTTTGCTTTTTGTACCGATGTCTAGAAGAATAAATTCACTCAACAAACTTGATGGAATGTCCCCTTCTAGCTAGACTTCAGTATTTTAGTGGGATTAGCCTATCAATTGACCCTCATAGGCTAATGGGATTGGATAGAGGGTCTTTGTGGCAGAAACTTGGTCATTTGATGGTTTTATTCTTCTCCAGAGATCAGGGAGGTTTAGATTTGGCCTTTGCAGAGGATTCAGGGCTCAGTTTCTCATACTTACTATTTATAGTAAGTCATTCAGCCAGGGTTACTATTTATAGCAGGGCATCTGATTGGGATATATTGGCAGTGTCGATTCCAGTATTTAGTTGGTTTGGTGAAATAAGGAGTTTTTCCTAAGTTATAACGTGTAATTATTATTAAAGGTGACTTTAATAATAATTAATATTTTAATATTATAATATAATGTTATATTTGCACTTTATGACTTGAGGGTCAATTCATCATTAAAAGGGGGCCATTTTAATTAAGAGCTTGGGTGCCAATTTCAAGGAGTTTATTAATGATTTATAAAGTGCAACTTTATAACATTTTAAAATGATTAAAAAGGCAAAATGGGGGTCGACCTCTTTGAAGGGAGTATATAAGCAGCCAAGAAGAAATCAAAATGATCCATCGAGCATTTGATAACTCTATTTCATGACTTCTATTGGCGTTGGAGAACAGGAACGAGGGTTTCTGCATTTTCCGGAGCTTTTCGGCATTGGAGAGCGTAGCTTCTTCAGTGTATCAGCATTCTGAGGTTGTGAGACTATCAGCTGAAGATTGCTTAACTGTTGGCTTCATCCAGGAGTCAAGTTTGAGCAGATTGGAGAAATATTTCAAGGGTTTTCAGGCTTATTCATCATTGTGAGGGGCGAACATATTGAGAAGCTGCATTTTGTGATTGCTGGTACTTGTTCCAAGGCCGTACCATTCAGTCTTTACCAGCCGCACCTCTTGAGCAGCAAGGTGTGTTTTCTCTAGGGCAAATCGATTTGCCTTTTTAGCTTATTCCTCCTCTATGATTGGCATTTTTTCCAATTGAGGCATGTAGAGTAGTTTGGAGGTGGAGAAGTTCTTATTTGCAGCAGCTCGAGCTCTATATCAGACATCATTATTGCTGCCAGGCACTCAGTTTTTGGATATAATAAACTATCTTCTTTTCTGGGTATGCCCTCTTTGTAATGGAAGGATAATATCATCTATTGAGAATAAAGATAGCCCTTGCAGCATATTCATTTATAGTTGTTTATCTTCTGTTTAAGCATTTCGTTTCAGCACTAGTTTTCATTTATGCATTATTATTTCAAAAATACAAAAAAAGCATATACACCGCAAAAACACAAAAAAATTATAAAACCCAAAACATTCAAAACACACTTTCAGCAGCCAGCATTCAGCAGTCAGCATTCAGCAATACAGGCTTTCAGTCAGTTGGGAGAACTTAGGGTTCTTACACTTGAGGTGATAGGCCCCCACCTTTTTGTCCAATGGGAAGATCAAACCCACCGAGTTTATGATCCATTCAAAAAATTTAGGGTCTTGGAGTCTTTTCTTCATTCAATCATAGAATATTCTCCTAGAATAGCCACCAAGCACTTAGTCTTATTAGATACAGAGATAAGGGAGGATTTTTGACCAATGTCTTGAATAATGCGAATATTTTCCTTATAAATACACACTACATAAGTTGTGGATGTTGAAGAATTTTCCAAATTGTTCATCGATACCCTTCATTTTTGTTTTACTTTATAACCAGTGTTCCATGGGGACATGCCCCCACCTCCCTTTAAAACTGCCGTTTTGGAGATGGAGATGTCCTTGGGACATGGGATGAGGACAAACAAGGATGACGCCCCCCTGCTGCCCCTTTGCCTATAAGGTGGGATGTCTTGTCTTGCAAGAGGCAGCCAGGGGATGTTTGGATGTTTCTCAACTGTCCTCTTGCCCAACCAACTCTTAAAACATTAAAAAAAACTAATCTACTTGCCATAACCCTAATGTGCAAGTGGGCCCTTCCACCAACCCATACCCACAAAAAACTATGAATATGATAGCCCAACCTCAATTAAAATCACAATCAATAATTTTCCATTTGCAATGAGCTTGAGCTTGAGGAAGAGGAAGATGAAGAGGAAGAGGAAGAGTCTATCCACTTAAATATTATTTATCCATTGTCATTCATCATGATAAGAGTTGAAGACTTAAATCTTTTGTGTTTAGGATTGCAATATTTAGTGAAACAAAATGTAAATGTCAATGAAGGAATCGTATAGCTATTTTTCGTTTTTGTTTTTTTTCAAATATTAAAGGTTTTTAAATTTTGTTTGTTTATTTAAAATTTATATTCAGTTTTAAAAATTCAATTTATAAATGTTGTTCTTAGGCTTTACAAAATTATAAATGCTGTTGTAGGGTTTATTAATGCTATTTTAGGATTAATAAATGTTTGTTTATTTTAACTTGCATAATGATAAATTGGATAGCTTATTTAACTTCTGTGTATCCTTTGCTTAGGTGCCTTTTGTGATGTGAGGTAAGAAAAACAAAAGTAAAATCATCTTTTAGTTCTAACTATTCAAATTTTCTATTTTTAATTTATAAATGTTTAAATTTTAGTTTTAAAGTTTACTTTTGTTACTCAAATAATCAAATGAGGATTGTATCTTATGTGTACCCTTTGCTTTTGCACTTTGTGCAACTTGAAGTAAGAAAAACTGAAGTGAAATCCTTGTTTGAAGAATTAATTGATTAGTAAACAATAATATTTTAGTTTTAATTATTGGGCTAATCAATCATCAAACAACTCAAGGTTGAAGAAAACAAGGATTGCAATTTTTGTGTATCGTTTGTTTTCGCACTTCGTGTGACTTAGAGAAAAAAAGAGTAGAATCCTTGTGTCTTGAGCTCTTGTATTTGCCATTAAATTTATACAATAAAGTCAAATCATAAATTTCATTTCTTGTAGTGTCACTATGAGTTCTCATAGCATAAATGACGATGATCAGGTTTATAATGCAAATATCGAAATGCAAATTGATAACATAGATGATGGGGGCACAAGGAAGCTTGTTCAATTGGGAGTGTTTGCCATTTCAATTGCCCTGTTAACTTGTTGGAAGCATTTGCCAAGGTTCCTTTCGATAGGAAGGCCCTATTAAAACAATTTGCTACCTAGACAAAAACAAACAAATCTAGCAGTTCAAAGGTGACTCAACTAAGAAAATGTTATTTTTGTGCCCTTGAATTCCAAGGCAACATTATTAGAGTTAGTGCACATCTTCACAACTTTGGCAAAGGTGTTGGGGCCTATGATATTTTGACATTGAAATGAAGGGTAGAGATAAAAAAGATTGAATGGTGGTGGTGATGAGCATGATACAACATTTGCTACTATGACATTGAGGGCTACTAACACTTTTTGATAGCCACAAGTTCCTCTTTTCTCATTTAGTGCATTAGAGCCTCAAGGAAAACATAGGTTGACAAGTTCATCATCCAATACTGTGGTAGAGTTATTCAATGTATAGATGAGAGATAAGGTAGATGGTGCCATTGGCAAATGTTTCTTTGTGAATGGCATTCCATTCCATGATGCTTGCTCTCATTCTAAGGAGCTAGTGGGTAAGATTTTAAGAGTAAGACCTTCAGATGTGTTGCCAAGGGAGCTAGAACTCAAGACTATTACCTTGGATAAGAATTATTCCAAATAAATTTTCTTTTGGAGAAAATAAAGGCTGTATTGGTTGCAAGCAAATGCAACAATATTATGGATAGATGAATGGGCAGTAGGCATCATCCACTCATCAATATCATGATGACATGCATAGAGGGCCCTTACATCCTTAGGGCTATTGATTGTTTAGGACATGCAAGGATACGGAGGAGGTTGGCACTTAGAATGTGTTTTGAGGTAATGATAGATATGGCTTGTGTGCAAGGCAGTGGGGATTTGGTTGAATTTGCTTGCAAATGTATATATTTGACCCCATATATGTTTGATTGTTTAGGCATCACAAGGATGCAAAGTTTCAATTTCACATCTTCAAAGATGCTATTCAGGATGTTGGCCCTTAGAATATGTTTGAGGTCATGATAGAAATGGCCTATGTGTGAGGTAGTGGGGAGTTGGTTGAATTTTCTGCAAACATATATATTTGGCTCCTTATTGTGTGCAAGCCATCAACAATATACTCAATGTCATGGGAAAAATTGACTATGTAAAATAGGTAGTACTTGATGTAAACAATGGGCAAATTTTTATTTGCAATTACCGTACATTGTGTAACATACATCCCCAATCTGCCATTGTTTTTTTGTTTTGTTTGATGTGTTTTGAGAGAAGAATAAGGTAATATGCAGATGATATTTCTTAACAATAATGAGCAGAAATAAAATAGATTGCAGCAATGAAACAACTCAAAAATTTTACAATATTCAAAGTTACAATGAGCAGAAAATTCCAGATTTATATTCTAACTAGAAAATGTGTCTTTTCTCAATTATAAAGGTGACCTAGATCATAAAATGACATTACATATCTAATTCCAACATACCCAGAAATTTTTGAAGACTTTGACAAAGTGCTGTAGTTGCAACCAGCAAACTGGAGACTCCAAAATGGGATGCCACAGTCTGAAATAAATGTCGTTTGTAGATGAAATTGTGTTTTCTAGCCACACACACACTAGGCTCTCTCAAACCCTCAAACAGTTGCTTACAAAATGAGTCAACCCACTCACAGAACCCCACCCCCCAGCCAAGATAGTACAGCCAGCTAGGGGAATTGTACAGCCAGTTGGGAGTGTAATAACAACAATAAACCAAGGACAAACTCCTCCAATCTGCCGCTCACCAATTTTCAATGAATGTATTCTGTTTAAAGCTATAGTTTTTAAACCAACAATGAAGCTCAATTGTGATTTCTGAGTGAAAATCACCATAAATCTTCTAGATTTGGTCTTTCACTAACGTAGAAGATGTTCCTTGCAAGGGTTGATGTAACGTGCCAACCCTTCGGTAAAGTAAAAATTTCTAAATTTACATCATATGAGTAAGTAAACGTGCTAACATGACATTACAATAAATTTTTTCTTTTCTTTATTGATAATACATGAACAAGATGCTATATCAAATTACAATAGAGATTCCATTTCGTTATAATAACTTCACAAGTACATGAAACAAGAATACATACCTTTACAAACATAGCTCCAATGAGCTTTAGAACAAATAGTAGTAAGAAGGTCCAGGAATCCGCCTTTCAAATCTTGGTACTTCAGTAGCCTGTTGTGGAGGAGAAGCATCACTCGAGCGCTTTTCCGCCAACCATGGACTTATAATGTGGTCCCCCGTACATCTATCATTCGATAGATGGGCCTCCCTTCGATGAAGAGATTGGTAGAGTAACCGATACTGTTTAACCAATAGAGCATAGTGCTGTGTCCTACATAACTAGATCTTGTGCAATACGACATCCCTCGAGCTAGTATGTAATACAAGATCACGGTGAACTAACAGTGTAATCATCACATAGTCTAAGTGTATGTTTTGTACATTACACTACTTTGATCAAAGTGTTTCATACAGTATTTCTACTGAGGGTCATCTATCACATACACTATTCAGGGTTGATTTGACTTAGGGCTATCTTACACTACACATAGGTTTTGTCCTCTAATGGGTATTCCGTACCCCATGTTGATGTTTAGTCGCAGGCTCTATACTTCCAAGCAGCGATTACATTAAATCCATATAGCCATTGGCTATGCATTTAATTAGAGACAACTTATTGGCAATATAATTTATATTTGATTCAAGGTTGACACCTCTTGATAGTCGTCACCTTTTGTAAATTCGTGCCTCTTCATTTGAGGCTGACATTGTATCATGAAGAGACGCATACATTGGAGGTCTTCTCTTTGCTTGGTATATATATTAGATGCTGCTTGTTCATTTCATATTCATATTCATTCACTCATTCGTTTCCAAGAGTCAAGTACGAATTCTTCATAGAGCTCGATATATATCAGATTGAAGATTATTCATCAAGAGGTCGAGATTTTCATCTACAAGGAGATCGATAGTATATTGTATTGCATCAAGTGTGGTGCTGATATTCGGCCTTGTGATTGGCCTTATTGTAAAGCAAGATTGCTGGTTATTATTCAATATATAAGTGATATATTGTTGCTGGGTTTTTCTCCCTCAAGTTGGAGGGTTTTCCCAAGGTATATGCTGTGTCAAATTGTTTAAATTGTTCTATATCTGGTTATCTTATTTCTGATCCTAAAACTAACACCCCAGACATCCTACAACATTCTAAACTACTAGAAATGAATCGGCATATCAAGTATATTTCACAAGTTCCTTCCTATACTGAAAATATTTATCCTAGGAGTATCACAAGCTCTTCTGAGTTAACCTAATAACGTAGCTGTTGATCTTGCTTGACTCATGCCTTCATTTTAAACCTAGTATATAGTAACTAATGCAACCGGTATTCTCCTTATATGGAGATCATACAATTAATGCAAAATACAACTAGAATGCAACATTTCATTTCCTATGTACAAACAGTAAATACAAACATAAAACATCCCATGTTCAAACATAGCTAGTATAATTAAATACTTATGTTGTACCTTATGTAATATAGTTGAATTCCTCAAAAGTACTTTCTCCTATCATGGAGTACTTAAGGGCACATTATAAAAGCGGCTCTATGGCTTCAATTTCCTTTTCCGAAAGCAATCAAGCTTAGCAAATAGTATCCATGCAAATGACATTCTCCTATTATGGAGATCATTACAAACATGTAAAACATAGCTAGAATTTGCTTCATTTTCCTTTTTCCAAAAGACAACCTTTATACACAAACAAAAATACTTTTCAAACAGTATAGAAATCTTTGAAAAAGAATAGTTGAAGAATATCCCATACCTGTGAATGCTTTTCCCAAATTGAAGAAAGAGCTGCCTTTGCTTCTAGCTCAATCCAGTTTCTAGTGTCTCCAAATGATGATAATTTCCTCACAAGAGTTTCCCCTTTTCACTCTCAGAAAACAGTGATAGAATACGTTTCTCTCAAAATATATACTACTCTCAGAAATGTGAACATTGATGAATACTAATGACACTCAGAAATGTTGATGTTATTGGCAGCGTTGGGCTTCTACTTCCAGCCCAGATCATTCTATGAAGAACAAATTCAATGATAGCCTAACGGCTATTTAATTTGTAAGGCAACTTTTGATGAAGAGGCGCTTCATCATTAATTAATAATTACATATCTCTTGGAGCCGATTTACTTGATCCGCCACCTTTGGAGAGACCCGATTTCTTTGGAGGCCGACATCACGTTTTGAGAAGACGTGATTCTTGGTAGAAGGCCGACTTGAAGACTTGAAGAGTTGCGACCTCTCTCCCTCTCTTGTATTTATATGAGATCATCTTTCGTTGTATCATATCGATGATTTTGCATACATAGTTCGAGTTTCAGTCAAGTGCGAATTTATACAAGTGCAGATCGAAGGCTTTGAAGGAGGCTGATTTACTTATAAAAGGAGTTATATTATTTGCAAGAGATATCACATCATTCTTGGTGCTGTGTTTGGCCTCCTTATTGGCTTCATTGTAAAAGAGATCATTGTTTATTATTCAATATATAAGCGATATATTGTTGCTGGGTTTTTCTCCCTCAAGAGGAGGGTTTTCCCAGGGTATATGCTGTGTTATTGTGTCTGATTTTGAATTAAATTTCTGCATTTATTATCTGATCATAAAACTAACAAGAAATATGAAGATTGACTGTGTCAATTGTCACTTAGAAATCTGATGAATGATTGTAGATAATGTCACTCAAAAAATATACGAATATGGCAAACAACATAGACTGGTAATCACAAAACTGTGAGTGAATGTAGAATACGAATGCGTGAGAACAATGAATAATAGTGAATGAAACAATGAAGGTTGGGGCAGCTATTTATAGAGCCTCAACCTCCAATGACTTCCTCATGTTGTGGCATGTGGTTTGCCACCACAATTGTTAGACATTTTCAATTTGGAGGTGGCACAATTTCTATGTCATACTCAACAATTTGCAGGGTGAGTCGTCCTCCATCTTATGCCAGCACTGAGAAGACTAATTCCAAGCACATGGTGAAAATATATCAATTGACACCTTCAAAAACATTTAACAGAGGTGGCGCCAGGCTTCTATAATGGCAGATTTGAAATGATATCAGAGAATAAGTCATTTGATAATTCATGTACACAACCTTTTATAGGCCGAGTCATCATTGATTCAAAATGCGTTGGCTTTAATTTCTGATTCTGTTTTGACTCAGTCCAGGGTTTAAATGCCTTTCCATTTCATACCTACGTACATATTTATCAGGGTGCGCGATTCCTCAAGCACTGTTTTCAATTTCCGTTTCCTCCAGTTTAATCGATATGATATATCGATTCAATAATTATTTATTTCAAATGTTCAATAATATGATTCAGGAAATATTTCAATTTCGATTTCAACAGTTGATTGATAAATAATCAATTGATCTGGAAATAATTCGATTTCCATAGTTTGATGATTAATATTCAATTGAATAGGAAATAATTCAATTTCCTATGTTGAATGATCAATATTAAATTTATTTGGAAATAAATCGATTTCCATAATTGAATATATATATATATATATTATTATAGTTCATAAATAACATACATATATATATATATATATATTTTAAATACCTCGGTATGATAAATATATATATAAATATATATATATATATACACACGATATTAATATATATATTTATATATTTGTTCCATTAAATAGATATTGTGAGCCAGTCAACATACATCCGATATATATACATATATATATATATATATATATGTAAATTTGGAAGGCAATAATAACATAATATTATTAATATCCACATAATACAGGATGTGTGCATATATATATATACTTGTATATACCTCTATGTACACGTATGTGTAGGTATACCATATCGATGCATCCGTATGAGCATATCCATCTGCCAATATACGCTTGTATCGATATGTATATACATAAGGATATGTGTTTATACTATATATATGTATATATGTCCACCTCCTATTCACTTACATCCATTAACATTACCATCATAATGATCATAATATCACAAGACAAATACATAGATAATCATCACTTATAAATGCATACAAAAGTAGACAAGACTCCTAATGCAAACATACAAGCTACAGATGACTTTCCTATAACCCACACAAACTGACTTAGTTCACTCAATCTAAGGTGATGTGTGTGTATGCTCAGATAGTTTACTTTACCGGTTACCCGACCAAGCTCCTCTCTCTCGAGTGATACTTCCCCTCCCCTTGGAGCAATGGTTCATATACCTGCATCCACTAACAGACGCTTTCAGAAGTCATATGTTCATAACATAAGCAATATATATAAACATTTCAAAAGTTAGAATATTCACAATTCAATAACCATCTATTCTCCTTTATGCAGTATTTCACCATGAATAACATCAACTGAGATAACATCAAATGAAAACAACATCAAGTGAGATAACATTCATATTGAAAACAAGGTACAAGCATTTTGACGTTCTCACAAAGCCACAAGATGAACAAGTTCAACCGACAATGTATTCTCCACAGTATCCAAAATCAGCATAAGGAATGAACTCTTCACAAAACACTTTTATATCCTTCCCAATTCACATAGGTGTTGGTAATTAAGTAAATGTAGAAAGGTAATTACTATTGTAATAGTGAAGTTGTTAATAATCAACTCACTAATATAAGTTTGATAGTTAGTCGTATATATTGTTAAAATAACAATATAGTTTAGTTAGTGTGTTATACCCGTGAATGGTATTCTGGGATATTTGTTATAACACCTCCCTATTTAATAGGAGGTTGTTTGGCTATGTAAGTGGCTATATATTAGCCATGTATTTGAATGAAAAAGAGATGAAGCATGATTGTAATTTTTGAAGGCCTCTATTATTCTACCCAAAATCTCTGATAATCTCGCCCAAAAACACTCCAGAAAAGGTCATTATGCTCTTGACAACCGTTGGAATTGAACAACACCATTGATATTGCCAAACTGTTGGATAAACTGTCACCAAAGTTCCCTATCCACAACCTGTTAGCCTATAAGAACTACTGAAATAGGCTAACTTAACTACCCTATTGAATTGGTTAGGAAGGGGACATTACACATTGCACACATTATTCTAGATGTTATCCAAGAAGAGAATTGTTGAACTTGTTAAGACTAGATATGATCCAAGAAGTGGATTAGTTTAGTGGATTAGTGAGGTCAAGTTGTGTAAGATCCCTTACCGAAATTTGCAAAATTTCTCAATTTAAACATACAAGCATTACAAACAATTGATAGCACAACTGTATTTGGTTTTAGTTTACTTGTTTGTTTGAAGGCATCATAATATCATCTCACAATTCACATAATCTAACAATTCAATTCCATACCATTAATTGCAATTTATATTCAACAGAGGATAAACTCCAATTTCAATTTTGCAGTTTAGAGCAGATATTTCTAGAATCCACATACATAAAATACTCATTAAATAAATGGCTGACCTGAACAGAGCTTAACCATAGTCTGACCAGCAACAATTTGTGTTGTTTCCAATAGCTGAAATCTTCCCTTAACCATAGTCTGGCGGCTTCAAAATATGATACGACAGGCATAAATTGGTATGACAGCTTGAAGTTGATTTGTGACCACTATAAGGATGGTACAACCTTCACAAAGCTGCAATTCCTTCAAATACAATTGGTGACCTTTTTTGACTGAAATTTCTTTGACTTCCTTGCAACGTCAAGCCTCCCTCATGGTACAACGCCTTCCTTATTTGCTGCAACTCCCAAGAAATTGTTACATGACTCCTTGAAATAGTATTCACTAGGTAAATGAGTGAGGGTGACTCCTTAAACAACAATTTTGACCACAATAGGCTTTTCCAATTGTATGCTAGACACAAAAAATATTTTAATCTCCTTTTAGCCAACCTATTCCCACGTCGAGCTCAGTCAATAAGAATATGGTACGACTGAAGTTGCAATATAATAATCACAACAAAATCTTTTATTAGATTTTAACTTTGTTATTCTCTTAGATTTTCGCAAAACTCCAAACATAGAAATTTATCTTGGAATAAGACTACACAAATTTTCTCAATCTACAGTCGTTAAATCCTTGTGTGAAACCTGAGTGGCTCCACTTGCAACGAACTAGGAGAAATCTTCCTCTACCGAAATTGGGTTCCCTTAGGGTCTTCTTCCTAGGGTTTCTCATCAGAAGTTCTCCAAAATCACAATAAAAATCCAACATACCTTGCCATCGGCAAATCGTCTTGGCCATCACTATTGGATGAAGGAGGTTCATTGTCGAGTGAAAGGGAACGCAAGGAAGAACCTGCCAACCTTGTTGTTGAAGAACCGTTCATACCATTAAAAATAGACTAAGGGGACGGCGAGTGAGAATCTATTGACGGTCTGATAAAGACATCTGAGAACACCATACACAAGATTGAAGACCTGATACTCACAGAAGAACCGAACATTGGAAGATCGAAGTTGATAACGCCAGGATGAAGGGAGCAATAAAAGGACCTCGAAGGCAACCCCAGGGCGATGAACATTGAAGAGGGACGAGTGAAAGATTTTGACGTCTGTGGAGTGCAAGGAAAGCACCTGAATGTACAAATCAAAACTTTCCAATCAGGTTATCATCACTGAGGGTGCAATCGGGAGGTAAGATGGTGACTCCTCTAGCAAGTCCGAATGTAGAACGATAGAAACTTCCAAAATTCACTAGGAATGGGTCGAAGGACTTTCTGAGGCATTGCAAAACATGTGAGACTATTTGGGTTGCAAACGGTCAGGATGACAGAGCATATTGGTTGGGAGCGTTCTTAGCAACGCTACTGGGCATAGCGATAGATTGGTTTACAAAACTTGTGGCATAGTCCATAGCCTTATGGGATGCACTAAAGAAAGCATTTGAGGCAGAATATAAATTGTTGTGAGAAGACAACAAGATTGTAGCAAAGATATACAACGCGAAGCAAGGAAAACATGACAACGTATGAGCCTATAATCGTAGACTCAAAGAACTATTGGCAAAATCGGAAAACTAGGTGGCTGATGGAATAAAGAAAAGATGGTTCACTGAAGGATTTGTTGTACCCCAAATTAAAAATTTTGCTACACTAAGGCATTTTGAAGAAATGGTCAAAAGTCTTGTTAAAATTGTCAAAAAAGGTCAAATTGGGAATTTGCATGTCTTGCATGAGGGTCAAAAAACTTGAAATTTTCAAAATTTGACGAATTGGGTCTGCTCAGAGCGAACAAGTCTACAAAACCCAGATCTCAGTTTTTCGGCCCTAAATTTTAGGAAAATTTCTATTTTTAGAAACTTTCTTAAAATAAATTTTTTTTCTGGGTTTCTTTCGAAATGGATACTAGCAAAATTTTCTAAAAATTGAAAATGGCTTCTAGGGTTCAAACTGATTTTGATTGGTCGAAAATACTTCCTCATCAGGCTGGTCTAGTCAGAATCGTCAAAAGATCAGTTTTTCCCTAGTGGGTCTATTTTGCTTTTTCAGAAGCTTCTCAGGAGCTCCGAAGTATTAATGGAGGTCACTCAATTGCCAGGTGTCAAATTTAGAGTCTCAAACATTGCTCAAATCAAGAAATTGCAACGAATGATCGAGGGACGAAGAACGGAGAATGAAAGTTGAAAAAACATGAAAATTGCAAAATTTTGGCTAACTCTGGAAAGTTCAGGCGCCCCTACCTAGTCTAGGCGCCTAAGGTTCCGTGCCTTAGAAATTTTTTCATCTCCAACGGTTGAAGCAATGGCAAGCACGTGGAACAGAGGGAAAAGTTGAAATTTGCAAAATAAAATCTAACACTGCAAGCATGGGCGCCCCAGGAGGAGATAGGTGCCTAGCCTTTCAAGAGGTCAGATGATGGAATTAGGGTTTGCTCATCCTCGACAATGTTGCTCAGAATCCTCCCAGCTCCGCACTGAATCCATCAGCATAGTCATCTGATCAGTCAATCATCCAGAATTGAAGATTGAACGTAGAGGGCTTGACAAAGTAGCTAAATGCAAATCATGAAATTATTAGAAAATATTCTAAGTCTCGAAATTCTGGTCGCCCTAAGAGGAGATAGGTGCCTAGGGTTTTGGAGGCTCAAATCCAACAATTAGGGTTTGCCGGATCAATCAATCTCTTCAGAATTTTGCTAGCTTCACCATGGATATCTCAACAGATTCAGCAGATCATTCAACCACACACAGTTTCAGATCAAATAGATGATAGAACATGGTTTCAAGTTTGAAGGTTGAAAAAGAGCCAAAAATGGGTAAGGCTGGAGATGTTCGGTGTCCCGGGAGGAGATAGGCGCCCAAGAATTTGAGCATCCAAATGAAAGAATTTTCAGTTGCACCCTCCAGCATGTCTTCTTTAGTTTTGAAGCAACTCTCCAATGCAATCATTAGCATGGTCATCGGAGTTATCAATCATCAGATATTGCAAACTGATCGAGGGGTAAAAATTGTGTAAAATGTCAAAAGCAAAGTTGAAAATCCCCCCAAAAAAAAAAACTATCTGGCTAGTAAAGGTGCCCCAGCTAGCCAGGGGCGCTCAAACTTTTGAGGCCCTGAAATAAGTTTTCAGAAGATATCATCTCTAGAAGACCCTCCTCATAATTCGTCAAGCTATCCTGTGAATTTGACAATCAATTCATCGGACGTCTTGATCATCCGGAATTGCGAAATCATTTGAAGGTGAGGAAACAAGCAAGAAATTGAAAGAATGTGAAAAATGGCTAACACTGGTAATGTTGGGCGTCCCAGCTAGCCAGGGGTGCCCATGATTTTGAAGGTCAAGATGATGTTTTTACCCAAAGTTACCTCCAGGACAATCTCGTCAAATTCACTCAGGCTTCGCAATGGATCAGTTGGCTAGTTCACAACATCAACCTAGCATCTGGAATTCAAAGTCAAACTGAGGTGAAAATCAAGCAAAATATTGAAAATGGTGAAAAAATGGCTAAGTCTGGAGAGGAAAAGCACTCCAGGCCAAGAAGGGCGCCCAAGGCTGAATGCCTTAGTATATTTTTCAATTTTTATCATGCATCAATAAAAAGTGTCCAAGTTGAACAAACTTGCTCAGGATTGGCTTCGAAAGTTTGAAAGCAGAGAATAAAGCGTTTTATTTATCCTCAAAACTTATTTAAGAAGGCTTTGGATTTCATTATTCACTTTTTGCAGGTTGGCATCGAAGAGCAAGAGAGGAGGAGACAAAATTTTATTCTTTTCAGCATTCGAGAGCCAAAACGTGGTGCTTTTTCACAGTTCTTCATATTTTTTGGATCAGCACACAAAGGGGCTCGCTTTTTCATTCTTTATTTCTCTAGGGCATCAATTTTCATAAGAAGGGGGTCAATATTTTCAAATTTCAACAATCTGGGTTAGCTCAGTTCTTGATTCTCTACAACTTTGAAGAATTTTTTCAACTTTCAAGAACTTGCTTTTTCCATGCATGTCCAAGAAATCTTCAATATTTTCAACATCT
This sequence comes from Sequoia sempervirens, assembly GCA_007258455.2. Classification (NCBI taxonomy): domain Eukaryota; kingdom Viridiplantae; phylum Streptophyta; class Pinopsida; order Cupressales; family Cupressaceae; genus Sequoia; species Sequoia sempervirens. The sequence goes on from VDFB02271358.1 coordinate 961,291,187, forward strand.
GATCAACTGGGTTCATCCAAAACGTGATTCTGCACAAAACCTAGCTCTCAGCTTTTTTGATGAAAATCCTAAAATTTTAGGGTTTTTGCTTTTTGACCAGCCTTCAATATTTTCCAAAACGGACAATCTGGGTCCTCTTAAAATGAACTTCTCTACAAAACCTAGGTCCCAACTGTTTTTCGAGAAAATTGCTTTTTCAGGAGAAATCAGCCTTCAATTTTCAGCCATTTGCACAAAAGGTGTCCAAACATAGTCGAGTTTACTATCAAAATTCAAGTTTTTCAGCATGCAGTACTCTCCCATGGGATTCAAAACCAAGCCAGTATTGTATCTTGCAGCCTTAGGCCAGACGATGTTGAGAAGTGTTTTTCAAACACCACATTGGACAAAAAACTTCATCATCTCAGCTGAAGAGCGTGAAAAGGTGTGGAATAAGCAAAAGGACAAGTATCAAAAAAGTTGTGCAATACTCTTCCGTTGGAGAATCAAGAGAAATGCGAGAAGCATAAAGTTGCAGAGCCGCCAAGTTATCAATTAGTGAGTCATCTTTTGGGGCAGCGATGTTTTTCAAGAACAGAACACAATAAAGCAGCTGAAGAGGTCAAAGATTCTCTAAGTTTGATTGCAGAAGACAAAGAGATCTTGGAAAAGCGGAATTTTGCTATAGATAGTATTGACACACCTGATAAAGCAACAGTTTCCAGCTTATTGGTGGATTTGGTTTCCCAAAATACCCATGGTTGAGATTTAAAGCAGCAGTCATCTAGAAGCTTTCTCCAAGCTTTCTTCTATTCTCGTCTCAATTCTTATCCATTCTTTGTGAAGGACAAATATCAAGATGTAATAGTTGGCATTTCCCTGTTTTTATGCTTTCATAGGTTGTTAGATGCTTATCTTGTTTTAGTTTTTAGAAATAAAGCTTGCATGATGGCAAGTCTTAGTTGTAAAAGCAAAAGGAGATTCTAAGGTTCCCTACTCCTCTGCTTGTGTATAAATAAGAACCTTGCCCATTATTTGGAGCAGTTATTATGATAACAAATTATTGGAAACCTATTTTGCACACTGAGAGATTGTTGTTGTTGATTTCATGTTCCGCAGGTGTAAGAGCAAAACATATACACTCTTGCTGCAAGTTGTATTCAATACATGTGTCTTGTCAATGTAATGCAGTTTATTAAAGCTAAAAGCATAAGCCCTATTTTGCTGTCTGCTTATTCCAAAATTGTAGTCTTTTGTTGGCGATTGAAAGCCAAAATTCTTTGTGCCTACTTTTGCCCATTATAATGTCTCCAAGGTTTCTGTTTGGCATGCTACCATGGGTCTCTAATTTAAACGTTGAAGTAGAGTAGATGTGTGTTGAGGAGAGAGTTTATTTAAGTGTTTATTCATCCGGGATCTTCATACGTTGTTTCTACGCTCTGTACATTGTTTGCTTGAGGAAGTTCAGAAGCATCATTCAGGAAATGGGAAACCCAGTGAAGTTGATTCCGAGAGAATCTCGGCTCCATGGTGGCAGGTTTGTATCTTGGCATGAACAAAGATCAGAAGAATGAGGTGGGGTTTTTAGGTTTACTTTTCCTTTTAAGCTTAATAGGCAAGAAGGCTTCCCTTCCTAATTTGAAGAGCAGTTTATCTATGCATAGTTGTTCGCTTCTAATTTGCATTCCAGAGATGCGAATTGAAACGCCAACATGATTGATCCCTTTGTTGTGGGAGAAAATGAAAGTCGTGCCTCCGTCATAGTACATCAATGCCTACAATAGGGCGATGGACACAAAGAAGACAAAACATCCTCTCGAGGGAAGCGGAGAACGAAAGATGAAAAGAGCATCGCAGACAACAACGACATCAAATCAAAGGCAGTTCAAGCTCTATGGAAAGATATGATTAGGTTGATGGACGTCGTCAAGGTTGATAAAGAAAGTACAAAGGAGAACAAAGAATTGTTGTGTATTGACTACAAAGTTGAAGGTCACACTAAAGTAAACTATCCAAAAAATTTATTCTATGACATTTGCCAAGTTATGGGACATTCCATAAAGGAATTCCCATATAATCTCAAGAAAAGCACACAAGTGCTCTTCAACCCCATCGACCACATCACCAAATCCACAAAATCATAGTACTAATGCATCTCTTGGCGGATATCGTAATAGGCGAGGAAATAATAATCAGTTCAACAATAGTGGACCAAGAAGCAGGATCCAATATGGTGCCAAGGGTAGGTCGATGTTCCAATGCCATAAATGTAATGGATGGGGACACTTTGCCAGGGAATGCCAAAGAAACTAGAATAAAGTGGGGATGTGCAAATAGTGTGGATTGGGTGACCATGAAGAAACTGACTGCTCGAAACAAAAGGGTATTTATATGCTAAATGTGGAAGAACAAGATGAGGTAGTTCTGGCGATCACTAGAGCACAAATGAAGAAGGCCATATATCTAGACTCTCGTACGGAGAAAGAACGAATCTGAGAAGCCAAAGCAAAAATAGAGCAAGCGATGGCAGAAGAATGAAGAACACCTAATGAAACTGCAAGTACTTCCTTGCGGTCGAAGTTTGAGAAGAACAGAGTACAGTAGGTGTTGCAAACAACTATATCGATAAAGGTGACAGACCTTCAAAGTATGCCACAACTAAGAGTAGCAATTACCAACATGGTCAATGACAATCAAAATCGAAGACAAGACGATACAAGTATGAACATGATAATAGAATTGCCACCCTAGGGAGAACAAATCATCGACCCGATGTTGCTAACGGTGAACATAGAGAAGAAACCAACTATTGTACAAATGTAGATCATGGGAAAAATCTAATGAACACAATTGTCGATGGAGGATTGGGAGTAAACGTACTGTCAAAGGATACATGGAAATGCCTTGGGAAGCCAACCCTCTGGCCACTGACCTTCCAGCTAGTAGGTGTGGGTCAACATGGAATTAAATAGTTGGGGACATTGATGGGATTGAAGGTAACGATTGGGACAAAATAGTTTCTTGCTGAACTGTGTGGTCATTTTGTTGCAGAAGAAAGCATATGATGCATTGTTGGGGAGAGGATGGTTGATTGCAGCTAAGGCGGATCACAATTGGAAACGGAACACGCTCTTGATCGAAAATGGAGGAAGGAAATACATCATTGACTTGAGGAGTCAGGCAGTAAGTGGAGAAATTGCTTCCTCTAATTTGGAGTCAGAAGGAGGAGAATTTGGAGCAAAAGAAGGAAGAAGGTTCATGGAATTGAATGATGAGGAAGTTTTGGACTTCCATTGCTCCGATGATGAAACAAGTTCCTTAAATGGGCTCTTTCATTGGCATCTAGAAGACTATGAAGTATTCCAGCTTGATTGCAACATGTTGCAGATTAGGGAAATTGAAGAAGACGATGATCAAGCAACTAATCGGACGTTTCCCTTGGAATATGAAGAATACAAAGAGTGAGTAGCCAAATAAGATGTTACACCAACCCAAAACTTTGAGTGGGTTAAAACGATCAAGTACGAGGAGTCGAAAATGAAGAAAGTGAATCGGGAGAGGAAAGTAATCCATGAATGATCATGGTCGGAGATGACTTTGACCTTGTATTGAAAGTGGCAACAATCAAGATTTTAGTAGAATATAAGGACACTTTTTCATGGACGTACAAGGACTTGAAAGGGATTCCTCCAGAACTATGCGTACACAAAATTCCTCTGGTATTGGGAGCACAACCCATATGGAAGTGGCCTTACAAAATGAACAAGAACTATGCTGCAAAAGTCCAAGAGGAGATAGAAAAGATGCTGGAGTTCGGCATAATTTTAAGGTCAAGATTAGTGATTGGATTTCATCGATAGTCATATCTTTGAAGAAGGAATCCGAACAAATTTGGATGTGTGGACTTTAGAAGTTTGAATGCAGTTACCATTAAAGATCCATTCCCAATCCCATTCACTGACTTGATATTGGAAGAGGTTGTTGGTCATGAGATTTACTCGTTCATGGATGGGTTCTCCGGGTACAATCAAATAAGCATAACCTAAAAACAACATTTGTGGCTGAAGATGAGGGTGTATGCATACAACCGGATACCGTTCGGACTATGCAACCTTCGACCACCTTCCAGAGAATATCTTCCACATTTTTGACAAAATATCAATCGAAAAATTTAAAGCATTTTTGGACAATTGGTTGATCTAGAGTGATCAAGACATACTTGAAAGCTCTTTGAGAATGCATGGAACGATGTAGAGCAACACGATCGACCTTGAGTCCGAAGAAGTGTCGATTCATGGTACCTCAAGAAAAACTACTTGGACATATAGTTCATAAAGCAGGATTGAAGATTGACCCATACAAGATACATGTGATCATATAGATGGAAGTACCACAAAACATCACAGGAGTCAAATCATTCTTGGGTCATGTCGGCTACTACAAAAGGTTTATAAAAAACTTTGCTCAGATATCCTACCCACTCAACATACTTACAAGGAAGGACCAAGCATTCACATGGACTATAGATCAGGAGAAGGCCTTCAATGAACTTGAAGGACATTTATATAGCTCCCCAATCCTAGCATATCCAAACTGGAACAAGGACTTTCACATACATGTTGACGCATCCAACTATGCAATTGAAGCAATGTTGGCACAGGTGGGATCCCAAGGATTGAAACAGTGTGATGGCCTCTCGATTACTCAAGACAACTTTGAGCAAGAATTAAGGGAGTTACTCCAGATTAGGCCAACGTTCCTCTGAATTGTTTGTTTCAAGGCAACACAATACTTAAATATATACTTCTGTCTGTATATGTGATTCGAGTTTGTGTTAATGCAACGTAATGTAAACACACAACCATGGAAAATTGCCTTTAATATATAAATATATTTGAGCAAATATATGAGACGTAACAGCTATGAATATATTTATGTATCCTGTATGAGTATAGAATTGTGGTTATAAGTGTATTCTCTGGTGCGTTCTGTGGACGCCTTTCTGTGTTTATGTAATCCCAATCAGATGTCGTGTTATAATCCGCCTATGAAGTGGTCTGATTTCCACGTCCCTTCTGTGATGTCCGATGGCGGAATGATCTCTGTCTTCTTCCCACTATTGTCGCTACCTTGATCTTCCCTTCCTTTTATCGTGTGATGTCTTACAGAATATTCGCTGAATGAACTGGCAGTGCTTCCTCTCTATCCTTCTTTCTGATGATTCCTATCTTCATCCGTCCCCCAATTTCTATCCCTTCCATTGGCTGTAAGCATTTATCACGTCCATTCATATAGGCGCGACCCTTCACATGTGTCTGGGTTGTAGACGGCTAAAACAACAAACAAATATCATTCATAGATTAGCAAATTGATATTCTAAAATTAATACGAGTATTTACTATTTGTTAGACTATGTATAAATATTTATTATATGGTTTATTTTTCATAAATAATTAAATGGACTAAAGTGAAATATATATATATATTTTAAAGATTAATGCTTAGAGGGCTGAGTTTAACACTTATCTGTATGGAAAATTACAAGTCTCCCCCCCTTGGATTTGCTTGCCCTTAAGCAAAATGTAGTATTATCTTCCTTAAGGTGCTTGTGGTTGAGAGGGTTGTAGCCATCGTTACAACTTAAACTTTCTTGAATTCTCTCTTTCAGGTATCCAAGCTTGGAGTATACCTATCTTTGGAGGAAGGTTGTATCAATCGCTATAACTAAACTTCCTTCAAATCTTCTAGGTATCCATTCTCGGGGTATACCTAATAGGTATCCAATCTTGGGGTATACCTAGTTTTTGATCTTGGAGGAAGGTTGCAACAATCGTTACAACTATACTTCCCCAAAAATTCTCTAGGTATCCAATCTTGGGGTATACCTGGCTTTGATCTTGGGAGAAAGATTGTAACAATCGTTACAACTAAAATTACAGGTATCCAAGCTTGGAGTATACCTAGCTTTGGAGGAAAAGTTGCATCAATCGCTACAACTAGATTTTCTTCCAATCTTCTAGGTATCCATTCTCGGGGTATACCTGACAGGTTTCCAATCTTGGGGTATACCTAGTTTTTGATCTGGAGGGAGATTGTAACATTCATAACTAATCTTCCTCAGAATTCTTCTAGGCATCCAATCTTGGGGTATACCTGGTTTAATCTTGGAGAAAGGTTGCAACAATCGTTACAACTTCTTTCTTGATTATTTAGTTACTTGGCCCCCTTGGGAAAGGATCGTAACAATCGTTACTAGTATCCTCTCCCCTCTTGGCCCTGTATTGCTGCAATATTTGATATTCCTTTAATAATAAAGTTGATTTATTACATATATAAAAAGTATTTTACACAATAGTTGTCTTCCCCTTGGTCTTTTAGGGATTTTTGTCATTCCTTGCTTGATTATTTTTGAAAACCTCAATGGTTTCCTTTCTTTCCCATGTAGCGTCATCCTCGGGAAGACCCCTCCATTTTATTAGGAATTCAGTGATGACTCTATTTCTCAATTTCCTTTCTCTGGTATCTTTGATCAATTCTGGTTCGAGGGTGAGTTGCCCCTCTTCATCTAGCGGAGGTAACTCGGTGCAAGGAAGAACTTGTTGCCCAAGGACCTTTTTGAGCCTGGATACATGAAAAACATTGTGGATCTTACTATGCTCAGGTAACTCTAACTCATAGGCCACTTCCCCAATCCTTCTTACAATTCTGTATGGACCATAGAAACGTGGTTTTAGCTTCTCAGACCCATTCTTTTTGATTGTTGTCTGTTTGTATGGTTGTAACCATAGAAAGACTAAATCCCCAACTTCAAATGATCTCTCTATGCGATGACGATCAACATAAATTTTTTGTTGGTTTTGAGCCTACTGCAAGTTTTCTCTTAGAGCCTTCATGAGATCAATGTTCTTCTGTACGAATTCTTGAGCGCTTTGCACCTTGCTTTCTCGAGTGATCAGATGTCCGAATGAAGGAGCATCGTAACCATATAAAGCTTTGAAAGGGCTCATTCCAATTGACATATGGTGGGTGGTATTGTAACAATACTCACCTAAGTGTAGCCATTTAATCCATGCTGACTGTTGTCCTATCACATAATTCCTTAGATATCCTTCTAACCACTTGTTGACTATTTCTGTTTGTCCGTTTGTCTGGGGATGGTAACTTGTACTAGGAGTCAGTTTCGTTCCTGCCAACCTGAAAACTTCTTGCCAAAATTGACTAAGGAACTTACTGTCTCTGTCACTGATGATTGTTCGGGGTATCCCATGAAGGCGAAAAACTTCCTTGAAGAATAATTCTGCCACTTGAGATGCTTTGTATTTTGATGATATGGCGAGAAAATGGGCATACTTGGAAAGCCTATCTACCACCACATAAATGCTATCCTTTCCATGCACCTTGGGTAATCCTATTATAAAATCCATGGAGATACTTTCCCATTTTTGATTGGGAATAGGCAAGGGCTGAAGAAGGCCTGCTGGAAAGTTTTGTTCTGGCTTATTTCGTTGGCAAGTCATACATTCATGTATATGTTTGAGTACATCACTCTTCAAACCTTTCCATGAGTATACTTCTCTAACTTGTTTGTATGTTTTGTAGAATCCTTGGTGTCCTGCCAGAGGGCTGTCATGGTACTCCTTGATAATCCGGTTCTTTAACCTTGAATGTGGAACAAGCAATATTCTTCCCTTGTATAAGATAAGGTCATCATATACTTTGTATTCCTCATTTGTCACTCTTCCCTTCAGTATTTCAGATGTTTGAGCATTTTTGGCATATTCCGCAATAATATCATTCTTCCAATTTTTTGAAATACTTGTGATATTGTTGAGATAAGGTCGCCTTGATAAGGCATTTGCCACGTGTTGGCGTAAAATCTAACACCTCTGGAGTGCAGGTTTGTACTGACAGCTATGTACACTACGCAATGAGTGCTCTTCAAATTAGGAGGGGAAGCTCCCTCGTTGTGCTGGAATGCATGGAAAAGAAAAGTAATCTAAGTCCTATCTTTTTGTTACCCTGGTAGGAAGAAGAG
>VDFB02271358.1:961299300-961625297 GCA_007258455.2 Sequoia sempervirens
TGCTTCTTGAGTTTTTAAGAGTTGGGTCCTGCTGGAGTTCGATGTTAGGTGAAGACAAATAGTGATCAAATATCGGGCCAATATTATTCACAGGTACTCACTTATATTGGAGCCTTCAAAAGCCGTTAAAGACAAACAGGAGGAAATCACGACTTCTATTGAAGTAATGCTAATTGCATGAGACAAAGAAGGAGGTCGTCATATCATCGGCTCATGCTTGTTGCGTCATCATAGAAATTCTGGCGCTACTAATAAAGTCTGATTTTTATTAAGGAGTTGCGTGGAGACAAAATTGTCGATTGTCTCATTGTGGGAAAACATATTACAATACGCTTCTTGGAGACTTTTGTTTACCTTAAAGGAGACGTGTTCTTCAGGCACAACATTGCTATATTAGAATTCGTCAGTGTCAAGGCTCGGATTTCATCTTCAAGCAAGCTGGGACAAGAACGGTGATATCAAGATGGGATGATTATGGCAAGTCAATTAATAAACTTTTAGAAGTCAAGATGGGACGATTAGAAGTCAATACGAGATTGTAAGAAGGAGATTGTGGCCATTAGGAGGGACGCCAGACATATCCAAGTAAAAATGTGGCTGTTGGGAGCTAAAATGGGACAATCTGAAGCAAGTTGGGCGCCCTCACAACTTAGGAAACTCAGCTACAGGACAGGTCGAATGTTCTCAACTCATAAATTGCTTGCTTATTGAGTGAGGTCGACCAAGTTGGGTTTAATATTCAAGTATTTCCTGTATTGTCTGGTGCATGGTGAATATAATAAAATTTTGATTATGTATTTCAATTCTTCGAACTCAGAATAGTGATATGAGAATTGTAATTACTTTGTGATGGAATCAATAAACCTTTGTTGTTAAGTCTTAGCTTGCAAATTCTTTAACAGCAGGCTCTCAGCTCTAATCTATCTTGAAATCTAAGGTTTATTGGAATGCATGAGTTTGTAATCAGGATTTTTTGAAAGTGTTGTAATATTAAAAGCGATCTGAAATCTTATATATTGTGCCATCAAGGCTTTAAAATCAGTCTCTGTCTTTACATTCAGTCCATTTGCACTACTGTTGATATAACCAGTCTTGCATCCTTGTTGCACATCATATTATATCTTGCCAAAGACTCAAGAAATCAGTTTCCATACTAAGTGTTTGACGAAATGTCCAACAACTCAAATTGAAAGATTCAGAGCAAATTTACATAATCAGGCAAGGGTCATTACAGGGTCCAGTAAATAAAATGAAGACAATGGAAAATCTGAAAAGTGTTATTTTCTCAAAGGAATTTAATGATGCATTCAATGGTGAACAACTAAAGGATTTGCAAAAAGAAAAGGAAACAGGAAATTGGCTCTATGTAATTGGCTTACATTGGGGTCCATGAAATTTTCTGATGGTGTCCTCTCTAAGTTGGAAGAATTAGATTCACATTTGCCCAAAGTAGACCAGTCTGATTGGGCTTTGCAGCCTGTTGGCGTTTAAATTCGCACCTCTAGAATGCATATTTGAAACGGACAGCTATGCACAGTAAAACTGCTCTTCAAATTAGGAGGGGAAGCTCCCTCTTGCTGATGGTGTTGAAAGAAAGTAAACTAAAAACTAAGTTGCCTATCTTTTTGATCAGCTAGAGCACAAGGTTTATAAAACACAAACACTGCAGCTGAGATTTTCTAATTAAGAACTTCAACTACGACTAACTTAAGCTAAAGACGTTTCTAACTTCTCAAGTAATACGCAGAGCAAGAGAAATTAGAAATCAACAAGGTTGATTCTCTGACAAAGTGCTTCAATAAACTCTTTCTCAACATACATCTACACACTTCAATGTAAGCTGAAATTAAGATCACAAAAGCATAACACAAATAACGGAAATCAGACGCTATACCAAAAGCAAGCAAAGGAGGCTCAAGGATTTTATTTCAAACTTCTAGAACAAAATAACTAAACACATGCCCGGAACAAGAGCTTGTAGCTAAAGAGGCTTGCAAAAGTTGTTCTTACACAATAGGAACAGCAATTACAATAACTACTTGTTGGCTAAAAGAGACTCAACAATTTGCTATCATAAAACAATTTGAACAACACTGAATAACAAATAGAAGGCACTTAGGCTCAACATATCACTCAGCATGGTTAAAAACCATGGCGAAAGGCTCTCATTTGTGGGCAAGTAGAGGAGAGGGAACCCTAAAAATCTTTTGCTTTACAATCTAGGGCTTGTCAAATAGCAAGTTTTATTTCTAAAATCTAGAAAAGCAAGATAACATCTAACACCTAAGAAAGCAGAAAAAGCAGGGATTGCCAACTATTACATTTATCTTCTTTCTCTTCTTCAAAGAATGGATAAGAATTGCTCCAAGAATAGAAAGAAAGCGGAAAGAAAGCTTCTAGATGAAAGCCATTTCAAATCTCAATCACATCCGCTAAAAAGCAAGAAACTGTGTCCCGGTTTGGTGCATCTATCCCATCAATAGCAAAGTTGCGTTTTTCCAAGATATCTTCTCCATTTGCAATTGATCTCAAGAAATCTTTGACCTCATTGGCCACTTTTTCAAATCTTGCTGACATCATGGCAAGGTGATTCATTCTGCCACCAAGTGTATTGCTGCTATCACAGCTGCGAACAACACTCTGAAATTGAGCTTGCACTTCATCAAGCCCGACGTAAGAACCATCTTCAAGACTGTACCGAGAAGGAATCTCTATGACAAACTCATTGATGAAAAGAAGAGCTTCAATCACCCTTTGTCTGTAGGCAATAAACTCCTCGGATATCCTCTCGTAAGTTTTAACCTTGAAGACATGATGCTCTCTCCAAGCAAGGATCTGCCTCTTGTGTTCTTTTGTAGCCGCTGAACCATAGGCTGTATCCAAATCAGCAATGATGATTTCATGCCTTGGTTTTACTTCAGCCATTGATTGTTCAAACCCTTGAATACCTTGACGTAGCTCATGAGCATTTTCTCTCAACTAGAACATCCATGTCAAGATCTCCTTTCCTCTGATAAAAACTCACGATCCACTCTTGAGTTTCCTTCCCACAAATAACCAATTGTCTCAACTAATGATGATCAGCTGGTGTCTCTAAAACCTGGTGCAGTAGCTGGGTCACCTGTGATGAGCCATGGACGAGGTTTGAAATATAAAGCCTGAGCTGTTGTATTTCAGCCTTGAGGGCTATTTTGTCTTCCCCATCCTTAAGCACTCTTTCCTGAAGGCTCTCAGACACAACTCTGAATAGACTAACATCTGCATGTCTGGTGTTTTTACCAAGGTTAGCCTTAACCATCATGAAGTCCTCCATATCCACCTCATCTATGTTCTTGTCCTCTAGGGGTAATGCAGTCTCCATGACTATCTCACCATCAGGATTCCTATCAAAGTGAACTTGCTTCTTTGCTTTCTTCTTAGGAGGTTCCTGATAGATGCTATCAAGGTCATCAAAATTCACCTGATATGAAGGTCTTCTTCTTACCCTTCCCAAGGAGCTCTCAAGCCAAGACACAGTAGTATCTTTACTAACTTCCTTAGGAGGTACAATTGCAATTTCTTCATCATCTTCAATATCTAGGTTAATATGGATTGGTGAAGACCCTACCAGTGGTATAGAATCATGTGCTAAGAGCGCTTCTTCTATCTCCTTCTGAGGTATAGGCTCTTTTGGAGGATCTTTTGCTTCAACCATTGATGGCTCCTGTATGACTATACCTAAGAAGTTTAGCCTCCTTACATTTTTGGTTGACCTGCTGCCCTTCACACCATCTTGAGACTAACTTACGCCTTTCCCTTTTGATTGTGCTCTGGAAGAGGAGGGAAGTGATGACTGTACCCTTGGCGGCTCTGCTGCCGGTATGGACTTCTTCCTTTTGAGAACTAGGAAGACCTTGCTATGTTCGAGGACTTGCCTCGTCCTTTCTTCGACTGAGAGGGATTCCTTATTAGCCCAATTGACTTGAGGAAGGGGCTGATCATCAATTCGCTTCCGAGCATACATTGGGAGTAACACATCCTCATCATCATCTGACAATCCTTCGATATCCTCTGATAGGCAATCTTTCATCTGGTGAAGAGTGAGCCTACTGTAACTGCGCTTCCGCACCTTAAACTCATCTGTATAATTGGCCCAAAAATCTTCAAGGGCGGATATGTGAGCATAGTTTCTCTCAAGTCGGCCAGCGTAGACGCCATGAGGGTCATAAGATCGTCTCTTGCTGTAAGGCTTGAGACCAAGTTTATCTAACTCATCCCCCATGGTTTTAGCATCTGCCGCTGTCCTGTATGTATAAATTCCCAACCCCAATGGAAAATTGAGGGTGGGTTTCTTTCTATTCCTCAAGAATGCGTGGACATCATGTGCCTACCTTAAGAATTCCATGAAGACCACTTCGTTTGATGGGTACCTTGGTAGCATGAGCGGAGCACCGGAATAGCCATAGACTCTAAGATAGGTGAAAGTAGGAAATTGTATGAACCAATCTGCCCACTCCGCCATCGCTGCCCCGGCGACTGAAGAGATACAAACGTGCAATTCATTGTCCAAGTCCCGCACTATGTACATAAAAAAAACCTCATTCACCCTCTTGCAGTGACACAGTGACTTCGTGAATTCCAACTGAGGATAGTAGTTGTAGATATGTTGTACGCTCAATGATCCCTCAGTGTTCAACCCTTTGAATTGACCTTGGTAGGCCACTAGGTAGACTAGGTAAGAAACCATATAGAACTCGTGAATCTGGAAATATTTCGTTATCTGCTGATGAAGCCTGTCACTGATCAAGGTGGGCCAATCATAAAACTCGGTCTTCTTCATGATATGGGGTATAGCGTAGAACATCCAAGGCTGAAACTTGGTAGCATCTTCTTGTCCAATGACCCTGTTGAGCAAGGTGATTATGATAGCAATCTTATCTTTGAACTTGCCTTGCCCAATGTTCTTAGGCAAAGTCTTATGCTTCTCCTTCATCCACCTTTGAGCAATCTTCTTGTTATATTTGTCTTTGTGCATTTCCCACATCCTCTCGCATTCGCCCTTTGAGATAGTGACACTTTCAGGCCAAGGGGGAATGGAGAAACATTTCTCGATCATATCAGGTTTCAAATTGCAGATCAATCTGCCATCAACTGATTGAATCTCCCTTGTAGCCGGATTGTAGTGCTTGATGTAAACGATTACAAACTCGAGGCTCTGAACTGATATAGGATTAGACGCTGCTGCGAGGAGTCCAGAGTGTCCCAAGTTTCTGATTGAAATGTTGCCTGCGCTCTCCAAAGCATGTAGATCAAACACCAGCTTGATGTGATGCAAGTCCGTCTTAGCTGTTTTGATGAAATCATGGTAGAGAGCTGATTTGGTCTTGAAATCATTGGGATTGTATTCCATTTCGAAAACCTTGAAGAATGACTGTAAACTCACCTAGGTTTAGACAAGTTTTGAGCAACTTTCTATTTTTAGAATGCTGGTTTTTCTTCCTCCAACAGACAAATTTTTTGAAAATTTTCTAAAATATGGGTTTTGCTCAGAATTTCGTTACAAGACAACCCAGATCGTCCGTTTTTGAAAATTTTGAATTTAGACTGAAAAAGCATCAAACCCTAATTTCTTCAATTTTTCACGAAAAAAGTTGGCACTTGGGTTTTGTTCAGAATGTAATTAGAAATGGACCCAGTTGATCAGATTTGAAAAACACTAAGGGCTGATTGAAAAAGCAGCCAACCCTAAAATTTAAAATTTTCTTGAAAAAAGCTGTGATATGGGTTTTCTTCAAAAGATTGTTTTGAGAGGACCTAGATGAACAAATTCTGAAAACACTGAGGATTTCACTTACATGCAAAGAAAAAGCAGCTGCTGCAACTTGAGAAAATTTCTTGAAAATTCTTCAGAAGAATGAGATGACAAGACCTAGATGGCTGAAAATTGAAAATCTTGGCCGCCTTCTTCAAAAATTTGATCTTCTAGATGAAAAACCATGAAAAAGCAAGGCCTTATGTGGCTGGTCTGAAAAATTTGATGAAGAATCAGCAAACTTGAGTTCTTGAATCTTGAAATATAACTTCAAGCTTGCTGCTCCACTCTTCTCCTTGGGACAACACCTGCAAAAATGATGAGAATTGCATGAAAGAGTGGTGTTAAATAGACTTTAGGGTTTGAAATAGGTTTGCTTTCTTTTGTTTTTATCTTCAAAACCCTAAAATCAGCTGGTTCGATGAACTTGGACATTCTCTTCCTCTTGCAATTTTGAAACCTTGAAAATTTTGGCTAAGGTATGACAAGTTGGGCACCCTTCTTGGCTAGGGGTGCCAACTTTCTCCAGAGTAAGTCATTTTTAAGGAATTTTCAACTTTTCACAATTTTGACCCCTTACTTTGACCTCGATCTCTGGCTTCCAGATTGATCTGACAAGCGAGCTGGATGATTCATCGCATAGCCTGACTGAATCTGAGAAGACTGTTCTAGAGGTGTCTCTGGCGAAAAACTTTGTTTGACCTTCAAATTCATGGGAGCCTATTTCCTCTAGGGGCACCCATTTTGTCCAGAGTTAGCCATTTTTATGATTTTCAAGTTCTTCCTTTTCCCTTTGATCTTCTGATGAAATCTTGACTCTGGGAGCTACGCTGATCCGATTGAATGGCTGACTGCTTCATTGGATAGCTTAACTGAATCAGACAAGACGATCTTGGAGGCTGTGTCTGCAAATTTTATCATTTCAAGCTCCAAAACCTTGGGCGCCCTTCTTCACCAGGGGCGCCCATGTTTACCAGACTTAGAATATTTTTCATTTTCTTCATCTTTTTCTCTTCTACAGATGATCTCGTCAGATCTGGAGATTCGGGCGTTGGAGTGACTGACGGCTGAGCTCGTTACGGAGCTGAGGAGAAATCAAGAGGGGTCTCCTGGGAGTAATTCTGTCAAAAAGTTGGATTTGAAGCTTCAAAAGCTTGGGCGCTCCTGGCAAGCTGGGGCGCCCAACTTCACCAGTGTTAGAATATTTTCTCAATATTTCTCCTTTGCCTTTCACTTTTGATTTTTAGCTTGTGTTGAACCCTCTGTTCAGCCTCTTGCATCTGACGACTGCCAACTCGGATTGACGAGCTAGAGATCTTGTTGGAAAGCCTGATCAATTCTGCAGAAGTCATCCTGGGAGCCTCACCGGCAAATTCATCTATTTAACCCCTCAAAATCTTGGGCGCCTTTCTCCTTCAGGGGCGCCCATTTGCTCCAGACTTGACCATTTTCTTCTAATTTTCATCTTCAAATTTAAACCTTCATTTTGTGCCTTCAACTTGATTTGGATTTGACGGAGACTGACAAGTTGGATGCTTTAACGAAGATATCTGTTATGAAGCTGTTTGAATTCCGGAGAGATCAAGCACTTTAGCAAACCCTGACTGCTGGATTAGGCCCCTCAAAAAGCTGGGCACCTAGGGCGCCCAAAGCTCCTAGACTTAGACAATTTTCAGTGACTTTTCATTATTTGCTTTCTGCATTTTGTTTGAAACTCCTCTGTTTGATCTCGAATCTCGGGCGAATGGATGATCCGATGACTGCGCAACTGGACTCGTTGCAGAGCTGGGAGGAAATCGAGCAACTTTGACTAGAGGCTCAAACCCTAATTTCATCATCTGGTGCCCTAAAAAGATGGGCACCCTTCTTCACCTGGGGCGCCTAAGTCAAGCAAACTTAGTCAGAATTTCACTGTTTTCACCTTCCTTCTTCATTCAACATGCATGTTCATCATTCGATATTCTATTCGATGCTTGATCATTGAATCTGATGCCTGGCAGCCGACTAACCTCCATTAATGACCTTAGAGCTCCGGATATGCTTCTGAAAAAGTAGAATAGACCTACTAGGGAAAAACTGATCTTTTGGAGATTCTAACTACACTAGCTTGATATGGAAGTATTTTGAGCCAATCAAAATCAATTTGAACCCTAACGGACCAACTTTCTATTTTTAGAAAGTTTTGCCAGTATCCGCTTTGAAAGAAACCCAGAAAAAGCCGGAAAAAAGTTACTATTTTTAGGAAATTTCTAAAAATAGCAGTTTTCCTAAAAAGTAGGGATGAAAAATTGAGATCTGGGTTTTGTAGATTAGGTCACTCTGAGCAGACCCAGATCGTCAGATTTTGGAAATTTTTCATTCTTACCCCTCATGCAAAGACATGCACACCCAAATTTTGACCTTTTTGACAGATTTAACAAGACAAAACTCATTTCTTCAAAATGTATAAGTGTAACAAAAATTTTAATTTTGGGGTACAACACAACCCTCAATGCTCGCTTTGGTCCAAAACAAGTTATTGGAACATCCTTGTGAAGAGGTGAGACTTGCAGTTGCTTCTTGTCATAGTGAAATCATAAGAATAACAGCTCCTGTTGCACCTTATAATGATGACATAGTGAAGAAGGTTCTACAGCTGATTGTAGAGAGCCTGCATTGGTTACACGAAGTCAAAGCCCCTTCTTTTGGTAAGAGGGCTAAGATTTTAGAAATTATGGCCAAGACCAGACCATTTATCATTATGTTGGACCTCAAATGTGATAAATTAATTCTACAAATGTTTCAATGCTTCTTAACCGAAATTAGGAAGCATCATCCAAACAATGTGAGGGCTTGTATGCAAACTATTATGTCTTAAATCCTAGATGAGGATGACGATAGCTGCAAACGGTTGCAATCAAACTTGTTAGCCATTTGGAGAAAGGAGCATAATATTTCACCTATGTCTTGTGAGCTCTCATAAGGGTTGATTAAGCAGAAGATTGGAAGGTTCAAGAAACAGATGACTGAAGATGAATTAATCTCAATGGGCTTACAGGTTGCAGGGTCTTCCAAAAAAAGTTAGAACCAAATGAGAAGGGAGCAGATTTGTTTCACATGTCAAGGGTCTTGGACACCTGATCACAATTGTGGGGCTGGTAAGGAAGATAAGTCAGCCAAAGAAGTTTGGACCAGCGATGAAGAGGATAGATCCCAACATATTGAATCAATTGTGGCTTCAGGAAAAGGTTACACAAGTTTCTTTGTAGGTAATTTGGAGATTATGCTTGACAAATCGGGAAAAGTAATGGCTTCTTTTAATGATCCTATGAGTAGTGTTATTGCTGCCTCATTTTCCCCACATGACAATGATGGTGATTTTACGATTGGTTCTAATGCTGCCCTAGCACTAAATCAGCAAGAGTGCAAAGAAGATATCATAGAAGAAGTCTTCTGTGAAAGACAAGCCCTTCAGAGTAATTCAATTACTTCATCATATGAATCTATTGTTGTTCAAAAGCATGTTAAGCATCATAAATTGGAGAACCAGCTGAAGGTAAATGAAGATAAGATAGTTGCAGCATTAACACATTTTGATGACATGCACAAGTTGGTTGAAGGACACCTTTGGAAGGGACAACTCGAGAGAAGACAAAAAGGGGGTGAAGAAGAAGAATCTTCCTATGCTGATTTACAGGTGTTCAAAGCATCTATGGAAGCTATGAAATCAAATTATTTGCATTTACTTTCAGATCAAGACCACCTCCTTAATCTCGCAAAAATTTATTCAGAATCATTGTATAGGAAAGAAGAAGAAGTTGTCAATCTCACCTATGAGCTTGTGGACACTAAGGATACCTTGGAAGCTACTCAAGAGGCTCTACAAAGAGCAGAAAATCAGATTTACCAGCTCAACTTAGAGCTGGTTTCGGCACAATCTCAATCAGAAAATCAGTTTTCTATGACAGCCACTTTAGAAAGGACAACCACCATTGATGAGCAACCGATGTTTGAAGAAGAATTGATTGAATGCTATGAAGATTCTATGAAAGAATTTGTATCAAATGCTGATTCGTTGAAGGTGAACAACAGTCCTTATGCACCTATTTGTCATAAGATGTCAAATATGAATTTTCAGGTTGACATGGATTCGGAAAATCACTTTGCATATACTCAAGATTGCAAGCCTAAGCATGAGGATGTCTTCATTGTTTCAAGTTTCTCACAAGTGATGATAACAACTGGATGTATAGATTTGAGTGCACATAGTGATCTCTACAACACTTTGGAAATGGATGTTGATGAGAATTTACCAGTCCATGAGAGCAAAGGTATTCAGGAAGTGAGTATAAATCAGTTTTTCAGACTTGTTGCTGCTGAAAATCGAGAAGGGATGTGTGTGGTTACATTTGGAGATACACTGAAAACTATTCCTCATTTCATGCTGAGTATGCTTAATGTCGTAAGAGATTCAGGTACATACATGGATGACAGGCTTGCACTTGATAGTAGGGTTTCAGTTTATGTTTATATCAAAGTGACGCAGCGTCAACATGGTGGTTCCCTTTTGAGGTTGATTTGGAATCCTGGAATCACTTGGGTTTGCAGTTCAACAGTTGAGGATGAGGAAGCCAATGTCGGCTTGCTAGGGTTTGCTCCCATGGGGGTCCAGTTTATTCTTTTTGGAGAGCAGTTACCTAAGGAGTGGACAGAGATGGTGCAGTATTTGATTGCTCTACTTACTAGTTGTTATCAGGAGGTCTCTTGTGTTGGCATCCAACAGAGCAATGCTTTCTGCGGTTGGTGCTACCGATCTCCTAGGTTGACTTGGGACCCTGGGATCATACTCAGTTTCAGTCGGTTCAACATAGTGATATTGGGGTAACATCGGAATTGCTTGAGGACAAGCAATTTTGGGAAGGGAGGACTGTAATGTCCCCTTTTCTAGCTCGCATTGTATGATGTTGTCATTAGCCTATTTCTCCTTGGTTCCGTAGGCTAGCCAGGGCTTTTGAGGAATCTTGAGGATTGTTGGCCTAAACAATTTTCGTTGCAGGTCAATCCGAGGTATCTTGAGGTAGTTTTGGCATACTTACTATTTTTAGTAAGTCATTAATGCTGTGAATAGTAATTCATCAGATGGGCTCGGGGTCTCCAGTGACAGTGCCTTTTCAATGGAAGATTGGTTATTATCGTCAGATAATTTTAGTTCCATTGGTTTAATTCGTCTTTGCATTAATAAAGTTTAAATTATAAAGTTAAAGCCAATCATTTAACTTTATTAATGTGAGCCTAAAGCTAAGTGGGAAAATGAATAGTAAAAGGGGCCCCTTATTTTAAAATACATGAGACATCAAAAAGGCAAAAAGGAAGTTTACGTTTTATCCCACATTGGTCAAAAGTGTGAATGAGCTCTTATGAGAAGCTTATAAAAAGTGTTGCAAGGGCTCATTTTCAACATGCTTGGTTTATGCTTGGTTATTATTTTCTCTTGGAGAATTTTGGGAAGCTTTGGCTTTCAGTAGGTTTGAGGATGGAATCCCTCGAGCTTGGAGGTAGTGGACTGAAACCCATTGTTTGTTGGAGACATCATTCAGGTGGCTCACTTTGTGCTTGAGATTCAAGCTATTCTTGAGGGTTTGTCAGATTTGCAGTAGCTGTTGTATTGCTGCAAAATATATTTGTATCTGTAAGTTGCCATAGCTGATGTATTATTGCAACTATTTCTAATTAAATGCAAAAGCTGGATTATTTTTGCAGTTATTATTGTGCTAGAATTTCATATCTTCATAATAGATTTTACAGAAATTTTTATTTTAAATTAAAAATCTGAAAATTTAGGGCAGGAAATTGGGGGTTTTTGAGTCAAATCTAGTTTGGCTCATTACAATGAAGTTTGTTCAAAATAGTGGAAGAATACAAGTACTTAGGAATTGATTTTCACAATAGGCTCAGCTGGGTGACCGCAGAACAAAAAGAATTCAAGGAGGGTGGAAAGCCTCTTTTTTACTCCAAAATAGGTGTAGGAAAGCGGAGTTATGGGATTGCAAAACCAAGAAAATCCTTTTTGGATTGTTGGTTGTGCCGGTTGTCCTCTATGGCTGCGAGATTTGGGGGAATAGCATGTCAACCCACAAGTGGCGGCAAGTGGAAATAATCCAAAAATATTTAATTACTAGTAGTCTCAAGGTCAAATCAACAATCCGCTATGAGATCCTTTTGGCTGAAGCAGGTATGTTCCCAATGGAGGCGTCGACAATAATGTAATGTCCCCATTCTCGGAGTGACTGCGTGGAGATGTGTACTAGCTCATTCACCATTCCTGTGAGCTAGTCATCATGGTTAGGGAATGGTATTTTGGCCAAGAGAGATATTTTGATGATTTTGCAAAATGGAGAAAAGGGAAATATTTTTAATGTAAAATAAATTATAATATTTATTATATTTTATTATTATTTAATTCCCACTTGATGATGCCAAAATAATTTTATTAAAAAATAAAGTGGAGCCTAGGAGGGGTCGTCCACCTTGGGAGTTATAAGGAGAAAATAAAATATGATTTTATTTCCCTCTTAGTGGCTGCCTAAATCCTTGAGCAAAATAATAAAAAAATAAAAATTATTATTATCTTATTTGGGTCGGCCTTGTCTTGGGTGGCTAGGAAAAAAGTTTATAAGGAGGTCTTGTGCTTCACTTTTGGCATCATGTTTTGGCTTGGCTTTTGCATATTGAGTTTATCTCTTGGCTGAAGACAAATTTTAGTCCATTCAAGGTGATGATCCCTTGATAACTAGGGTTTGGTGATGGCCCCATTCCCGTATTGAGAGGTGGATGCAATCAGTATTCATCATAGAGCTTATTGGAGACATTTTTGCATATTTCCAACTAGGGTTTTGAAGGAGGATTTTCAGATTCAGACACTTACAGATTTTTCTTGAGCAAGCCACCTTGGGTGATCCATTCTAGGGACTGTTTGGAGCATTTACAAATCAGTTTCAGAATTTTTGGAGGTCTCTATGATTTTTGGTAAATTTTCTAAGGAGAGGGGCAACTAGGGTTTGAGATACATTGACAAAAATTTGCATTTTCAGTCTTGAACAGCTATCTTCCATCATTGGAATTTGGACGCCTACTTGTAGGAGCAATTTGGGAGACATCATTGGAGGACAACTTCATTTCAATCACAGCTGAAAGTGTTTGCAGCCTTTACAGTCATCTTGGACCAAGCTATTCATCTTTTCCATCAGCCCTCAAGTGCTCAAATCACAAGTATGTTTGTAAAACATTGTGGTCTACCTTAGACCCTAGATTTGTAATGTTTTGAGCGTTGTAAGGTCTGATTTTGTATGACAGTCCTAGTCCATTGTAATCAGCTGTGTATGACAGTCATAATCAGCATTGTAATGTCAATGAAGTCTTGCTATATTTCATTAGTTTTCAGTTCTATTTCCTATCTGCATTGTTTCTTTATTTTATGAACATCATTTGGCATCAAAAACAATCACAAAGCAAACCACAAACAATTCAAAACAAGTCAGAAAATTTAGTACAGCAGTTTGCATGCATCATGTTTGACAAAATGCCACACAAGGGAGTTTGAAAATTTTGGATCAGATTTGAGTGGGGATATTTCAAATAATTCATTTGTAATCTACTTAAATAAGGTTGATAACATGGATAAACATCACTAGCCCAAGTTGGTTGTTGGGGAAGAGTTAAAGCGTAAGAAAAAGACTTGGTTGAAGCAGAACAACAAGCAGTTGAGCAAGTGGGACATTAAATTACAGGATTGTCCTAACAATATCGAAGAGATAAAAAAGTTTGTGTTAGAAAAGTTCAAGACTCCCATGTGGACAAATCAGATTGGTCACAAGAAAGCGCACTATGTCAAAGAGTTCAACCCCAATTGGGAACACGATGAGAAAGCTTACTCGAAGGATGCAATTAAAGGAAAAACTAAAATTTTAGTTGCGTAGTTAAGGACCGGCTCTCATCATTTTAGATGCAAGATGGGCAAGTAGAAGGTTCCCAAGGAAGAATGGGAAGCAAAAACTTGCATTTTCTGCAACAAAGGGGCAGTTGAAACTGAGCGACACTTCATCCTTGATTGTACAGCGTATGAGGATATCCGTATTCAATTCAAAGACAATTTGAGAGTGGGTAGTCTAAATGAGTTATTTGAGGAGGCAAGACTTCACAAGACAACAAGCTTTTTGGTCAAGATTCATAATAGGAGAGCCGATATCAAAAAGAACATGAAAACTTGTTAGTGCTGGTCTCCTAGGTCCCTTAGACCGCTTGGTCTTGTGGATGCCATTAAAATTTCTTCATTCATTCATTCAATATAATGGATAAAAGGGAGTTCATGAGCCATTTTAGTCAGGCTCTCATATTTCTAAGAATTGTGATTGACATCAAATACAGTCAAGAAATGATGTCAACTCAATGTTGCACTGAAAATCATTGTTATAGTTGGAAAGTGACAAATTTCTTCATAATAATACAAGTTCAGTTGGAAAGTGATGAGTGATTGTATATTTTCATATAATTCCAAGAATTAACTGTCAATCTTAAGGAAATATTACCAGGAAATGAATGCAATTTCTAGCTCGGTAGGAGTTAAATACTAAATTGCGAAAGAAATGCATAAAAGAAAAAAGAATATAAATCTAATCAATTGGAGCATGAGAAAATAAAATAGAACACCCTTGGCAACAAAAGATGAATTCTTCGAAAGAGAGAACCATCTTGTGAGTGAAGATGTTGATGAATGTGAACTCTATCGTGCTATGGATGAGATTGGAAAACTTAGAAAGAAGAACCAAAAACTTGAGCTACAACTTCAAGAGTCAATTAAAACTAATGTAGAGTTAGTACAAAGCCTTGAAGAATGTGAGAAGATAATTGTTGATCTAAACACAATTTCAAGAAGAGTGTAGATCAAAGGTCAAAATTCTTGAAGAATCTGAAAAAGTGATCATAGGTTTAAAAACTCAAATTGAAGAAAAGAAAAAAAGTGAAGAAAAGGTAAAAATCCAATTGAAAGCAAAGGAAGAAAGTTGTGAAAGGTTAGAGTGTGAAATTGTTTATGTGAGGAAAGAATTGGAGAAGACAACCATCAAGTTGAACATGAGTCTCAAGTTTGACAAGAGCACCAAAATCCTAGATGGCATCATTAATGGGCAAAGGTCATCATCAAATAAAACAAGACTTGGCTATAAAGAAAATCAAACATTCAAGGAAGATTCCAAAGAAACTCGTAAGAAGACAAATGAGGGAAAGATAAAAAGCCTCGAAGAGACTTTCAAAAGCCCTATTAAAAATGAAGGTAACAAGAAGACAAAGAATCCTCCTAAATTCGACAAGGACAATTTCAAGAAGTCCTTTCCTTTGAGGCAAGTGCATACATACAGGTTCAAAAGTACCTTTTATGGCTATTGCTACTCATGCAATCATTTTGGACATAAGGCCAAAGAGTGTAGAACACAAGTGAGATATAATAGATGAAACAAAAATAGAAATCTTTATGGGTAGACAAGTAGAAACTACAATACGTATGTTCCTCCAGTGAATTATAAGGTTATATGCTATAAATGTAACAATTATGGACATATAGCACATCATTGCAGAAGTCATATTATGGGACCTTCAAGACAAAACAAGAAGATAAATGCACTTGGCAAGCATAAGAAAGAACCTATTAAAGTTTGGAAGAAGAAACTAAAGCAAGAGAAGGACAAATCTATGCAAGTACAAGCTTCATCACATGCAAAAGAGATATCTCCTAGTTCATAAGGAGAAGCACAATTTCAAGGGAAGTTGAGTATGGCATTATCCTTCAAGCCCATAGAGAAGATAACTCAAAAGACGAAGTATGAGAATGAACAATGATATCTATTTCAGTTTAGACAATGAAGACTTCTTCGCATTCCAGAAGTGACGGAGATAGTGGAATATGAGAAGCAGATTATTAAAATTGGAGTAACGCAATAGGAGCTAGATAAGACTAATTGATGTTTGTGTTTACAGAAGAAGTTTGCATATACCGCCTTAGTTGATATGGATCCTGGAATCGGATTGCTTGAGGACAAGCAATTGTTGGGCAGGAGGACTTGTAATGTCCTATTTTTGGTGGAGAATTTGAATGGTGCATATATTGCCATATACCTACTGCGGGAATATTATATTGTAGTAAATAAAGACTTTTGGGCATCTATTAGTTCAAGTATCTTTGCTAAGGATCGAATAATTTAATATATGATTATTGTTCCCATATCGTGGATAGTAAATGATCGCAGATGGTAAATATCACATCGTCAAAAATATTCATGTGATTGATTGCTTGGATTGGGAGGTATTCGATATATTGTTGGGCCTAGATATTCTATGGTTGGTGATATCGTAGCTTCTTTTAGATACCACGGATTTATTCTAAGTCTTTATATCTTTGTTGTGGCCCTTGAAAGAGCCAAGTGCATTCAAAGCCATCGTAGACTTCTTGTGGATGACGTGGGAAGGAGGACTGGTCAATGTAGGAGCTGGAATTGCCATTTAAAGCCTCTAAGTCTGCTGTATATTTCCTTTAAGGAGTCATCACCTCATAACATGGATCACAATCATCAAAGGTTCATTACACTCCCTTTCATATTTGCTATTGTTTACTCATAGGATGGATTTCAACATACTACGAGAGTAAACTAAGTCGTTCAGAGAACATAGATACATATAGCATATTCAAAACACATGATGCTACTGAGAAGTGGGAAATGATGACGTCCTTGGATGAACCAATGAGGTCGGGGTAGTCATCGAAGATCGCAACTCCCTCAATTGCTTCACCTCCTCTGTACGTATGCAGAGCTAGTGTTCGACCAATATCTCTTGTTCCCTGGCAGCTTTGACCATGCGAGCCGCCTCCATCAACTGGCTCTTGGCTTTATCTACCTCTATGCTCCTCGCCACAAGCCGTTCCTCCAACTCCTTCACCCATTGCTCCATCGCCTGCACCTTTTGCCGCGCTTCTTCCTCTACGGTGGTCACTTTGGCCTTGAAGGCCAATGTACAGGCTTCCTCAAGTCAGGTCTACTCGGCTAGTTGTGTTTGGAGATTCTGCATACTTTCTGCCGACTCCTCTTTTACCTTCTGCAACATACGGAATGCCTCCACCTTCCTTGCCAATGCTATTTCTGTGGACACTATTTGACATTTCAGTGAATAAAAAACATCTCAAAAGGCTAACTCAATGTTGTAGACGGCCTCCAAAACTCGAGCATCCCTCCCTGCCACCATTGGTGGTGCACCACACCAAACTTTGAGCATTGTGGCAGTCTCCTCTACTGGCCAACCTCGATTGGTAAAAATAAGAGCAAACTCCAACTCACACCCCATCTACACAAATCCACAAATTCGTTGTACCTCTTGTGCTATGAGTGGAGAGCAACCAACCTTGAGTTCCTTGGAGATCTCTCCCACTTGCACCATCAACCATCCCATGTGTTGGAGTTCCTCGACGTACCATTGCACTACTCCCAAGGGATCCCATGGATCCGACTGTGACATCTCCACCACAAATCCCTTGGACTCGCTAGACCCATCCTCCTCCTCTTTGCCAGATGCTGGCTGTGACCCCTCAACTGTCGTGGGGTGCTCCATCATGGACGGTCCCCCACTCTCCTGCACAGTTGCTACTGGCTCAATCTCTCCTTGCCTTGATGGTCCCCCACTCTCCTACACAGCTACTACTGGCTCAATCTCTCCTGTCGCCACTAACGACGTCTCATGATGTGCCTCCTCTTCTGCCACCCTCGTAGTAAAACTCTACTATGACTGGAGGAGTGGCCCTCCCTAGTCAGGGCCCTCTGCCAAAATCTTTGAAGGGCATGTCAATTCTGGAACTTCAAGCACCATACCAACTGACCCCAACCAGTCATCGATCTATGCCTTTCCTAGTGCTCCTAGCGGTGCAACAAAGGATGTTGGCGATTCGGCCGATGTCAATGTCCTGACTGTGATTGGCTCTTGTGTTGTGACCATTCCCCATGTGGTCGCTGGCCTAGTGGTTGCCCTTGGTGTCAAGGGTGGCATTGAGGATGTGGTTGGCGGTATAGATACTGACGTGCTCTCTAGCGACGCCAACTTTGGCGGTGTCAACCTTGGCAGTGCCAACCTTAGCGATGTATCCACTAGCGGTGCCAAGTCTGGTGGTGTCGCCACTAGTGGTGCCAGCGACGCCCACCTTGGCAATGTACCTGGCACGAAGGCTGCCACCCTAAGTGTCTGTCCCATGCCAATTGGCAATGCAGGGAGGGTGAATGCCATGGCTAGTTGTGGGCTCCCTATTCTAACTGGCGGTGCTGGGAGGGTGAACATTGCTGGCTGAAAGAGTGGTACCTCCTCTACCTCCATCTCAACGTCAGCTGCCAACGACACTTCTTCATCCATCGACAAACTAGTGGCCGATGTGGAAGAAGATAAGTCGATTGGCTCTTCTTCATCCTCCCCCCCACTCTCAATTGATACTTCCTTTTCCACCAATGCCTCTCTTTCCTTTCGTTTCTTTCTCAACCATGAAGATTTTTCGCCAACCTGTTTAAGCTACAACTCTGTCCAGTAGAATGTTGTTGGCAACCCTGGATCCAAATGTGTGAGTGGTTGGAGTCTTCGCCATTTGTTTGTTGGAACCTGTGTGTGGAAAGCGTCGAGGAACAAGGAAATTGCTTGCTAAGTCATGTAGAAGGCTTTGTTCCTTTGTGCTAGGAACTCCCTCATCAGCTCTGAGAGCAGCCGCCCCCAGTTGTAAACCTTCCCCATGCTGAGGCCTACCATATGATCCACCATCCAAATAGCTATGTCCGACGCTCGGCTAGCCGCTGGCAACCTGCACTTCAATAAGTCTATTAATCATTTCCATTCTGGTGTGGCTAGGTAATGCTTGCGCAACCCATTGTTTCCCGTATTCTAGATGCTATCCTTTTCCTTAGCGGTCAAGTCGTTCCGACAAACTCTTTTCACCATGGCCTCCTTGTGTTGCTGCGTCATCTTGCTAGGTTTATTGACCCCCGCCCTTTCCTCTTTGATTTGTAGCATATTGCAGTCTTGTTGAAAAACTTCATAGTCTTCCATTTGCCGGTGGAACAATCTATTCAATGAAACTGTCTCATCCTCCGAGCATTCATGGAGGTCAAGGATGCCTTCATCATTTGGCTCTATGGTTCCTCCTTCCTCCATTTTGCCTCCTCTCTCCGATTCTAAATCTAACGATGCCAGTTCTTCGCTAACTGCTTGATTCCTCAAGTCGATCATGTACTTCTTCCCGTTGCTCTCTCTATGGATAGTGTGTTTTTGTTCCAATTTCGATTTGCTCTGGTTGTCGCCAACCACCCTCTTTCGAGCAATGCATCGTACGCCTTCCTCTGTAGTGGGATGACTATGAAGTTTATCAAAACAGTTGTGTTTCGATCATCACCTTCTACACCATCAATGTTCCCAACGATTTGATCCCATGCTGATCAACACCCATGAGTTGGAATGTCACTGGCCAGAGTGTTGGCTTCCCGAGACTCTTCCATGTGTCTTCAGGTAGCACGTTGACTCTCGATCCTCCATCTACAATAGTATTTGTCAAAATTTTCCCTCCGATCTCCATTTGTACAACTGTTGGCTTCTTCTCGATGTTTGTCGTCAACAGTATTGGGTCGATGGTTTGTTCACCGTATGATGGTGGTTCTGGCATCAATTCTTTCCTTAGGTCCTCCAATCGCTGTTGCTTGCCATCCCCGACAACGTTGGTGATCGCCAATCCCAACTCGACAAATTCTGGAGGTCACTTTTATCGATGCGGTGATCTGCAATACCTGCCTTATGATGTTGGTTTCAACCTCCGACCGTCAAGAGGTGCTTGGGTTCTCTAGAGGTGTTTTGCTTTCCTTCGACATCGCTAGTTCCACTTCTGCTTTTGCTTTCCTCATTCTTTGCTTTTCCGTACGTGGATCTGGGCAGGTGGCCTTCTTTGCTTGTGCTCTGGTGATAGCCAGTACCTCTTGGTCCTCCAGCTCTAGCATATGGATTCCTTTCTGCTTGGGGCATTCATTGTCTTCATGGTCACCTCCTCGTCCACACCACTTGCATAATCTCCCCCCTAAACCTTGACCGTTCTCGCATTCCCTGGCGAAGTGGCCCCATTTGTTGCACTTCCGGCATTGTATCATGGGCCTTCCTTTACCGTCATATGGTATCTTACTTCGCGGGGTACTATTATTGCTCCTTTGGTTATTTCACTACCCTCCAGGGGACGCATTGGAGTTGTTATAGGGTTTTGATGGTGTGTTCAGCGAGGTTGACGGTTCTCCCTGAGCAAAGAGTACTTGTGCACTTCTTGCTTTTAGGTTGTATGGGCATTCCTTAACGGAATGTCCCATCACTTGGAAGATATCGCAGAACAGCTTTGGGCAATTTGCTTTTGTGTGACCTTCCCCATTGCAATCTGTACACCACAGTTCTCTGGCTTCCTTCGTGCTCTGCTTATTGGCCTTTAATTCTTTCATCATTCTTATCATATCCTTCTGGAGTGCTTGCACTGTTTTTGATTCACCGTCATTGTCATTCGTACTTCCCTAGTTGTTCGTCTTTCGTTTCCCTCGGGAAGATGTTCTGTTTTCACTCTCCATATCCATTGCCCGATTGTACGCCCCAGAGTATGATGACAGAGGAACGACTTTCATTTTTTCTCTTAGTGACGGGAGTAAGCCTTCAATGAACCATCGCTTCTTTAGCCCGTTGGTCGTCTGAGCCTGTAGTTTCCCCAACAAGTCTTTGAGTCTCCGGTTATAGGTATGCACATTCTCGTGCTTCCCTTGCTTCGTATTGTAGATTTCTGCTACAATTTCACTATCATCCCTGAGGAGTTTGAACTCATCTTGGAATGCCTTCTTGAGTAATCTCCATGATGCCTTGTGTACTTGGTCCAATTCTATGTACCAGTCGATGGCACTGTCTCTTAGTGTAGTTGGGAATGCTTTCAGCCAATAGTCCACATCATCTTGTCTGTTAGCTATCCAAATCGTCTCGCACGTCTTGCAATGTTGTACTGGATCTTCTAACCCGTTCCCCATAAATTTTGGCAGCTTCTGCCTCTTGGCTGGTGGAGTCACCATCCTTCCCCAATGCCCTCCTTGTGTGTTGGACTTAACTGGACTGGTTCTCCGGCTATGCCCCGGTGCGTGTTACACCCCGATTGTATAGCTACTACGTATTAGTATTGCATAGGGTTAAATGATTGTAAGGAAAATTTTGTTAATGAATAAAATATGTTGTTCCTTGTTATTAATATGAGTGTTTTCACATTTAATGATTGTCTCATTTAATGTTGCTTCAATTGATGTTATTCATGGTGAAATATTGCATAATGAGGTTAATGAATCATGTTATTCTAACTTGAGATGTTTATGTATACTGCTAATGTTATGAGCATGTGACTGCTATGAGTTTATGTCAGTGGATGTAGGTATGTGAACCATTCCTCCAGGCGGAGGGGAAATATCACTCGGGAGAGGAGCTTGGTGGTTAACCGATAAAGTGAACTATCTGAGCATACACACACCTCACTTTAGATTGAGTGAACAGAGTTAGTTATGTTGGTTCTAGATAAGTCATTCGTAGCTTGTATATTGGCATTAGGAGTCTTGTCTACTTCTTTACGCTTTTATGAGTGATGTTTATCTGTATATCTGTCTTGTTGTATTACGATCATTATGATGGTAACGCAAATGAATGTAAGTGAATAGGGAGTGGACATATATACATATATATAGTATATGCACGTATCCATATGTATATACATATCGATACAAGCGTATGATTGGCAGATGGATATGCTCATACAAAAGCATCGATATGGTATACGTACACATACGTATACATAGAGGTATATACAAGTATATACATCTATATATACACACAACCTATAATACGTGGATATTAATAATATTATATTATTATTGCCTGACAATTTACATATACATATATATATATATATATATATACATATCGGATATATATATATATATATATTTAATATTTAATCTCATAGATGGAAATCAAATTATTTTCCACATTGATTTGTTATTAAACTTTAACCATGGAAATCGGGTTAAATTATACTCAACCGAATATTAAATCATAAACCATGGGAATCGAATGAATTGAAATATTTATCTTTGGCAAAGGAAAATTGAAATACATCATTCTTCAATATTATGAAAATCAAAATATTTCTTTTTCTATCTTTTGAACTTTGAAGAAAATGAAATAAACTGCATGAGGAAATCGCGCACCCAGCTTCATGCGCGCAAAACACAGAGGCAATGACCAAGTCCCTGGGAAATACAACGCAACTGTAAGTCTGTCGATTGAGCCAAAATAATAGGCTATGTGGACATTAAACACCAAAGGACTTTTTCACTGTGAATATTCTACCCACCAAATTATGAAATTGGCGCCACATCTAGAAAACAAACCTATAGGTGTCAATTCTGTAAAATTTACCATGTGGAATGGAATTAGTCTCCATTCTGCTATCAATCATTGGAAGTCGACTCACCTCATTGAAACTGAGTATGGGATTGAAATTACGCCACATACTAAGTTGAATTATTCATAATTCAATGGTGGCAAATGACATGCCTTTGGAAGTGGAATTCGTTGGGGCTGAGGGCTCTATATAAGCCGCCCAACTTTCATTATCTCATCTCATCTTTTGTTGAAGCATTTGATCATCTCTTTTGTTACTTGTCTTTTTGGAGAGCAATCATTCTGCTTTTGATTGAGAATTCACCATATTTTCTGAAAGATGTATTATTTAGAGAATTGAGTTTAGTTCATTATTACCATTCTCCATTATTGAATTACCAGAGCTTCATATATTTAGTTAGCTCCAACCATTACCAATCTGATTATCCATTTCTGAGTGTTTAAATTCTAAGTGAGGAAAGTAGAATTTTGTGAGGGAATTGCTGATTGTTTGGAAGTGTTGGAATTGCCGTGAGTGTAGGCTAAGTCATCATCATTTGGGGAAAAGCTAAATACAGGAATGAGATATTCTTCTACTATCAATTTCAATAGTAATTCTTAAAATATTTCTGGAATTTGGGTTTACTGTCTATGCATAGATAGGGAATTGCTTCATGAACTGTACTTTTGTTGTGTATAGAAAGTGAGTTGTTCTATGAACTGTATATCTGTTTGCACCTAGGAAGTAAATTGTTTAAAGGATAAATGATTGCATACTTGTTGTGTTTTGCATTATTTGTATGATTTCCATATAAGGAGAATACGGTTGCATTAGTTACTATATACTAGGACTGAAATGAAGCCATGAGTCAAGTAAATACCATCAGCTTAAGTTATTAGGTTAACTTAGATGAGCTTGAGTTACTCCTAGGATAAAGATTTCCAATATAGGAGGGAACGTGTGAATTACTTGTTATGCTGATTCATTTCTAGTAGTTAGTATGTTGTAGGATGTCTAGGGTACGAATTATCCACTGGAGGACATAACCTATGCGTAGTGTAAGATAGCCCTAAGTCAAATCAACCCTGAATAGTGTATGTGATAGATGACCCTCAGTAGAAATACTGTATGAAACACTTTGGCCAAAGTAGTGTAATGTACAAAACATCCACTTAGACTATGCGATGATTACACTGTCAGTTCACCGTGGTCCCATATTACATTCTAGATTGAGGGATGTCGTATTGCACAAGATCTAGTTATGTAGGACACACCACTATGCTCAGTTGGTTAACAGTATCGGTTACTCTACCAATCTCTTCGTCGAAGGGAGGGTCGTTTATTGAATAATAGATGTGCGGGGGACCGCATTATAAGTCCGTGGTTGGCGGAAAAGTGCCCGAGTGATGTTTCTCCTCCACAATAGGCTACTGAAGTACCAAGATTTGAAAGGTGGAATTCTTGGACCTTCTTACTACTATTTGTTCAAAAGCTCATTGAGTTATGTTTGTACTTGTATGTCTTCTTACTTTGATGTTTACTTGAAAAGGAAAAGTTATTTTGTTGTAATGAATTGTATTATGTTGAAATGTTTTCAATTAAAAGAAATCTTTTTTTTTGTTACAATGGCTATTTACTCGTTATCTTTATTTGTCTGATGTAAAATTGAGAAATTTTTATTTCACGCAAGGGTTAGTACGTTACAGTGCGTCACTTGCACTCTTGGCCACGTACGAGTCTCCCCCACATCCTCTATCAACGTCCTCTACACCTCAAGTCTCCTAGGGTTCCTTCCGGTACTCCCTCTGCCCAGGGGTCTTAGGCTCAGATCTTTCAGTCCTCGACCCTTTGTCGTCATCCGATATGTACAACTCCTGAATGCATCGAATACTGCTCTCGAGTTCTTCACTTAGTTCATTTTCATTTTCATTAATTTTGTATGTTTCTACGCACGGTGTCCTGAAGGGTCCTTTGTCCCTTTCCTCGGCAAGATTTTGGTGTGCTCTTATGATAGATTGGTCTATTTCATCAAGGTTTTGGTCTACTCTTGTAATAGATCGGTTTATTTTAGTTATATCTTCATTGATTTCTTTATCAATTTGCTTTAGCCTTCGTCGTTGGTTTCCTTGCTCCTATAACTTGAGTGATTTCCAAACCTTTTCTTCTGGTGTTTCTTGCCCGATTGGTACTCGGTTCTTATCCTTATGAGGCTGTATGGGCATTAAAGGTTGGTCGTACAATCATTGGTTGCCAAGCATACGTCTTCAGCTAGTATCACGTTCTTCTTCTTCCTGCTTGATTCTCTCCTCATACCACTGGTATATTTGTTGCCTTCGGCGTTCTTGGTCGCTCTCCACCCGAAGACCCTGCAAGATGATGAAATGGTGGGCCAGCAGCCTTGGCAGTCAGTTGAGGACATGATCGACCTCGTCATTAACTTGAAGTCTATCCCAGATGACTGCCTAAGGGATCTCTCGCCTAAGAGCTTCCCTCCGTACGTGATCCCTTAACAATATGTCCCACAAGTTCACCAAATCTTGTGTCAAATCATCTTCTCGTTCTTCATTTGTTTGTACAGGTTCCTCCGTCGGTCGACCCATCACGACGCCATTCTACGTCGGGTGATTTCCCTAAGTATGCTTAGGCAATGGTGCCAAATGTTTACTCACAAGATGGATTTCAACGTACTACGAGAGTAAACTAAGTCGTTCAGAGAACATAGATACTACAACATATTCAGAACACATGATGCATGAAATAAGGATTGCTTTTATTCATTTATTCACAATCAGCAAAATGACAACAATACAATAGCATAGATGTCAATAGTACCAACATGATATTCTCAATTACAAAGATTCTCGTACATATAGCCATTGACGGTTGGTTGAGAAACCAACCATCGTGACGCTTCACAACAACTAATCTACCACTAATCAGGTCTTAATTACTCGAGCACAATGACATTTATTACATGAAATATTTGCATTTAACTAGAGTTTTATTAAGCATAGTAAACTACGGCCGACTACGGCCAACTACTACTACCCGACTACGACTAAGATATGACTGTCTACAGCTATCATTTATAGTTTACTTCCTATCGGGCGGCTTATTCCAGAATGTTGTTTGTCTACGAGACATTATGTATGGTGAAATATTGATATGCCAAGAGGGTTGGTTCGATACCATGCTAAAGCCGACACTATATATCATTTTATTGGTTCTTCATTAATTCATCCGCTGCTTGGTATTGGCGAATATCAGCCGCAGGATATATTAAAGGTGAAGGTCAGTATATTCAAGGGACGCTAGATATGGGTATCGACCTTAATAAATTTCCATCGGGCCCTCTTCTCTGACCACCGATTTTTCTCTTGTCTCATTCGAAGCCAAAGTCAGATATTGCTATACCATTTACGGTGACCACAATATTATTGTATGCGTGATTTCAATTTTTGCTTGCTACATAGCCGCAACATACTCTTATCATGACTCATCTCTAGTGCATACTATTTCCTTGTTGGCGTTGCATTTGTCAGGGTGATGTGGAAGTCAACATTTGTCCTTACTTGCCTATCGTGGGAATAATATTTGAAGCACACTCGATGCCTTATTCTGCTGGTGATGCATTCTGACTGGGCCACGCTGTTATTGGTAGTAGCTGGTGATGCCACTATATGTAGAAGATGACAAATTATAATTACCTAATCTCAAAATTATGTTATAATTACCTAATCTCAAAATTATGTAGGACAGCAATATAAGGAAAGGAAATGTTAACTAAAGGCAACGATTGGTAAACTAAAGGCAATGAATAACACAAACAAATAGACATATCCTTGTCAAGTAAATGAAAGGTTGTGTCCCTGGCCAAATCATCGATATAAAAAGGGGATATATTCCAAAGCAAGAGTATCAATTTTAGGAAGTTATATATATTTCTTAGTAGCAAATCTGAAGTGCTCTTTAAGAGCCAACAATCAGCCAATAGATGGATGCATGAGTTATAAGCAAACATTCAGGTACAACACCCAGTTATAAATCACATGAATATGAAGACAAAATCAAAGACAACGAACTAATAGAGGTCTAAGCCTCTTACATATTCAAAGCATGATTTTAAAGTCTAAATTAGAAACAGCTAGTATATTTACTTATCAAATTTTCATTATCGAATTAATATTTGAATCTTACTTCATCATTCAAAGTTTATTTCATTAACTTTGATAATATTGGATGACAACCTTTGTCAATCCAATAAGATATAAATCGAGAATGAATTGATCCAGAGCTCAGGTCATTACAGAATTATAGGCTCCAACCCCCACACAACCGAGCTCCAACCCAGCAAGAGGTTCCAACCTCTATTTGATAGGCTTCAACCTTTTTAATTCTTCAATATTGATATGATAAACTCCTTCACCAAATCTTATTCAAACACAAATCTGATCCAACTACAACTTCTCAAATCTGAATGCACACCATGCAATATCCTTGATCACATTTCACACAATAGACTTCTCTCACAAATCTGATCCTCCTCAAATATCAAACTTCCTTCCCAAATCTGATTACTATCATGTACCAACTTCTTTCAAAAATCCGATCCAATCTATGCACCAATTCTTTTCAAAAATCGGATCATAAACATGTCAATATTGTAGTTGGCCAAATAGTGGTTCGGGAATTAGTTCCCGAGAGAATAATTAATGTAATGAAACGACGCAACGGTTGGTCTTCAACCACCGCCCGCGCGCTATATGTATTGTAGTCATGTAGTTAATAGAGAGGTTACTGTTGTTGCTATGCTTCCCATGAAATACTTGTACTGGCATATGTTTAATAAATAAAGACAACGGTGATGGTTTTATGCTTTACATTTTAGTACATTGTTATGTTTTGTCAATTATTCTCAATTACTCGTTGTATATGTTGGCATTCAATTCGTGAGTAAACATTTGGCGTCGTTGCCTAAGCGGACTAGGGAATCACTCGTCAGTATGATGGCAAC
The DNA here is from genome assembly GCA_007258455.2 of Sequoia sempervirens. NCBI lineage: Eukaryota > Viridiplantae > Streptophyta > Pinopsida > Cupressales > Cupressaceae > Sequoia > Sequoia sempervirens. The sequence continues at coordinate 961,326,592 of VDFB02271358.1, forward strand.
GTAATGGGTCCACTGCCGGAAGAGCCTGTGGAAACTAATGAAGAGAGGGAAGATGAGTTGACACAAGATTTGATAAATCTATGGAATATATCACTAAGAGATCACGTATGGAGGGAAGCCCACAGGCAAGAGATCCCTGACGCAGTTATCTAGGACAGACTGGAAGTGAACGACGAGGTTGACCACCTCCTCAATCGTCTGCCAAGATTGCTGGCCCACCATTTCATCATCCTATAGGACCTTTGAGCGGAGGAGGATCGGGAATATCGAAGACAACAAATATTGCAGCAGTACGAAGAGAGAACCAAATTGAAAGAAGAAGAAGAAACAAAGCCAGAGAAAATTGAAAATAAAGACAAAGAGAAAAGAGACGAAGGAGAGAGAAAATAAAGACAAAGAAGAGAAAAGTGATGGAGGAGAGAAAAAAGACGGAGGAGAGAGAAAGAGGAAAAGGAGACAAAGGAAGAAAAAAGAATAAAAAATTAAAGACAAAGGAGATTAAAAAAGTTCAAAGTATGAAGCATATTAAAATGACCAAGGATCTTATATACATCAAAAGCAAGATCATACGCCATACTAGACAAATAAAGCCCGCACAAATTGCCAAGGAGAAAGAGACAAGGCGAGTAAAATCAAAGCCAGACGTGAAGTACACAAAATTGACAAGAGGAAAGACAAAGGCAAGAGTCGAAGAAAGTACTAAGGAAAGGAAGCCCGCATGAATTAAAGGAGCCATACGAGCCAAGGAAGGGGCCGTACGAGAAAAGTAGAAGGAAAATTTCGCACAAAAAGAAAAGAGCACAACAACCGTACGAGCTCTAGAAGGGAAGGTCGTATGAAGCAGAGAAAGATCCGTACGGAAATTGATACCAAGGAACGCCAAGGGGGTAGTCAAGGAACGAGTACGAGCTTTTAAAGAGGGAACTGGACGAAGCAAGCAAACAAAAACCAAACGGAAGAAGTGACCAAAGGCCGTATGCAGGGTTGTAGTGGAGTTTGCTAGACAAAATCTGAAATTGAGGGTTGGCGTACCAAATCTGAAATTGAAGTTTTTACAAAGGCACAATTCAAAGCTTGGCGTACAGGTTGCTACACAAGATGAGAAGTTGAGGAGATTCGTACGAAGCAAGAAGGCAACACAAGCTCAGGAAAGAAAGGACACATCAAATAGCAATCAAGGAAGATTCGTACGAAGTTCTAAAGAAAATTCAGCACGGGATAAAAAGGACTTGACTGTTGTACGGATTAGAGGAGATTGGGAGGTTGTACACAATCCCAACGTAAAGCTTGTCATACGGAAATTCAAATTCAGGTTTGTTGTACTCATATTTAAATTAAAGTGTGTTGCACGGAAATTTAAATTAAAAGAATCGGGAAATTTTTCCAAAGCACAACAGGCCAGACCACTTAGCAGAAAAAGCATTGCCGAGAGTAGTGTGGAGAGGGACAGTTATTGCAACCATCGGCAACTACCATTTAAATCAAGCAATTCAAAACTGGTAGGCAAGTGTTGTGAAGCGGGAGCACATTGGTGTTATCTGGAAAACAAATATCACAAAGAAAGAAAAATGGCAGCCAGTTCCAGCAAAGCTAAGAAATTGACTATCATTTGGCCAAAAGTTGCAAGAGGCATAGCAATGGCTAGAGGAAGCGACGATGTAGTCACTCCAGAGACAATCACTTTGGAAAGCCTCAATGGCGCAAAATGTCGGTCATGGTGGTCTTCAATGCTTGACTCACATATTGAGGAAAGCGTTGGAAAAAGCACAAGTGGACAAAGTAGCATAGGTGCCATTCTTCAATGCCAGAGAGTTCGAGCCATATCTACGCCAATTGGTAGCCGGCTATGACAGGCATGGCCACCAATCTATAATCAAATTCAAGGGTTACGAGGTGACAGTGTGGTATGGAACTCCTAAATTTACAAGGGTTTTTCGAATCCCTTCCTGAGGGCTCATGCCAACAAAACCGCTAGGCAAGATGTGTGATATATCTCAAATATGAAGTCTTTGTTCACATCTCAGACTGTTAGAAGAATCCTACTTAAATGGAGAAAATCTGAGAATTAATCTATTCCAGATATAGGCTTATGTTTATTATATTGATTCTTGGCTAAAATAACTGATGTAAGGGGCCGATTTGGAGAAAAATGCAGATATCAGTATAGTTGTAATACAGAGGATCATAAACTGAAAAAGATGAATTGCTCAATGTTTATGTGCTAATCAATCTGATGTTATATAACCGATGCTAGAGATCAACCCGGTTTATGAAAATGGAATTGGACCCAATATAGACGGCCAGTATAATGTTTGTATATGCTAGAGTCTTTGTTCACGTCTCTTTTCTCTGTCGGCTGGTAGGATGATCTCTGGAGTTCAATCTTTCATAGCTTGCATTAGTGCGGAACTTCTTTTGTGCCTGGGAGTAGCCTCGTGATCTGAAGAAGACGGCAGTTTATAATTTCTTTGGTGTAGACGTTGCTTTCTTCAGATTCGCTGGAATGTATTTCTGTGTCCTTCAGCCGTAATACCTTAGTCTCCTCGAATGTATTCTTACTCCCATCCTATTACAATATGGATGAAATCGTAGCAGCGCTTTCCTCTGTTTCTTCCGTATATCCTCTCCCCGTTTCTTCGAGTTCCTATTTATGCATATTTCGTAGGCGTGTCTCTTCCCGACATCAGACGCATCTTCTTGAAACGGTATATCCTATTGGCAAATGATTTATTAAGATGTCGATTAGCTTTTACTTGTTGATATACTAATTAAATATAGTGATATGAATTATAACGATATTACATATTAACTTTATTATACGGATTTTAATATAATGCGTTTGTATATTGATTTTATTAACATATGGAATAATAATATTTATGTATATAAATTATTATATTAAAATCATCATATTTATATGGTAAAGAAAAAAACCCATTATTAGGAAATAATAATTTTTAATTTAATAAATTTTCTTTTATCTTATACTTATTTGTTCGTGATGGGGACATCACAAGATGTCAAGGAAGAAAAAGGAGGCCCTCGTTGCTAGTGTTTGCAAGTCCAATCTGATGTAGGAGGAGAAAGATACCATATGTGGTGCTGGCAACAAAGGTCTGAGGGAGAACTTCCTCGGAAATGCCGAGCGGAAGTGTGTACTTGATTTGATAAAAAGCAGGCTTACAGGAGCGAGTAGGGCATCGGATATTGCTATGTGGATGATTGGGCTAATGATTGGATTGGCGACTGGTAATGTGTACAATTGGGCGAGTGGGCTCTCGAAGTAGATGAGAGACTTTATGAGCCTTCAGCACAAAGCATGTTACATGACGCAGCATGCCATAGGGCTATTGCTGGATGCAATTTGTCAGCAGGTGCCTGCTAGCCATTAGGGTACACTACAGCCGTTGGTAGAGATTGAAGATGGGTGGCCTACTGTATTCTACTGGGCCAATCTTGGCATACAAAGCACGGGAGATGAAGCACAACAGACAACGCCGTCAGCAAAAAGGAGACGGTAGATGCTTAGCTCACTACAGCCGTCAAGCGGTGAGGAGGACAAGCAGGAGGAAGAACATAGTGGAGAGGGCAACACCACAGAGGATGCAACCATTGATGTGTCCTCGGACGAGGACAAGGAGATGAGCACAGCTGCAGTCTCTGTAGCCGAGGAGGTTGGGTCTCAGGAGGTGGAGGAGGCAATCATTGCCGACATACCAAATGTTCCCCAATAGGCCATTCCTATAATTCCCCCACCGGCAGTACAAGGGACGCCAGCAGCGGCTACACCAGCAACAGTAGGGGTCGCCTGCGAGGAAGGCAAGGAGGACGATGACGAGGCTATGGATGCCTAGCTTGGTAGGATGGGCGAACAGGTACAGACCCCTACGCCATCACTAGGCATGGCCAAGGAGCCAACTCACATATCTATACAAGACACTACACAGTCGAGCACTCAAGAGAGTGCCCAACGAGCGCTGAGTGTGCAACCAGCCACCCAGCCAGCGAGCACACATCAAAGTATGCAGTTGCTAGGCGCACAGCCACCCTTGAGCACTCTGCATGCACAACAGCCCATGAGCACTCCACCCAATACCCAGCTAGGTGGACAGCAAGGGGGCACTTTATTTGGCCGAATAGTAGTAGTTGGCTCACAAGCACCGCCAAATCATTACCATTTGGTGACACGAGCAGTAGTACGGACGACCCCTCCATCAGGCCATGCAATTACTTCACCCTCACAGCCGAGGTGACGGCGACGGGGGTAGCTTGGAGAGTCAGCTGGACCAGTATGGATGACACCGGAAAATCCCCACGACCCTATCGACACCTTGCATAGGTACATTGGAGAGTTGAGTACCATGGGTAGGCAAATACAAGAGTTGAGTGCCATGGGTTGGCATATGTAGAAGATCGGCTAAGTAAGTCAACAGCCCATCACAGGACTCGATCCCCTGGTAGTACAGGAGGCGGAACGCATTTTGGTGTTCATGCAGATGGGATGCGAGAGGGAATTCTTCCAGTGCTTCACAACAAAGGGTTGGCCCAATGTACCGACAACAGACGAGATGACGGCTACCTGGCAGCCAAGTCGACTAGCAGCGGCAGGAACGCATGGCAGAGTTCTCATGGCACTCCATGGTATGGAGCGATGCTACAGAGATATCTACTTTTGGTGGCGCCAGCAATCGCTCCTCATCAACGAGAGGGAAGGTGAGCGAGACAAGGCCTTGGCACAGGTAGCCTAGTGCCGTATAGAGCTAGCGAAGCAAATTCGCAAGTCAAAAGAGTAGCTGGCTCAAGTGACGGTCGAGCAGGCACGAGCCTTGGCAGTAAAGGAGGACGAGTTGGCAGAGAAGGACAAGCAATTGGTGGAGAGGGATAACTAGTTGGAAGAGAAGGACAAGCAGTTGGCAGAGAGGGTTGCTCAGCTGGTGGAGAAAGACAAAGACTTGGTAGTAACGAAAGAAGAGTTGGCGGCAAGCCAAGCCAAACTTGCCGAAGCAATCAAGATGGTGAAGCTAGCCAGAGAGCAGCAGAAAGTGGCCAACCAAAAACTCCAGCACCTACAGCAACAATCCGCGACGACTCCCTCTTCGTCCGTACACCCAGGGACGCACTCTCTTCCTCCCTCTTCTTAATTCCCCTTCTGTTCCAATTTTCATTTTCAGTTGTTTGGAAGACAACTACTTGTTGGGGGGGGGGGATGATGTAGTTGGCCAAAATGTAGTTAGTCGGCCGAGAATAAAGAAATAAGAAATAAAACTTACTTTGTTTGATAATTAATGTAAGTGTTTGGTTGTGTTAGTTGGTAGTTAGTTGTTCAGGAATTAGTTCTCGAGAGAATAATTAATGTAATGAAACGACGCGACGGTTGGTCTTCAACCACCGCCCACGCGCTATATGTATCGGATTCATGTAGTTAATAAAGAGGTTACTATTGTTGCTATGATTGTCATGAAATACTTGTACCGGCATATGTTTAATAAATAAAGACAACAATGATGGTTTTATGCTTTACATTCTAGTACGTTGTTATGTTCTGTCAATTATTCTCATTTACTCATTGTATATGTTGGCATTCAATTCGTGAGTAAACAAATATATTCTCCTTTCATAGTCACACATTCCTTTTCAAAAATAAATCAAAATTAGACTTCATTTTTCTGCTGCTTCTCCTTTTATATCTGCTCTAATATTCACATGATATTCATTACATTTCCTTCTTTCCTATCTCCACTCTATGTTCCTTTTATACCTTGTAAAATCCCCAAGAGGGGTGACCATATGGAGAGATATGACTTCATGAAGAGAGGAGTCTATTTGTTAACACTCCTTTCTATCTTAAGCGCCACCATTTACTGTATCACACCACAATCTAGCTAGGGAATATCTTGCAATTCCAAAACTAGAAACTTACGAGGGATTTCATCCTCAAAGATTGAAGAGAACCAAAGACATTTCAGCAAAATAACTATATCATTCTTCAACATATCCAAATAAGCCCCCAACACCTGCTTTTATAGCTTTTTTGTTGCTTTTACAAAAAAAAAAACATTCTTTTTTGTTTTTTTGCTGCTTTTTCTAAAAAAATATTTTTTGTTTTTCACTATCTTTTAAAAAAAGCATTTTTTTAAATGCTCTTTACTTTTTCACTGCTTTTTTGTCACTTTTTTCCAAAAAACACTTTTTACTTTAAATTAAATAATTCATTATGTGCAAACATTTAATCACCTTTCCAATGAGCTATTACACTAAGTTTGGTTCTTTAATTATCTCAACATTAGACAACATTAGTGAAATATTAATTAAATAGCTTAATAACTCACACAAGTTGCGAAAAGTACTGTAACGTCATCGAAATCCAACTCTGACCACACCATGATGAAACTGAAGCAGTAGGAAGATGATTGAAATCAATTTGGTGACTTTCTAAAAATAGCCTGCTCCTCCAAAAAGTTTGGAGAGCACCCAAAAGGTCAGAAATCAATTCCAAAAGCATCAAAGGGCTCCAACTAATCAACTGAACTCAAAACCAAGAACAATTGTTTTGCAAAACAAATCAAATGTTTCTCCAAGAATGTTGGAGTTCTCCCTAACTAACTAGTTAGCCTTCAGAAGACTTGGAAAATGGCTAAATGTGCACTAATTGGCTAAGCGCCAGAAGGGGACATTACAGTTCTACCTGCAAATGGTACCAATAGTATGAAGAGAATGAAGTTAAGGAAAAAATAAGGCAGGGCCAGTAACTGAAACCATATGTTGAGAGAGTCTAATAGCAACAAAATCAAAGGTTTAATGGGCAAACAAAGCAGATGTGCATGATTTAAAAACTTCCCTGCACACAACTAAGGTAGACAAAATGTTATGGATTCCCTACTTCAATGTTAGGGACTTCAAAACTTATCTAGTTTGGATGGTTTCTAGCTACAATAGAGAAAATAAAAAATTATTTATGCACTACATGGATCAAGAAGTTTGAATCACCTAAACATTCAAAGATTTTTCCAAAATGTTCAAGGTAACTTCCATTGGACCATTAGTACAAAAGCTTACTAACAACAATCAAACCCAAGCACAAAAGAGATCATTCTATTTACACCTTATGCAACAAAGATGCAACCAACTCAGAGGTAGAAAAATGTTGAACAAAGGGAGCAAAGGGTTGAAAAAAGAATACCTAGCCATAGAAGAATGGTATTTCATTATGGACACTACTTAGAGCTGGCTGGTTGTTATTGCATGGGCCTCTGAGATTGCAATATGGATGAAAAGTTGTATGATTGAGCTAAGCCAAGGGGAGGTCTACGATTGAGGAGAGTTGCTATCTACTTGAGTGCATGAATTTATTTTATGAAACACATGCTATTATATGAATTGACATGCCATCAAGTTATTTTTAGATTTAATGCTCATCCAGTCACTACCTAATGGCAACCTACAAACATATACTTCCTATGAGCTGAGTTGGTCATTTATATTTAAATGGAAATCAACAGCAGGACAATTCACATGTGTCAAGGGCCAAGAAGAAGCTAGAAGGGATAGTTGAAGCATCACCAAAAAACGTAGAGAGAGAAGCATTCAAAACCTTGAAAGAGGATGATGCAGATAGTGAATGAGAGGAGGAACCTTGGGAGCTAGAGGACAGCCAAACACTTGCTCCTATATTTGCTCCTCACACACCTATCCTTCAACAATCAAATGAGTCCCGCCATATAGAAGGCTATCTTGGTCAGCTAGGTGCTCCTATTGACACACTAAATATTCCTTCTATGATCCATGATCACTTCATTCCTATACTTCCAACTGTAGTAGATCTGCCAAGGCCACTCCAATAGGTGGAGTCTTAGCTAGTTCTAGAACCAGAGCCACATCACTCTCAAGAAGAATTTAACTCTTCCATTGCACCAATACTCTTTAGGCGAGGCAGTTCTTCTTGCCACCATACAGACTATTTTAGTACAATTCCCTCAACCAAACCCTATAGAAGCCTCTTGATACTTAGTAACAATTCATACATAGTATGGGGCCAATGGCCCAAACCATGCTTAATGTAGCCAACATAGTCTAAAGAGTGAAGTTTTTGTATTCTCTACTAATCTTAGAGGATGCAATTCATACTAAGGAATTTGTAGGAGGACGTTGTAGTTAGCGTATAATCAACTTGTAACATTTTGTTGATATGTTTGTACCTAACTATATTAATTACTTATCAGCTTGTGGGTGGTTGTTATGAGTTAGTTGTCAATGGTTTGTTGATAGTCATGTTCTACTTGGCAACTATCAAGTACCATAAATAGGCTTCTCATAGTCAAGGAAGGCAATTTGATTGTATAGATAATCCTCCCTGGTCTACATTTAGACTTTATAAGCACTACCCTAAATAAAGCATTCAATTGTTTTCATCTACAATTATTTAGTATTATTGTTAATTTCATTTATATTATCATAGGTAGCATTATTATTTAGCAGTAAACATTTGGTATCATTGCCTATAACAAAGTAAGATCGTATTCATAAAGAACCAACATCAGCCAATACTTTTTGACAACTATACGAGAGACTGATGACATTAATGCCATTAAGTCCAAACAAAGGCAAGAGAAGATTAGAGTGTATTTAAGGGGACAATCGAGAAATCAAACAATCCCTTTGACTAGTGGAACAAGAAAAAAGGAAGTTGTGTGAAGCAGCCAATGCATAAAATCCATCAATCCAAAGTCAAAGCCAAATAGAAAGTTGAAGCAGAAGTCGGAATCAAAGAGTGATTCCAAGCTGTAGTCAAGAAAGAAGACACCAAAACATCATAATGACTACAAACGATAACCTAGAGCGTAAGGAGGAAGAGTGGGTTGAGATTGCCAAACATCTTGCCCTTTGAAAAGAAGTGTGGGTGGATCTCACTGACCAAGTTTAATCCGAGGAATCAACAAAGAATTCCATATACGAGGAAAGTCCATCTTGAGATGAAGTCTTTACAAACAAAGAGAGAAGCATATGAAAGCAAACTTTGTGGTAACAAATAGTTGTTCAAACAACAAACCAACTCAAAAACACTAATGCAAAGGTTTGGAGTGGAGAAAAGAGAATTTGAGGACAATTCAACTATATAGAACACAAAAAACTCCAAAGACTAGAGGATTTCTCACATGTCCAAAAATGCTAGGGAAGCACCCAAAACATTCAAAATACAACTTCTTGAGGAAAAAGTTCTAGTCATTCAATTTGCATCAAGGTCAAGCCATGTTGATTCCACTAGCAAGCCCAAGTGTAGAGAGGTAAAATCTGCCCAAGTTCACCAAAGATGGATTTGAAGGTCCCATTAGACTACAAAACTTGTGAAACTATTTGGATACCAAATGGACAACAATAAAAATTATTGGTTATGACTATCCCTAACCACCCTTATAGGTGTAGCAATTGATTAGTACATAGAGTCAACCAGACAAATGAAATATATTGGGGAAATAATAGAAGGCTTTGGAAGAAGAGTTTAGATTACTTTGGGATGAAAATGAAATTGTTACCAAAATTTACAGAACCCAACAAGGAAAACATGAGAATGTGAGGGCTACAATTGGTGCTCAAAGAATTGTTAGTAAAATTGGAAAAAGGACCAGCTGACAAGTTGAAGAAAAGATGGTTCATCAAAGGTCACATTCCTTAATTGAGGATGGAAATAAAAGTAGTACCACTTTCATCATACATTGAAGCATACAATAGAGCGATGGACATAGAAAGTGACAACAAGATATCTTCAAGATCCAAATGAAAAGCTAATGAAGATGGTTACTCAAATACAAGTAGTGATAGTGGATCCAAGTCAATACAAGCATTGAAAAGAGATATGTTCCACATGATGAAGGAATTGAAGGCAAACAAAGAATCTAACAAAGAGCCTAAAGCTTTATGGCATACAAATTGTAGACCAAAGGGCAACACCCAAACAAATTTCCCTAAGAAGATGTTCTATGATTTTGCCAAATGATGGGCCATTTGATCAAAGAGCCGTAATAATTTGAAAAAAGCACACAAGTACTCTTTAACTAGGGAGAGCAACCTACCCCACCCAACACACCTCCTACATTGTAAAACAACAAGAATGCATCTCCTTCCAAACTGAATAAGTAATAGTAATAAAAAATTCACTAGTAGTAGTGGAGGAGGTGACTCAAATCCAATATGACTCCAAAGCTCAACCTATTATACAATGTCAAGAGTGCAATGAATGGGGCCACTTTGCAAGGGATTGGCCAAGAAGCGAAGACAATATTAGACTACCATGTAGATGATGTGGACCAAGTGATCATAATCATGCAAGATGTCTGAAGCAGAAGGAAAGCATCAACATGATAGATGTAGCAAGAAATGAAGAAGCATTGACTATCACACAAGCCCAAGAAAAGAAAGTTGCCAATCCGAAACCATGTACAAAAAAAGAAAGACTTTGTGATGCAAGAACCAAGGTGGAATATGTTATGGACAATGAATGTCACCATTCAAATGCAAATGCAAGTATGGTAACCAATTGATCAAAATCAAATAAAATTGTTGCAAGGCAAGTACTTCAAATCATTGTTTGCAAACTTAAAATCAATACACCCTAAATTTAAAAACTCAATGAAAACTCAACAAAACTCAGCAAGTTAGACAAACAAATGGGGCAAAAAGTTGGGTGTTTTTCAGTATATAGGCATTTTAGGGTACATGTTTTAGTAAACAATGGCAGTTTAGACTACAATAATATTTTAGGGCACATTTTCTCATATAAAATCAAATTTTTTGTCTATAGTTATGTTTTATGGCATGCAATGGGTATAACAAAATACCATTTTTTCTTGCATTTTGGCAAGTCACAAGTTAACCCACAAAAACCTTTGCCACAAAAAAGTCATAAGTACTAGGCAACTCACTAAGTACTCTACAAGTTTGCAAACTATGCTTGAAATCACTATACCATTCAAAGTAGTGGATATATTGCAAAGTAGTCCCAAACTTAGAAATGCTATAACTAATAATGTACCTAGGAGCCATGAGATGATGCATGCTATTGCCCATTTGGAATCTAGAAATAATGAAGACGCAATAATTGAAGCTCCCTTCTTCAGAGATCAAGAAATTGATCCCTTACTTCTTACTATGAATTTGGTAAAACAAATTGGCAATGGTACATATCATAGATGGCATACTCGTAGAAAACATGCCGAGTAAAAGAGATGGTGAGTTTTAGTGCCATTTACTAGCCAAAGAAACTCATTGAGTTTTTGGCGAGTTCTTGCCAAAAACTTGGCAAGTTTGACGAAAAAAACTCGCCATATACATTAAAAATTGCAAACACAAAATTTTTTTGGAAGAAATAGTCAAAAACTCATGATTTTTCCCTATAAATGCATGACACCCCTCACACTTCCTCACATAGCACTTGGAGAGCAAATACTCTTCATGAAAATGTCAAATACCTAATTTCTCCCTTAAGTGCAAAAATTGTGAAATGGTGTGCGACAAGAAGTTTTATGTGGTTTCAAAGGCCTTAATTTGGGTGCTACCCCTAGACCCCGTGATGGATGCTGCCCCTCAACCTTGCTAGGGGCGTCGCCCCTCGACCTTATTGGGGGCGTTGCCCCCAAACCCCCACGAGGGGCGTTGCCCCTCAACCTCACTGTGGGTGTTCCCCCCAAACACCCACCCTCGACCCTACTAGGGGTGTGGCCAAGTGGGGTGTGGCCCCTTGACCTTACTGGGGGTGTTGCCCCCAGACCCCCACAAGGGGCGCTACCCCTCAACCTTGTTGGGGGTGTTCCCTCCAGACACACACAAAGGGCGCTACCCCTCAACCTTGTTGGGGGTGTTCCCTCCAGACACACACAAGGGGCGCTGCCCCTCAACCCCATTGGGGGCGTTGCTCCCAAACCCCCACAAGGGGCACTGCCCCTCAACTCCATTGAGATCTCCACTCCTAGACCCCCACTACTTATTGGGATCTCTTCTCATATAAGAAATTTGATTACAATGAGGGGATTTGGGAGTGGAGACTAGAATTAACAACTTAGAAAATTATCTTTATCACTATCATAATATCATTGATTCTCCCCAAGTTTTCACTAGACTAAGATAGAGGAAGATGTCAAATGTTGTAAGATGCAATTTCTGAATTATGATGATGATTTTCAAAGACAATCATCATAAATTCATAATAGTTACCAAGTAACTATTGTATCAAGATTTTGCATGATGCGTTTGTGTACTCAATTTGTATTCAAATGAATCAAAGTTAATAGAAAACAGTTTTGTACTCGTTAGATATTTTGAATTTGAATTTTGCAAAAAAAAAAAAGTTTTTTTAAAGAAATTTAAGCAATTTTTAAAATTGTTGAGTTTTTTGCCAAGTCGCAAATTTTGGGTCTGCCGAATCCAAGTTTTCCAACTATGGTACATATTAAGATTCTTAGGAAGAACCCAACAAATATGATTATTGATAGCAGTCTTGGGATGAATGTACTTGAAGAGGATACTTGGCAAAATCTAGGTAAGTTGACTATTTGGCCATCAACTTTTCAATTGATAGGAGCAAATCAATGAGGACTAGAGGTGCTTGGAGTCCTCAATGGGAAAAAAGGTAATTATTAGTAGTCAAGTATTTCTAGTTAACTTCATTATCATCTCATTACACAAGAAGGAATACAATGCCTTGTTGGGTGAGTGTTGGTTGGGAGTAGCCAAAGTTGACCACAATTGGAAATAGAATGTGATCTCCATTGAAAACAAAGATTGTAAGAATATAATTGAACTAAAGAATCAAGCAACGAATGAGGAAGTAGCTTCCTCAAATTCATTAGATTTTGACTCCATAAAAGAGTGAACAAAGAAGCACGATCAAGGTTCCATGAAGCCAAACATTGAAAGAATCTTGGAATTGCAATCATGTTTAGAAGATGAAACAAGTTCCCTCAATGGTCTGTTCCATTGGCAAATGGAGGACTATGAAGTATTTTTTCCAAAATATAATTTCATTAAAGCCATGGAAATTAACGAAGATGAACACAAACAATGACAAAGAACAAATGAAGAAACCATCTAAAGTTGAGGACAACTAAGAGAAAGATTCTAAAAAGTTGAATGGTTCATGTGTATCAGACAACATACATGGTTTAAAGTTATAATTTTATTCTCAATGGTAGAAAGCTATCAATCATGCAAGCCCGAAGGATATGTCCAAAATAAACCCAATGGGCAATGGTATGAGTAAAGATGCTCAAGTTGTTAAAAATTTTGACCTTGGGCCCATTAATACACGCGCTAATGAACGTTATAAGAGACCTTTCCCATATTACATTAATCAACACATGGAAAATTAATAAAGTTGAAAAGGGAAATACAAGGCAACTTAATAACATTCAAAAGAAAAAGAAAAATGGGTCCCACAAGGGCAAAATAACAAAAAATAATGTAAAACAGAAAGGTCTTAAAAAACAATGGATACCCCACCATATGGTCAGCTATAAGGTCTTAATTGGACGACAAGGCATGTCTACCTTTCCCAAAAGAGGTAAAACAAGAGATAATAGTACTTCTTGCATTATTTGGATGAAAAGAAATTGAAGAGGGCAAGGGCACAAGCAACCATAGAAGTATTCACTGCTCTTAATTTGCTAGTAGAAACCAAGGTAGATACAATAGGCATTGTGGGCTCTAGTTGTGGTCCACGAATACATGGCACATCCAACTTGAGTAGAGCCCAATATCTAGGTTTCTTTTGTGCCTAGAAACATACTTGGAAGGTACAAGGTGGAACAAGCAAGTGCACAAAGAAGCAAAACAGCATACACAAGGTTTTGGAATTACAACAACCTTCCCTTCAACATGCTTAAGAGTCCACAATAGAAGTATTTGGTGACAACATTGATAGTCGCAAGGAAAAAAGCACAAAGGACTCTCTCTAATAGAATTAAGAGGTAGGTTGCTCCAAGATGCTACTGCAAATGCAAAACAATTGTATAAGATCAAAAGAAGCAATGGCAAACACACAATTCTTTCAAATGGGTGGATAGATGGAAAGAATTACACCCTCATAAATTTTTAAGTGGCTTCGAATGGTGAGTTGATTTTCTTAAAGTCATTTGATGCCTCCAACGAAATAAATAATGAAGAAACTTCGAGCTTGATTTTGGAAGAGGTTGTTTTAGAGGTGGGCATACAAAAGGTTGTGCAAGTTTTCATCAACAATGCAGTGTTATATGTGGTGGCTAGAAGATTGCTTTAAGAAAGGCATCCAACACTCTTTTCGAACCCTTGTGCAACCCATTATCTTGAGTCTCTTGACCTTTTGGAGAACACAAGACAAACTAATTGGGTAAGAATGGTGTAATGTCCCCTCGTGTCTGTTGTTTGTTTGGTTTTTTTGTGTTTTGTGCTTTTTGATTTTTTTGTATTTTGCTTGCCAAGAAATGTAAATAACAAATAGCTAAAACTAACTAGATTATAAAGAAAATGCATAAACCAATTACAAGCCAGATCATTAGTTTGCATTAAAAACTCAATAGATGCATTACCCATTTGTTGATATTAAAGTTGCAGGTCTAATTACATAAAAACCAGCAACCTAGTGTATACAAAAACATTCACAAAACACCAAATCCTCGCTTCTCCCTTGTGAAACTGATAGGTAGCAGTGTCTTTACCCTGGACACCTCAAATGGAGGTGATAGCAGCCCCAAACCCTAGGTCTTTATCCTAGGAAGAGTCACACGCCCCTGCTGAAGTTGTACGGCCAGCCTGGGGTCGTGTTGTGACCTTTTCACACATCGCCCCATTCAAAATGAGGACCCCTAGTTTTTGCTCCATTCTGGTCTTTTGGCTTTGGTTTTTTGTCTCTCTCCCTCGTTCTGTCTCTTTTTTGGTATCTGCCTTCCGAGGACGTTCCCGTCTGCGAGCTTAAATGTAAAATTTTGGCCAAGTCTGAAAATTAGGGTTTGTAGTTTCCTGGTCAATCTAGGGTCAAACGAAGTGAATAAATTAAAAACAGAGATTAACATTGCTGTCAGTATGCTCCCAGTAGACTCTCAGCTAAATTTCAGTGAATTCCGACAACTTACTATTTTTAGTAAGTGCCAGATTTGGGGCGTTCTTTCAACATTCTTGAAGTTTTAACAGACACTGCATTCAGAACATGTCAAGCTCCTCGCCTGTAAAATTTGAGCTGAAACAAACCACTTACTATTTTTAGCAGTTCAGCTTCCAGAGCAGATTTCGGGGTTTATATGCAGAGTTTTTCAATGCATGTCTGAGGATTCCTTCTGGGTTTTCTGAGACCTTCGCGATGGTGTAACATGCAAAGTGAGATAACGACTTTCAAAGTTCAACCTTCGGAGGCTATTTTTAGGGTTTGAATGTCAGGGTTTTCTTCGCATGTCTACATATTCCTTATGGGTTTTTCGAGAGCTACGCAATGATGTGACATGCAAACGGAGATAATCACTTATTCAGGAACTTACTATTTTTAGCAAATGCACTCCGGCAGCTCTCTCCCAGCGCATCAAAATCGCAAACTAATCACAATGCAACAGAAACGAGGACAAACGGAGGTCATCTGATATACATGCAAGTTAAATTAGGGTTTCCAGCTTCGGGACCCAAAATGAGGGGTAAAAGGTCAAAATTTCCAAAAACCAGTGTAGCCCACTGCGTTCAGTATCTTTCAAGCTATCCGCTGGTGAAATTTGAGGGCAAACGGAGCACGTACTATTTATAGTAAGTCATTCCAGGAACTTTCTAAAAATAGAAAGTCAACAATAGGCGCCAGTGTCAATGGACAAGTCACCCAATGAGGAGCACACCATTCGAATTTCAAGTCAAACGGAGATATGGAGGTCTCAGAAACAAGCAGTTACTATAAATAGTAAATTACCTTCAGAAATATGCTATTTTTAGCAGGTCAGCTCAGATGGCAGTGTGAACAGGTTGACAGGGTCATGAAGGTCCCGTGTTCAAATTTTCAAATTGATCCGAGCTTCAGAAGTGTGGAAATCAGAAGACTTACTATAAATAGCAGGACACAAAGAAGCTGGCAGGAAAATGGCTAAGTCTAGAACGTTATCCTTCACCACCTTAAAAATGCACCCACTTCAGCTGGAGACCTTGAGAAAAATATTCTAAGTGTTCATCCACCTCCAGGGGTAAAATGCGCCCTCACATGCAAGATGGCTAATAGAAACATATTCTAAGGCATAAGTTCATTCACCTCATGCCTCCATTTGCGCCCTCTTCAAGTAGATGATTTGAAAAATCTCTAAGTGTCAAGTTCATCCTCTAGCCTAGGCAAAATGTGCCCATCCTTTAGCAAGTATAATATGCGCCCATGCTATAAGCAAGTCAAAGGGTCAAAGAAGTTATCCTCCTCAAGGTGCCAAATGCGCCCAAGTTCATAAGGGGTCCAAGGTGGTTAAAGGTGGCGTTGAAGTTTCATTCTCCCTCATACATGATATGCGCCCAGCCTAGCTAAGAAGAAGACAAGACTTCATCCACCTCACCATAGGAAATGCGCCCATAAGAAGGAGGAGTCAACAAGTCAAAGGGGCATTGGAAACTCCATCTTCCTCCCATGCTTAAATGCGCCCAAATAAGGGCATGTAAAGACAAAAGAGGGGAGCTCAAGGGTCACATGTTGAGCGTTGAAAATTTAAAATCCCTCTCACCCTCTCAAATGCGCCAAGAAGAAGAAGAGTCAAGGGTGGCGTTGAATATTTCATCCCTCATGACATCAAAAATGTGCCCATCTTGGAGTATGCTAGGAGATAAATATTAATAAGGTGGTGGAGATTGGAAGTGTGAAGTAAAATGTGCTAGGCGTGGGAATTTAAGAGAAAATATCCTTCATGACAAGCTAAATGCGCCCAAGGTGATAAAGCATGCTAGGTGAAAATTTTCCAAGGGAGTTGATTAATAAAAATATTTCTTCACAGGAAAAATGATTGAAGCTGAATGAAAATTTTCTAAGGCATAAAAAATTCAAAAGCACTAAGTGATTTAAAAAATTTCTAAGGCACAATTTTTCTTCCTTAGGAAAAACGCCTAAGTGTGGTGAAGTGATGAAATTTCCTAAGACATGAGAAAAATTGCCGGAGATGAAGTCAGAGAATGCCAACATTGCAAGAATAATTAAAAATTTTCAAGTCAGAGCAAGGAAATGCGCCTGGAGTTGAAGAAATGGATTAAATTTGATGAAAATTATTTTTTCTAAGGTTCAAAATTCAAAAATTAAATGAACCCGTTCGTTGTATACTCATGAATTCGACAAGTTCTAAAGAAAATTTTCTTCTGGGTATTGAAGATCTTCGATGAGAAGTTGATTCCCAAGTCTTTTACACTTCGCCAAGGCTTTCAACGTGAAGAATTTAATTGGTACTCGAATTATGAATTTTCCTAAGGGAAAATTTAAAATTTCCTAAGGCGAATTGAATAAAATGTGTTTTTAAGATAAAGTTTTCCAGACAATGAATTTGAAGTTGTTTGCCTAAATGGTTTTGATTGAGTTCTTCACAGGATGAATTTTTCCGGAGTCAAAGGCGAATGAAATTAAAATTTGAGTGACAGAGCTCCGGCTGGTGAATGAAATTTGTTAAAAAGTGAATTTAAAGTAAATATTTTCAAAAGTGAATTGAAATATGCCAGTCAAAGTTGAAGTTCTAGAAGGCCAAGTCTCCAGGCGTCAGGTGACAAGTGTTAAAATTGGCAAAGGAGGGAAATTCGAATTCTTGCTGGAAGTAGTGGAAATTTAATGCATTAGCTAAACTTAGCCTCTTTCTAGAATTCGATTTTGCTATAAGGGCTGAAAGTTCTTCATCCTTTTCACAGCTGAAGAAGTTCGAATTTGCTCTGAGTTTAATGTTGCAGTGAGTTGCTGAGGCTAAAAGTATTGACGAAATTCGACTTGGTGTTGAAGGAGATTGCTGAAGCTGAAGTGTGAAACTGCAAGTGAGAAATTCGATTTGAGAGGAAGAGGATTGCTGAAGCTGAAGGCTGTTGAAGAGGTACGACTTGAAGTGAGTTGCTAAAGCTGAAGATTACTAAAGAGTGCGAACTTGCTAAGTCATTTGAAGTTGCTGAAGATTGAAATCTAAATTTGTGGCTGAAAGTTGAAGAAGTGCGAATTTTGAAAGAGGCAAGTTGCTGATTGAAGTTGGACGATTTTGCTAAGTGTCGAAGTTGCTGAGGACTCTTGCTGAAACTTTCTAAGTGTTGAAAGTTCAAAATTTGTTGAAGGAGAAGTTGAGGATGGCTGAAGTAACAGCAACTAGCAGAGAGAGCAATGGTGCATCCAGGCAGGCAGTTATCAAGAAGCTGAGTAAGCCTTTCCTGCCAGAGTCAAAGTTCACTTTGAAGTTGAACAAGCTAGCTGATACCAATTTGGGATCTTTCAACTTGGAGACTTTCAAAAATCGGATAATGGGAGTTGGCAGTCACCGTCCTTCAATCACTTCGCACAATATTGTTCGAAGTGGCTTGTATACGGCTGCTGGTTTTCCACCAGCTGTTCAGTGCTCGGAGCTAATGATGGAATGTGCAAATTACTATGAGGTTGATCACAGGTCAATTGTTTCACCAGATGGCCAAGTGCTCGCCAACCTCACTCCTGCAGCTATTGGCGAGGCTTTTGGAATCCTAGCACACGAGAAGATGATTTACAAATCAAGAGAGCGTGTTGAACGAATGTATGCTTCTACATTTGAAAGGTGTACAGAGGTGATCAACACACGCTGGATGAACAAGCCCAAGCCCTCTCGTACAAAGTTGCCAAGGCAAATTATATCAGATGATTTGAAGCAGGAGTACTGTGACGTGATCATGATGTTGAGTAGAGTTGGAGGCTACCCTCAAGCTTTTATTTTTGAACCGTGGATGTTCTATTACATCAACCTCGTGTTGGAAGGAAAAGAGTACGCCAACTGGGCCGTGATGATAAGTGATAACTTACATGAGCAGCTCCTGAGTTTGAGAAGAACGAAGACTTTTTACATGGGCTCCTACATTATTTACATGTCGGCTCGTATGACGAAGTATAGAGGGATTTCATATAAGGAGCCTGTTGGTTGTGGCTCTCATCAGTTCAAAATCCATGAGGCTTGTCCGCAGTTGCACTTGACAAATATCACCTATTACAAGTGTGTCAACGATGCCTTTACCATGCATATCACGAGATCACTTCAGGAGCGGATTCATCACAGGATCTCGAGGGAAGCCCAAGAATTGATTGAAAGATATGGGTGCTGGTTTATACAATTTCTGAAGTTTTCTTACATCAGGCTGCAAGGTTTTTCCTCATATCCATATAGGCTGCCTAAGTACCCAACCAATAGAATTTTGATGTTAGAGATATCTAGGCAACTGGTTGCCTACGATAAAATTCAGAAGAGAAAGAAGAAGGGAGGAGTTGAGTTCCCGATTGTCATGGGTAATTCAGACAAAGTATGTCCTTCACTACAGGCAGCTAGAGAAGCTGAAAGTGAGCTTCAATTCTTTCATTTTTCCTATCACACCAGCAGACAGCACTATGACCCACATAGCAATATCAGGTGGATACTGTCAGAAGAGTTTAAACATAAGGCAAACATTGAGGATTACTGGGCTGGTGCATCAGATGAAGCAGAAGTCAGGAAGAGGATGTTCTCTAGGTTGCCATTGAGTATGATCAGGGAGTGTGAAATCATTCCGGAACCAGACCAGGTGGATGAGGACATGAACGTTCTCCATCTAGATTACGAGGCAGTGAGAGACATGCCACTTCCACTCCCGGATTGGTCGGAGCCTGAGATTGCTGATTTGGACACACTTTGCATTCTGGTCTTGACATTCACCAGAGTATGGGTTGATAGGCACATGAGCAGACTAAAGAGTAGGCCAATTTCCTTGACCTACAATCTGATGGGAGATCACAGGACACCCACTACCAGTAGGAAGAAACAAATTATTCGAGGCCCAGAATCTCAAAGGAAGGAGCCAGTTCGTCAGGAGCCTGTTTAGCCGGAGCCTCCGAGAGTTGTAGTTGAGTCACCTAGGCCATTGGAGACACGTTCTCCAAGTATACAGGAGGTTTCTCTTTTCGCTGATCAGAGAAATGCATTGAATCAGGTGCAGGAGGTACATGAAGAAAATCAGCCACCACGGAGAGAGTCGGTTGGCCAAAGTGTAAATGCGCCTACTAGAGATGATCAGCATGAGGATGATGAGGGGACTGCTACTGATACTCATTTTCAGCATGAGTTAGAGACGGCTTTAGAGGATGATGATATAGTTTCAGGAGATACTCAGCCACTAGAGGATGATGAGCCTCGCCAGAATGATATAGAAGTTGAACAAGTCCGTGAAGTAGAGGCAAGAGAGCAGCAGCCATTTGTTATTCAGCATGTTGTACCTGATTGGCTTAGAGATAGAATGAGAAAGAGCCCCAATGAAGAAGTTGATCCAGCAATTGAGATGGAAGAGTTTTTGAATAGGATTAGCGCGCCTCCACAAAAGAAGAGAGCACGAAAGTTTTCAAAGATTTCGACTGATGAGGATGGCTCTCGCACCCTTCATATGGCGGTGCCACAAGTTGATTGTGATCGAGACGAAGCAGTGCCCGAGAATTATGTGATCACAACTATGGAGTTAGGACGTCCCACAGGTGCAC
The DNA here is from genome assembly GCA_007258455.2 of Sequoia sempervirens. Classification (NCBI taxonomy): domain Eukaryota; kingdom Viridiplantae; phylum Streptophyta; class Pinopsida; order Cupressales; family Cupressaceae; genus Sequoia; species Sequoia sempervirens. Next base: position 961,347,260 of record VDFB02271358.1, read on the forward strand.
AGATTGTTGAAGAATGTGATAATTCCTATCAGGCACTCAAGGACAGATTATTTAGGAAGGAAAGTATAAGAAATTGAAGAAAGAACATAAGACATTGATAGGATACGTGCAACACTTGTCTCGTCCTTGTGGGCAGGAGATTCCAGCAATAGAGCTTCTAGCTGAGTTATCCAGGGAGTCAGTTAGCGGCTTGTTGAAGTTGAGAAAGATGGCACAGGAAGCAGATAAATGGGTTACAGGAGTTCGTGCCGAGACAGAAAAGTTCATGGAAGACCTTGCTCATGCTTTCCAGCAAGCTTCTAGTATTACGGCACGTATGGAGGCAGTTGACTAGGCCTGGGATGATGCTTCTGTTTATCAGAGCAAAGTTATTCAACGTCTAGAGGCATTGAGGCATGCTCCTTTGCAAATGTTGATTGATGGAAGAGTCATTCAGGAGAATGATAGATATGACTTTTCTAGATGGTACTCTTCAGTAATCACAGGGCGTGGTTTCTTTGACGCAGCACAGGCGGATTCGGCCAGAGTCAAGAAGGCTATGATGAATATTATTGATGGAGTCCTGAACACTTTGGAGGCAATCTTTGCTAGATGGCTGAATCCCGATGAGGTAACTACTGATAATTTGAGTAGTAGGCTGGCACCTATCTTCTCGGAGGTGAAGACCTTTGTGCAGGACGACTTTGAAAACACTTCTACTTTCTCCAACTTGATTCAGAGCACACAGGATGCCTTAGTCGCTTGGAGAAAATCTTGCACACGGCACGAGCAGTCAGTCACGGTGCTTGAGTTTCAGCTTGATTGTATTCCACCGATTTCTGTCCAGGAGGTTCAGGTTGTGCTTGCCAGGTTCATCGAGTTTGCGGCCAGAGAAAAGGAGAACGGGAATGCACTACTAGATGATGACCTTCTAGATGATTGATTGTGGGCATTAATTGCCTTTACTATTTTGGGAGTGAGTGGGAATCTTTGATTCATTTAATGTACCACTCCCTATTCTGGCAGTTTTTAGGGTTAGGGTTGAGGTGGCTCAATCTGAGCCTTTGATTTGATTGTAATCTGAGCCGTCCATTGGACTGGGCTATCTATATAAGGGGGAGTCCCCCTCATTTGTAATTCATTAGAAACTAGAGATTAGAGGAGACATCAGAGAGTAGAAGAGAGATTGATAGTATAATTGTAGCTTAGCATAGCATAGTTTGGAGGAGGAAAGTTTTCCTTTGAAAACTTTTGTAAGAGATTGTTGTGTAAAACTTTCATAATAGAAGATCTTTTCATTGATGGTGAAATTCGTCTTTGTTATGGATAGCTAGCAAGGTTTCTTCATCCCTTTGATTCCAAGTAGCGTAAAGTAGCTTAAAATAGAGTAATTTTCATTTCATGCAAGTAGACATTAGTTGTGGATTTGTGGCGTCAATCGAGGCAACTTCGTTTTAGTCCATACCACTAGCAGCTTGCTAACGGCAAGTTTGCCTTGCGTGGTCAACTGGAGAATTTTATAAGCCTAACTTCAGTTGCAATTCATATCTTGGTATGCGTCATCTTGACGGTTTCTTGGTGTCGAATTGTAGCTTGAAAATTTCTTGCTATCCCCTTGAAGATTGCACCAACTTTGTGTAAGCTGTCCAACGTGAGGTGGAGCAGAGTTCGGTTGAAGCTGTTGAGATTGATCCCACATCCCACCTTAGAATAGAACTTAGAACCTTCTTACCCTTACACTCATTTCAATTTAGTATTTTCTTGGTTAGTTTAGGAAAACGCACCTTATTGCCAAATCATTCGCGTAAAATTCCCTTCCAATCATCCATCTGTTGTTAGCTGCAAAACCTTAAGAACAATTGTGTAAGTCCCCTCGTAAAAACAGCAATTCACAATGAACCAACTGAGGGTATTCCAAAGCATTTCGGAACCTTGGAGTTGAACGTGCGATCTTACTAGCAATCTTAGCGCACGGAATACTTTGATCAAGAGAGAATGGAGTAGCCTTCGGACAACTTTGTTCTACTGATTGGTGCGGTCACAAAAATCGCATCAACAGGTCGCAAAATGATTTATTTCTGCCTTGAAAACTCTGCCAATATCTTCACAAACTCGCTGCCAATTCAACACCTCAAAACCCTTCAACAAGCTCTCGAATAACTGCTACAAATTGATCAATTAAATCGCCAACATAAGCCCTGAATGGAGCAACCAGCAATGAAGGCATTCACAAACAACACCAATCTGCAATATATTCCCTATGCATAGATCACCGAAACAAACCTCTAATCTGCAAACAAATTCTGAAAATCTGTGATAACAAGCTCCAACAAGACCCTCTGAATGAAGCCTTTAGCAAGCAACCTTGGGAGATCTTTCAGTCCTGCAACTATTGTTCCTTTCGAGGGTTTTTGTCCTCAAAAAGCAATGGAAACCAATCATAAACCAACAAAGGTCATATCCAAAATAATATTCAAACATATCCAAATGAGCTCTCCAAACCTCCTTTTATACTTTTCCACCGAACTTTTGAGAGGTTATATTTAAAAACTCACTTTTAATAAAAAAAAGCTCCTTTTTGGCTCCAAAAGACCCTTTTTGAATAATAATAATATTTTTACACGCAAGGGCCCTGTTTTTTAACATTCAAAATTTAAAAAATTTCATCCGAGTTCCGACGAGCTATAACACTAAGGTGTTTTTTAAATATTTTAATTAATATTTGGCGACCTTAGTAAAATAATTAAAATAAAGCCATTAATACACCCATTTTACAGAAACTGCCATAATGCATTAGAATTGAAAATTGATTGCACTGGAGTGTTCCCGCTAAAGAATAATGATAAACAGAGCCAACCAAGTGACTTACTATAAATAGATGCACTCTCCAAGAATCTTGGAGAGCACACCAAAAGCCAAAAATCACCCTAAAAAGTGGCATATGAGTCCTCCAGACCACCTAAGCTCATTGGAATCTTCAAATAACTCCTCTAATAACATTGACACACATCCACAAGGTCAATGCCAACTACACTATGTTGTACCCAAAATAAAAATTTTGCTTCAATAAGGCATTTTGATAAAAATGGTCTAGATCTTGTAAAATTGTCGTCAAAAGTCAATTTTAGGTCAAACGAAGCATGGGCTTTTTGTGGGTTTATTGTCAAAAGGATACTTGCAAATTTTGAAAATTAGGTTTTCAAGTCCCTATTTTTAGGAAAACCCTAAAAATAGGACCTTATCATAAATGACTCAAAATGATTTTGATAGGTCAATTTCACTTTACGATCACACTGGTCAAGTCAGAATCACAAAAAAGTCAGTTTTTCTCTAGTGGGTCTATTTCACTTTTTTAGAAGAAAAGTTAGGACCTCTGAGGCCAACAATGGCAGATGGCCAGTACCAGGTATCAAGATCTAAGCTTCAGACACTGCATAGAAGATTCTATGGCGAAAGATACTCGAAAATGGAGGTGAAATTTTCAAAAGTTGAAATTTGCTAAAAATATTCTAAGTCTGGAAAATGCGCACCTTACTACAAGGGAGATGCCTTGGTCAACTTTTTCAAGTGCCCATGCAACGCGAAATGACAAAATCCATCACAACGGTGAACGCGTTCACGTCGTTGACAACGGTGATTAACCCAATCAAGCAACACGGTGAATGCAAAGCGCAAGAAGAGTAAAATCATTAGGAAATGACTAACTCTGAAGCCCAAAGTGCCCCTACTATCCAACAGTGCCCATGAATTCAAGAGGCCAATTGCAGTTGTTAAGAATATCAAAACTAGTCGTCTTCTTCGGAATTTTGTTAGCTTTCCGACAGATCGTTAAGCAAATTCACCAGATTCATCAATCACCGACAACTGCAGATCGAAGCACAAGAGGTCAAAATAAAGAAACTGAAAATCATCCAAGAAATTGACTAACACTGGCAAGAAGAAAAGCACCCTTCTAGCAAAAGGCGCCCAAGAATTCAAGCCACCAAAAGTCATTTTCAAGGTTTACAGCCTCCAGTAAGATCTCTTCAAAGTTGATCCAACTCCGTAGTGAATCTGTCAGCCCAACCACAGGATCAATCAGGCAACCGAAATTCAAGATCGAACAGAGGCAGTTCATCACAGAAAAAGATGAAAATCTTCAAAAAAATTCTATCTCCCAAGACTTGGACACCTAAAAGTCAAAGTGGGCCCAAGTTGACTTGAGTTACGATTTTTGAAGGCTTTCTCATGTCTAGGCATCCCAAAATTGGTGGAGATTCTTTTAGTTAACTTCCAATCATGCGAGATAACTCCTCAATCAAGGTTTTGGCACCTTAAATGATGCTTCCACCTCCAAATGCTATTTATCAAGCATCTAGGTGTCTATTCTTCATTATTCTTTGCAGGTTGACGCCAAAACACAGATATTTTCTCTCCAACGCCATTTGAAGGATCTAACGGAAGCCATTTTCAACATTCTTCGTGTTTTCAAGATTAGGTTGCACAAAGGAACAATTTTCAAGACTTCATATCTCTAGGTATCATTTTCCAAAGGCAACAGATCATAACTTTCAGCTTTTTCCCCCAAATTCTTCTACTTTTGTCTTAGGTTTTCTTGCATGCTCAAGCAAACTCCATTTTCTTGCAAATCTGACCTTCTAGGTTCATTCAGCACAAGATTGGCAACAAAACCCACGTGCCAGATTTCTTCGGAAAAGTTGCTCCGCTACTTCCAATTTTTAGGGTTTATGCAAAAAGTCATCTTTTCAAAAAACTGACATTATGGGTTTGCTTAGCACAGAGCCGCCTACAAAACCATATGCCAGAATTTTCCAGGAAAAAAATACCTTCTACAGCTTCTACTTCTAAGGGGTTGTTGCATGTCCAAAGAAAAATCACTTTTTTGAAAATCTGACGTTATAGATCCATTCAAAAAGATATTCCTAACAAAACCCACATCTCAGAAATTTTCGTAAAAATTGCCGCTCGGCAAAGCTAATTTTAGCCTTTGTGAAAAGTTGTTCAAATTGAAAGTTTCATGTGCCCAATCATTCTTCCAGATTTTCAGAATGCAATTCTCTTAAGTTGAATTCAAGACCAAATCGGTCTTGATTCACGATTTTGTGAGAACACTCGACATTGATTTGCATCAAGTGAATCCAATGGTTGATTTAGGAAAATTGACAGGAGTAGACACTCAAAGTCCATGAATTCCATATGGTTTCATACCTTGTATATCTGATAGCCTTTCAAGGCCAGTTTAAAGGGTTGAATACCGTTGGAACTCTGGGTTTGTAGCGAGTTCATGAGCATTTCTCACAGCTAGAGTGTTCGCAGTCAAACTTTGTGGTTTCATCATGCAACACTCTTCCATTTAGAAAAATCAAGAAAAGCGTCAGAAGCATAAAGCTGCAGAAGAAACAGAGATCATCACTCCAGTTACAGAGCCACCAAAGTTACCAATCAGTGAATTGCCAGTTGAAGTGTGTAGATATTTCAAGGATTGCTCAAGTAGCTGACAAGCTAATAAACTAACAGTTGAGGCATATTACAATCTCTGGATGATGAGACAGTTAACAACTTCTTGGAGGAGATGATTGCTCAAGATGGAAACCAGTGAACTACTAGTTATGACGTCCTACCCTTTCCAAAGATAGCATTTAAAACAGCAGTTAAACTTGATGCCTTTTCCAAGTTAACTCGCTGTCCCACCTTTCATGCATGTCTATTTTTGGAGACACCTTTGTACAGTGGAGTTCTATTTAGTTTTAGAATCAATTAATTGAAGTAGTCTTTCCAGTTAACTGTTAGTTACATTTGTTTAGACATAGGAATAAATCTTGTTGATTGGCAAGAACTGAATGTTAACTCAAGGAGATTTTAGGGTTCCCTACTCCTTTGAGTGTCTATAAATAAGAGAAACCTTTGCTCATTATTTTTTTAACAATACTTCTTATAAAAAAACGTTGGGCCTTTGTGCCTTCGACTTTGTTATTTAGTATATGTTCTTGAACCATACTTGTGATAACAAAACGCTAAGCTATTTTTGCTTGCTTTCTTGTTGTTCATGTACTTGTGTTCAATCTTTGTTCAAGTGTATTTTGGTTGATCGTATGTTGTATGATTGTCCTCTTTCATATAATTTGCTGTCCCAACGTGTAACCATTGCTTGAGTTTGAGAAAATAAAATCAAAAGTACAATGAGTCTTTGATCCAAAATTCTCAAGATCTTTCAATATTGTTGTTTCTATAATCTTTGTTTTGATCTACACCTCGAAAAGAGCAATGAGCCTTCAAGGGAATTTGGAGATTAAGTATATCGTTTGATGTTGTTTCTTATAATCTTTATTTTAGCCTACACCTCAAAAAGAGCAATGAGCCTTCAAGGGAATCCTAATATTTAGTTTATTGTTTGTTGTTTTGTCCTTATAATCTTTATTTCAGCCTACACCTTGAAAGAGCAATGAGCCTTCGAGGGAATCCTGAGATCTAGTTTATCATTTTATGTTTTACTTTCATAAACTCTATTTCAGCGTACATTTGAAAGAGCAATGAGCCTTCAGATGCGCTCTGAGAACCAATTTGTCTAAGTTTCCCAAATCATTCCCCGTTACTTCTAAATCCTCTTGCTCTGAATTTACTTGAGGAGATAGAATTGTTATAAATTTAAGCCTAGTTGTAGTTGAGATTACAAAACCAGAGAAAACCTCAACTGCAACGCAAAGAGTTTTATAAACCTTGTGCTCTAAGCTGAGATAAAAAGATAGGAATTTAGTTTACTTTACTTTTTACGCATAATCTGCAAAAGAGGGAGCTTCCCCTCCTAACTTGAAGAGCAGTTTATATGTGCATAGCTGTCCGTTTCCAATACGCACTCTAGAGGTAAGAATTGAAATGCCAACACACTACAAGGGAACCTGAAAATGGGGACATGACAAATGGTTGTAGAAGATGTGAACAACATAAAATATATTTATAGTCACTATTCAGTTCTCAACTTGATGACAAATCACACCAAGGGGAAAGAGCATGTGTGACTAGGTTTCAAGAGGTTTGCAACTAATTTTATCATATTGTAAAGCATTTTTAGTTCATTGACATCTTTGAAGCAGATGACTAGATTCAACATATTCAAAGAAAATTGATGGAGAGAAGATCGCAAAGACAATTTTTGGAGATGTTTTTGCCAAAAGAGCTATAGATACTGTCAAGATAACTTCAAATTTCAATTTAAATTTTAAATTAAATCCTTTATTTTTAAACTTCAAAATGATTTGGTTTCATTGTAACTTGTAAGTCTATAATTTTAATTTGTTTGTATTTTATAGGTATTGGAGTCATTGTTGAGGGTTTTGCACTTGGAGGATGGGGAGCAAAACCCAATGAAATAGATTTATGAGGCCATTGATAGAGCCAAAGAAGCCATCCAAAACTATTACAAGGGGGATGCAAGTAGGTTTGCCCCCATTTGGGAGAGTATTGATCAGAGATGGAACAATCAACTCTACCAACCCATTCATGCAATTGAGTACTATCTCAACCCCAATTTTTTCTTCTTCAATAGCTTCACGAATGCTAATGAGCAGGTTATGTAGGGCATCTTACAAGCATTGAGAGGATTAAACCCAAGGTTAAGGTGAGAGATCTCATCATTTCAAAGTTGCAACATTATAAGCAATACTAGTGGGAAGCTATTTTCTTCGCCACTAGCTATTCAAGGAAAATCCACCCAAACACTAAGAAAATTGAATTCTTATATCTTACAAGTTACAAATTACAACTATTAATAAAATATTGCTTGATTACAAACTTTTGAATATTTTATTTGCAGGTTCTTGGTGGGAAGATTAGGGTGGAAATACCCCAAATCTCCAAAAGTTATCCCTCCAATTTTTGTCTCAACCTTGTAGCACTTCTAGTTGTGAGCACAACTAGAGTTTTTTGATGCTATTCACATGAAGAAACATAATAAATTAACTCAACAATACCACAATGATCTAGCTTTTGTGCAATACAACTTTTGGCTTCACACAAAAAAGGTGGAGGACAAATCAAAGAAACTTATTGATTTGGATAAGATTGATCCCTACAGTGATTGGATTGTGCAAGATGAAGAGCCCTCCTTATTTACAAAGGATGAGATTATCAATTTCAAGAGGAAGGCTATGGAGGATGTAGCTATGGCAGAAGCAAGAGAAATTAGATTGTTGTGGATGACATTGATGTGGCAAAGGAGTCATTGTCATCTAGTAGTAGGTTGGAGCCACACCCACAGCCTTCTAGGCCAAGTGGGGAGCTGCAACTGAGTGTAAAGACTAGTCCCTCTACCCCCAATTTTTCATCAAAACGAGGAATATGAAATTGTAAAATCTTGTAGTTTGTAACTTGCCTAGATATACAATTTATGATGATGATTTTCAAAGACAATCATCATAAATTCATAAATAGTTAACAACTAGCTATTTATGATGATGATTTTCAAAGACAATCATCATAAATTCATAAATAGTTATCAACTAGATATTTATGATGATTCTATACGATCATGTGATTTTGTACTCTATTGGTATTCAAATCTAATAGAAAACGCTTCCCCATGGTTTTATAGACTCATTTGATACATCATGTAACTAAATTTTGGAAAAAAAAGTGTTTTTAAAGAAATTTAAGTACTTTTTAAGCTGTCAAGTTTTGCTGAGTTTTTGCTCAGTCAAAATTCTTTGGTTTGCTGAGCCCAAATCAAGTCTCAGTTTGTAACCTATGATTTCAATAATGATGCCTTTTAGCTGAAGTTATTTTTTTGTAATTTTCAAAGCACCCCTTCTCAAGCATTGATAGTCAAACTATTGTTAAAAAAATATTTTTTATATAAATGGAGTGAACCACTAATCCACAATTAATGTGAAAAAAAAAACTACTCTATTGTCTATTGAACGCTAATTTTTGTCTATATATGTAAAAAATCAATAATGAACTCTCTTTTTGATCTATTAATGAAGAAAATCAATAATATGTTCCGTAAATTCAGAGTATGCATGTTTTTGAAGATTATTTTACAAAATTATGTGTTTCTTAATATTCGGAAAATTTGAGAAGTTTTTCCTATGTCCCAAGTGATTGAAAATTTTGGGTCAGTCAAGTTATTGCTGGGTCCAAATTTTTCAACTATGATCTAAATTCAGTTTAATACAAGATTTTAAAGAATATTTTACAATATCCCTGTTTTTATGTTCAGAAATTTTGCTAGAGTTTTTGCCAAGTCCAAGTTTTTGAACTATGAGCTGTAATGTCATAATAAGGCATCAGAGTGCTCATTGCATGCCATTTATTGAATATTGTGCTCAATGTCAGTAATGGTGAACACTACAAATTTTGGAATTTTGTTTTGGACCCTAAAGGATTGGCATAGCAGGATAATGTACAATACAATATTGAATCCTTGCAGGATGCATTTTTATGGAAATTGCTGAAGAATTGTGAAAAGCAAGGAGGTCGAGGTTCTACTAGTGCATATTTTTTAGAATAGATTGAAAGACAAAACCTTCTCAAATGGCATCCACAATCATGCTTGTCCATGAAGAACTCAAGACAAGTGGCCCAGTTGAAGTAGGAGCTCATAGATAGGAAGAAAATTGTGACACATCTCCATAGCTAAATGGTAAAGATTTAAATTATGCATTAAAACTTCATTAGTCACATGAGCAGTGATGGCTAGAGGCCAACATTACTGATCAAGCACCATGCCTCTCTACTAGTCATTTTTGGCTGCATCTGCACCTTCATTTCTCTGAAGGAAGAAAGACTGCAAAACCAGGTCGAGACCAAATTATGGCATGCACAAGTGAAGACAAAAATGGAGAAAATGCTAAACACAAGTTCATAGTAGGAGCTGAAGAAAGAGGAGAGGCAAAGGGAATAACAAGCTTGAGCAGAGGACCAGCAAGCCTACAAGAGGTTTGGGTCTTAGGATCTCAGATTTAGATGTTGCAGATTTTTCATTCTGTTGGACTCCAATAAACTTAGAAAATATGTGTTCCTGTAATTTGTGAACTCAAACATTAATTGTGTAGTTTTAGGCCTTTAGACTTTGTATTATGTTGTTTTGGCTAGTGTGTGTCCTCGTTGTAGTTTCTGAAATTCTATAATAGCATTAGTTTGGTTCATTTTGCAGATTTGAACTCATCTTTTTATTTTTGGTTGTGGAACCTAGAAAACCCTAAATTTGACTAACAAAAAAGAACAATCACACAGTGAGTTGAACTTGGCATCTCATAGTGTTCTAATGAGTTTCCCCAAAGTTATCTACACTTGCACTAGAATTATAAGCATCCACAGCAACATGCTATCATTAACATTAAAATGGTCCAATTCCATCTTTTAACTTCACTGGAAGAGAGTTTGTTAGTTGTCTTATCAAATACTTTCCATTATCAACAAAGGGAAGATAATTTAATATGAAATACTGCAGAAAAAAAATCAAGCATACAATTACCCTAATTTGGACTACCTGCATGTCCTCACAATCTCATATACGCTATTCTCTCATTACAAATGTGCATCACCACATATGATTATGGTGGCTTAACTACCTAGCCACTAACCATTACTTTATATGTTACCTTGGTTGCATGACACATTATTTATGATCAGTTACATTTTCACATTATTATACATAACAACTATAACTTGTGTAAAGCAATGTACCTGTTGGATTATTCTATGTTACAAGAATATCGCTCATCAAATATGAAGAAAAAATCCCATGTAAAATTTTTGGACAGAGATGTATAGCTACCATGTGCAGCGAATGGGTGTAGACATTAGGCAGTAACCCATTTCATCAAATGATCTAGATATGCCTGTTTTCTTTGTTGTTATTATCTTAATGATATATTAATTCAAAAGTATGTAGATAAATACAAATTCAAAACATCTTGTCATAATTGTTGACAAGCACCAACAAAACAAAAAATGATCATTTTTTCACTCCACAAAAAGCCTGTGTCCACCAATTCTATAGATTGATAGATCTTATTAGTATTTAAGCAGGACTCATGAAAAACTCAAAAAACATTAAATGTGCAATGTAGAGCAGATTCAAGGAGAAAATATGAGTTTCTTATATTCCAAAAAGTAAATGATGCCTAAAAATAATTTTAGAATTCTAATACGATATGACATCTTGCCTAGTCTTCTCATAACATGGACCAACTTATCTTGGTAATAAATGTAGGTAAGCAAGAGTTAAATACAAATATAGAGACAATTCAGAAACATGCCAAAAAAGTTCAAAATGGACATGTTTAAATCAAATCCTACTTCCTATAAGATACCACTGTGTTGTACCTAAACCAAATTTGTTGCTTCATTAAGGTATTTTGCTTTAAAGATTCTAAACCTTGCTAAAATGATGTCAAAATACAGTTTTTGGGTAAGTCAAGCATGGACTTTGGTTAGTGTCATGTCAGTCATCAACAACAGTTGGTGAATACCTGGAGCTCAGAACCTGAACCTGGGACTCAGAGTGAGACATGTGATGATGGAGAAGCACTTCATGATGAAATTATACTCCTACATGGTCGTTTCAATGACCAAAACGGTGATTACAGAGATCAAATAGATGAAGATTTTTAGCAGAAAGTAAATCTGCGCCCTTGTAGCCTAGGGGCGCCCTTCTTTCTGAGGGTCCAGATCTTGTTGTTTTTTCTTGCAAATGCAATCAATCTCTTCAGAATTAGCCCAGCTATCTGACAAGCTATCCGGCGAAGTCATCCGAGTTGCAGAACTCCGACAACTGACGCCAGAAGCTGAAGGTACAAGAGGTTGCATGTCATAGAGGATTGTTAGTTCACAGCTTTCTGCGCCCCTGTAGCCCAAGGGGGCCCTTGAATTTGGCTCCTCAAATCATTGAATTTGCAGATATGGTCTTCCTAAGATCTTTTCTAATCTAGTCTAGCCTCGCAACGCACCAGTTCATGAGTCAATCCAACATTTTGAGTGATCGTAGCAAAGATTCTACCAGACATGTAAATCAGAGGGTGGAGAAATGTAGTATTACACACCTATACCTCTGTAGGCCAGAGGCGCCCAGCCTTTAGACCTGCCAGATGGGGTTTTTAGCATTCGCAGTCTTCACGAGACTTGTGCGGAATTACTCCAGCTATCCAACGAGCCCAGCCGTCAGCCTCCGGGATTTGGCAAACGCTCGTACATGCGAGGTTTGTGTAGTACGCTGAAAAGTGAAGACAGCCGGAAAAATGACTAAGTATAGAGCGTACATTTCATCTTGGAAAAGGCGCCCTTCTCTTTGAGGTCTTCAAAGCAGTTTTCTTGCTTTGTCGCCTCCAGAGACATCTCTCGTAAGTTGTTCTAGCTAAGCGATGAGACTAACGGTGCACGAATCGGAGTACTCCAGCTCCCGGTGTCAGGGGTCAAAATAGGGTATTCGGATGAAAGTTACACTTTTGTCAAAATGGTGTTTAAGCCTTCACAGGCTAGAGGCGCCCTTGCTTTTGGGGTCCTTAACGCAACTTTCAGGTGCCTTACATACAATCGTTGGATGTGGAATACTTCCAGTCACACAGTGAGCCTACCATCTAGTTCGCAGGGTTCATCGTTTGTCATCAGCGGCAATTTGAAGCGCCAGATGGAAAAACAGAGAAATGGCCAAGTCTAGTGACTTTGCATCAATTTAATCAAAGGTGCCTAATTTTTTGAGGTGTCAAACGTTGATTTTAGTAGTTACAGCTCCCATCAGACATTTCATCCTTGCTCTACAGGCTTCGCGATGTATATCTCAGCTTGGTCTCAGCATCACTCAGTCACCCGGAAATCAGTGCTGAACAAGGGCGACTATAACTTTGCAGTCAGCTATAAAATAGGTAGGAAGCGAAAAATCTCATAACTTGTGCAAACGGAGGCCTGGAGAGTTAATTTTTGACTTTTCGAAATCTAGATGCTGAGCTTTTGCTAACTGGTCAAAAATAATATTAAATTCATGTTTTGCATGCAAAACATTAAAAATGGCAATTTTTCTCAATAATTTATTATTGGCGCCTTTTTGATGTTTAATTGTAATTTTCATGTTAACTAAATATTTTATTATTATTTTCTAATCCGTACTCCGAGTCAGTATCAGTTCAACAGGAGGGGGTCCAATCAAAAACATTCTTTTTCAGTCAGGGTTTTAAAATCTTGCAGTCATCCTTTATGGTGCAATTTTGCTCTATTTATTCATGGCGTCCATCATATTTTATTCATACAGCTTGAGAAAATTCGTAATTCTTCAAAGCAAAGGCGAATTTCCTTTAGAGTTGGGCGATTTCATCAGCAATCAAGTTTGAAGACATCAAAATATCCCTTTTTGCAAGTGCAAGTCCAAATTTATCAACAAATTCAAGACCAGAGTGGCAATTTTGACAAAAGAAAACATCAAAAAATGTCTTTCTTCTTCTCAAATTCCTTAATTCCTCGTCTTTAATTCTCTCGCAGGCTTGAAGAACAGGCAAATTTTGGCAAAACAAATCTTCTGGGTTTATTCAAAATAGCTTCCTCGAGAAAACTGTCATGTCCCCTTCTCAGTGGCATCTCTCGGAGTACAGGATTAGCCTATCATACGACCCTCGTAGGCTGATAGACTGGATAGAGGGTCACGTTGGAGCTTGGCTCAGCTTCAGTTGGCAGTTCTTGATCAGTTGGCTTTCGTTTGGGCTCATTCGGAGACTTCTTGCAGAAGTTGCTATTTTTAGCAGTTCTTGGCAGTCAGTGTGGGACCCCTGCTATTTTTAGCAGTATGGATTTGGCAGTGTTCAGAATCACTTCAATGTTCGTCAGCTTCAGACGGATCAGGCATCGGATGTATAACGAGAGAGATATTAATATTTAATTGAATTAATTAAATATTAATTATATGGAGATTATAATATAAAGTTATAATATTTAATTATAACTTAAGTGATTTAAGCTGAGGGGTCGCCCATCATCAGGAAGGGGCCAATTCGTTGATTATATTTTATTATAAAATTTGGCTGAGACTATTGAAATATTAAATGCAAAAGAAGTTCGAATTATTTAATATTCCCTATTTTTGAGGAAATCGCACTTTTGAGGGATATAGTGCATTTGCATTGGATTTTGAGCCATTATGTGATTATTGATATTGAAATTGGTCAAGTTTTGTCTGAGCACAGAACCTTAGGGTTTGAGTCTCGAATTCATTGGGGAACGAGCCATCTCCATTGAAAGCAGTTCAGAGGGTGTGAGATATCACCTGATCTATTGCCAGTTGAGAGATTTCTTCATTCTGAAGGAATTACAGAGCTTCACAGGAAATAAATATTCAGGGTTTTCAGAGAGTTCTTTATCCAGAAGTCATCTTGCAGTCTAGGTGCTTATATTCTTCACATCCAGTGACTCCAGAAGAGGCCGTACTTTATTTATTAATTGCTGCTGTCACAAAAGGCCGTACTGCTGTACCAGGCCGTACTTCATCAAGGAAGAGGCGTACTTCCCAGAGCAAGCAAATCGCCTTCCTGTCCTTCAGTCTATCTTCTCCAGACAAGGCGTCTATCTTCCTGGCATCTCTCGGGATCATCAGAAGGAGGGAGAAAGAAGAATCTCTTGCAGCCGTACCACATCATTCATTGCTGCAATCTTCAGGTTTTCAAATAAAAATCATTGCTTTTTATATTGCATGTAACTGGGTATTTATTGTAATCATTCCGGAAGAGTAATAAATGTACTGGCATCCGTATTTCATCATTTTTAGAGTTAGATAATTTTTATTGAATTTATTTCAAGTATTTGCAAAAATCGCAATTTCCTTGTATTGCACAAAAACCACCAAAAACAGTCAAAAAACCAAAACTTCAGAAAAACTTCAGAAAAACAGACAGTAACGGACACAGGGGGAAACTAGGGTTTCTACAAAAACCCATGTGCTAGAATTTTTCAGGAAAATTTACTCCAGAACATCAGTTCTCGAGGCTCTAATTTTCTCAACTGAAAATTCCTTGCATGGTCAAGTAAAAGTCAAATTTTCACATTTCTGACATTTTGGGTTGTCTTAGAATCTTTTCCAAACAAAACCCATATCTCAAATTTTTCCGTGAAAATTGCCCTTTGATAGGCTATTTTTAGCCTCCGCAGGCTATTTTTAGCTTTCCAAAAAACTTGTCAAAATATAGCTGTGTTCACAGTCAACAAGCGAGTTTTTCAAAATGCAATACACTCAGCTCGAATTCAAGACCAAGTCAGTCTTGACTCACGACTTCATCGAGATAGTTGATACGAATCTACATAAGGTGCTTCCAGAAGCAATCTTAGATCCACTCAAGATTAGAGATTCAATACTTCAAAACATTTAGCAATCTAGGTTACTTGAGGCCGCTTCCATACCTATCTCAGTTCACTGCGTAGAGTTTGTAATTTCTTGTGTTAAACATTACAACTCTGCTACTCGTGAGATAGTGTCAGTAGATGGACGAGTTATATGCAGTCTCAAGCCCCTAGATGTCAAGAGATGTTTTGGTATCCCTTAGCACCCAAGTAGTCTGGTCATTTCTATGGAGCAGTGTGAGCATGCATTCAACGTTGATATGGACAAGTGTCAAAGTAAGATGGCAGAGCGATGGTTGAAGCAAAAGAAGAACAAATTGCCAAACAATGTGGGTCGCGGTGAATACAAAGATGAGTACGCGATTCTAATTACACTCTTGAATTGTGTCTCAGGTCATGCAGATGCAAACATATTTCAGCCTTGGATGTATTACATCATTGGTCGGATCATTTCCGAGCAAGAGCATTATGACTGGGCATCCTTCATCAGCGATATTCTCCACGAGCAAATCACCGGTTTCCTAATTGCCCACGAGTTTCACATGTGTTCCTACCTCGTGTACTTGATCGCTTATCAGGGTCAATTTAGAGGGTTGAACACAGTGGGCATACTCAGTGTTCAGAAAGTCTATCACTACTATGATCAACTTGAGTTCACTAAGGTTGAACGTCACTTCAAGCGTGTTCATGAGGCTTTCTTGACATACACAGTGAGAAACTTGGACCGGGAGTTGCACATTCGTATCTCGGCGGTTGCTAGAACAGCGATGGTTGATTGGGCGGACTAGTTCATTCAGTTCCCTACATACACCTACATCCGCGTATACGGATTTATAGGAAATCCAGCCATGCTTCCACGCTATCCTTCAGATAGGACAGTTTTCATGGAATTCCTAAGGCAATTACATGATGTTCATTGTCATTTGCACCGCAAGCATATACAAGCTGCCAACTTTCCCATGCAATTCGGAATCTATTGGTGCAGAACGGCAGTTGATGCCAAAGCTGTAGGACAGGTTTTGGAGAATTGCAAACTCAAGTATCTTATTGATACTCACACCTATGATCCTTAGGGTTGTTATTCAAAGCATCTTGGCATTCACTCATACCATAAGCCTACAATAGAGGATTATCGGGCGAACTATGACGATGACTTTGAGGTGCGCATACGCAGCTATGGCCGTTTCTCTCTCCAACATATTTCTATCTTCTTGGCAGAAGATGTGGGAGGCTTATCAGATGATAAGGGAGATGTACTTCCTCAATTTTTCAAAGAGTAGGTTGATACACAACCACTGCCGACAGTTGATTGGTACGTCAAGGAGTATTCATCAGTAAAGGAGAGGTCAAGTAGAGTTATCCAGAACAATATACTTTACCTCAAGAGAAAGAAGACCAAGAGGGTAGTCGCACCTAGAACAGAGCCGCCACCAGTGGATGCTTCACTACCTTCCTCGTCTAAACCCAAACAGAAGAAGAGGAGTAATCCTCCAAAGAAGAGTCAAGCGCCTAACAACTCAAGAGGGAAGGTGCTTGCAATTGATATACACACGGAGCCTGTCAGAGAGCTAGTTCAGAGTTTGCCAGAGCCTGAGATATAGCCTCATGTTCCATCACCAACACCAGAGCAGTCTTCAGTCCTGATTCACATTGAATTGGACTTAGATTCGCCACCTCACAGTAGCTCCTCTACATATTCACTTTTGTTGGAGCCTCTCATTGCTAGTACAGATCCTTCCAGTGGCATTAGTCGAGACCAGTCTTGGATTGAGGCTCAACTGGGAAGGAAGAGGAGGCAGCCATCCTATGTCCTTGATCATTCAAATTTCGATCATGCTTACCAGGATGCGCCAGACAAGAGGATCAAGAAATAGGTCCATGTGGAGAGGAATGTTGATATGGAGATCATCGTAGAGACCGCCATACCTCCAGAGGGGAAGAGTTTGGATGAGATTGAAGCTCAAGAATTCGAGGTGATCACAGTCAACCTTGGTCGTAGCACCCGCCAGACACAGGTTGATCTCCTACAGGTCGCTACAGACAGCACAAGGGATTAGATAATCAAAGACGGAGAAGACAAAGCAGCCCTCAAGGCTGAAATCAAGCAGCTTCATCAGTACATTTCTAGCCTTGTACATAGGTCAAATGTCACCGTCACACTCTCGCCAATGCTAGAGCCACCATCAGAACAGGGTCAGCTTAATCACCTTGTTGCATACGGCAAGCGTTTGGAGGATTGGGAGGAGGAGTTTGTTACTAGAGGTCGCTCTATGCTTGTAGAGTTATACCAGTTGCGGTACAACGCACGTGAACTCCGTCTACGTCTCCAAGATGAGGAGCGAGACATGGCGATTGATAGACCATGGGATGAGATTATGATTGCTCACCTGAGTGTGGCATATGAATCAGTCACAGATGCAGAAGATAAAGAAGCTATCTACACTTGGAAGACACAGTTGGTATTCAAGGCGAAGATAGGAGAAACGATGGCATCAGAGTTGGCTGAGAGTAGAGAGCACGTCACTATGCGCTCCGATATGTGAGAACTCTCATGTCCCGCATACCGTGCCGGTATCAAATTGAGGGTGGTGCGTATGTTGAGTTTGCTGATGTATAGTCAAAGCTCTAGGCACTCATTCATAGTATTTTCAGTGGAGAGACCGTTGGCTATACGATTAATCAACTTACAATCATGTCAACGTTGTTCGATGAAGCGATCAGGAGCAGAGGTGAACTTCAGTGTCAGATCACAGCTAGTGAAGACATGCTACACAGACACAGTATACTTCGGCAGAGTATCAGTGCTCCAGATAGTGACACAGTCAACAACCTCGTAGAGGGGTTGGTTGCTCGAGATCACGGCCAGTAGACTTCAGTTCCCACCTCTCAAGATAGACATTAAACACAAGCGTTAAACTTGGCGTTACCTTTTCAAGTTAACTCGCTGTCACATCTCATGCATGTCTATTCTAAGATTATCTATGTTCACTTGGAGTTACATTTAGGGTTTTCACTAACTGATGGTAGTATTCCAGTTAACTTGCTTTAAATAAGGACGTGCACGCTTGCACATTGTCCATTTTTAGATTAATTGTACCGGTTAACTGATGGTAGCTTTCCAATTAACAGTATAGTTTGCTTCATTAGGGTTTAGCAATAAATCTTGCATGCATTGCAAGACTGTAGTTGACTCAAGGTGATTTTAGGGTTCCCTACACCTTTTGATGTCTGTAAATAAGAGTTTTTGCTCATTTGTACATAACTTTTGCACATGATAGTAATATATGTTGAGCCAGATTTGCCTGTAATATTGCTATTTTGTATTTGTCCACTTTGGTTGGATGATCATTGTCTTATGTTCATGTGATTATAAGCTTATTTCATATCTACTCCTCAGAAAGGTGTCGTCACCTCCTTGGGAATTTAGAATTAAGACTTATCATTTAGTGTTATTGTGTTAATGCACTTTGCTTCATGTCTACACCTCAGAAAGGTGTCGTCACCTCCTTGGGAATTCAAAAATAGAGTTCATCATACTGGTGTTGTTGCCAATAAGTTACTTAGTTTTGAGTTGTAGTTAAGTCTTGCGAAACCAGAAAAAACCTTGGCTGCAACGTTCGAAGTTTATTGCAAACCTTGTGCCTCTTTCAGCTGAGACAAAAAGACAGGAATTAGTTTAGGTTACTTTTTCAAGCATTTTGTCTACACAACGAGGGAGCTTCCCCTTGTTAATTTTTATGATCAGATGTAAAACTCAAATTTTAATTAAAAAATCAAACACAATAACGAGGGAGCTTCCCCAGGCCGGACGCGCCGGACAGGCCGCATCCAGGAGAGTCCCGAGCCCTGGACACGGCCAACGCAGCCAAGGCCAAAAAGACCAAAAAAAAACATAACTTACAGTTTTTTTATAGTTTTTTTTTACTTATATTATCTCCTTAGCCCTAAAAGCAACCTCATTTCATTCATTTGGAAAAATAGGAGGAGAAGAGAGGGCAACCAGCAAGTTGTTGAAGACAAATCCAGGGTCATATATCATTTGGGGAGCTTCATACCAACAAGGAGGTGCATTGAGAGCTCATTACCAGTGATTGGGAGAAGTTTGCATTGCATTCCAAGCTAAATCTAAGAGGTAAGTTTGATTTTAATTGATTTTTTTTGTGTTTTTTTTGTGTTTTTTTAACAAATAATTCATCATTGTAATTTGTAAAATCATTGTTTTTTTGAGTTTGCATTTTTTTTTTACAAACCCTACTTGCAACTTAAATAATTTTAGAAACCCTACTTTTGCAGCCACATTCACTTGCAAATCAAACCATATTATTATTTTCACAATGTCTCAAACCCCAGTCAGAAAAGACCCTGCTTGGAAACATGCTGAAATCTTTCCCGGAATGAAAAGAGGAGACGCAAAATGTAACTACTACAAAACAATATATCATGGAGGCATAAATAGATTAAAATACCATCTTGCACGCATACCCGCCCATGATGCAGTGGGTTGCACTAAAGACCTCCTAAGGTTGTTCATGAAGTGCAAGTGCAATTAAAAACTTTTGAAATGCAAAAATAAATGAAAAAGAAATAGAAGCAGGAGTTGGTGAGTGTTGGAGTTGGACAAAGACTTGGTGTTGTTGGAGATGCTTCTTCCATGCCTCCATACCGTCCTAGTGATAGTGCTTGTGCTAGTGCTTCTGTTTCTGCATCAGCTATGCCTATGCGTACTCCTAGTGCTAGTGGCATTGCTACTGCTAGTGGTAGTGACAGTATTAGCATTGGCCCTAGAGTTCGTAAATCTAGGGTGGACTCATATTTTGTACCACGCACTACTCCTAGTTCCCAACCGTCGCTTGAGAGCATGGGTTGGAACAAGGACGCACATGATGCAGCAAAAAAGACAATTGCAGACTTTTGGTACTACTGCACCATTCCCTTCCATGTAGCCAAGTAATTATTTTTCGTTTAATTGTTTTAAAATTTATATTTAAATTTTAGAATCTAGATGTATCTCATTATCGATCAAATTTAAAGTTAAAAACTTAAAACTTTTCATTTTACAATACTTATGTAACTTATTAATTTATTTATGACATGTTTTAGGTCACCTTTTTGGCAAAACATGGTTGATGCCATAACCATATGTGGGGCGGGGTTCAAAGCCCCTAGTGAAGATGAATTAAAGGGCCCACTTTTGACTCAAAAGGTGGCAAATGTGAAAGCACAATTAGAGGAGCAGCGCAAGCAGTGGAGGATGATTGGTTGCACCATCATGACTGATGGTTGGACCGATAGGAGAAATAGGATGCTGCTTAATTTCCTAGTTTCCTTCGGAGGTAATTGTACTTCCCTCAATGCATTGAAATTTGAATTTGATTTAGTGATTAATAATTTAATATGGCTGATTTATGTTTTTTAATTTATTGAATAATTGGTTTTGCTTATTTTTCAGGTGACACCATTTTCATGAAGTCCATTGATGCTTCTGCCCAATTCAAAAATGCCACATACCTGTGTGAGGCTATAGAAGAGGTGATAGCTGATGTGGGGGAAGAGAATGTAGTGCAAGTGGTGACAGATAATGCAGCAAATTATGTTGCTGCTGGTAGATTATTGATGGAGAGGCACCCTACTATATTTTGGACTCCATGTGCCGCCCATTGCATTGACCTCATGTTGGAGGATCTTGGCAAGCTCCCATGGATCAAAACATGTGTGGATGCAGCAAAAAACATATGCAAATTTGTATACAATCACACATGGGTGCTTAACCTTATGAGGCAATACACGGGGTTGAGGGAGTTGTCTCGTCCTGGCATCACTAGGTTTGCAACAAATTTTATCACGATGCAATCCTTGATTCGGTCAAAGGCAGCTTTAAGGCGCATGTTTACTAGTGAGGAGTGGTCTTCCTCATCCTTTTCTACAAGCACTGCAGGGATTCTTTGGCTGATTGCATTTTTGATGAGCAAGGGTTTTGGACACCAATGGACGAGATTGTGAAGGTAAAATTTAATTCTTTATTATGTTTTAATTTTTAATCATATCTTACTTTTATTTGTTTATTTTCATTCACACTTATTTGTGAAACATGTTTGCACTTTGCAGTTTATTGAGCCCTTGCTAGTTCTCCTACGAGTTGCAGATGGGGAGAAGCCCGCAATGGGCTACATATATGAGGGCATGGATAGGGCCAAAGAGGCCATTAGATTAGTCTATGGTGGAGTTGAGGAGAAGTATCGTCCCATTTGGGATATCATTGATAGGAGATGGAAAAACCAACTTCATAGGCCCATCCATGCAACCGCATGTTTCCTAAATCCAGCCTTCCAATTCTGTCGTGATTTCCGTGCAGATAGAGAAATTCTTAGTGGGCTCTACACGACGATAAAGCAGATGTTGCCCACTATTACTACACAGATGGTGCAGGAGATAGATGCCTTCACTAAGGCACAAGAAGACTTCTTTGCACGTCAAATGTGCAAAGATAATAGGACAACATTACTGCCAGGTAACAATATATTTAAGGGCATAATTTTCATCTTTTTATATTATAATTTATTATTAAATGTTGAACTTGAACTTGAAACTTGAAATGAGATTGATTTTGTTTCTTTTTCTCATCTCAGATAGATGGTGGCATGTGTTTGGTTCTGATACACCGATCTTGCAAAATATTGCCATTTGTATATTGAGCGAGCCATGCAGTTCATCTGGTTGTGAGCGCAATTGGAGTATGTTTGAGCACATACACTCCAAGAAGCGCAATAGATTGACAATGGAGAGGATGAATGACTTGGTATATGTTCATTACAACCTTCGGCTCAGATACAGGAAGCTTTTTGACCACGACAAAACCCCGATCAGTCTAGAGGAGGTTGATCCACAGTCTGAGTGGATCACTGAGGCTACAGATGCAGTCTTTAGTGACGAGGACCTTGATTGGGTGGACGAGGCAGAGAGAGAAGCCGAGGTTGTAGCCATGGCTGAGGAGGAGGCTAGAGCACGAGGAGACATAGCTGTTGTCGGTGAGAGTGGCATGGAGAGTCAGACACAGGTAGAGACTATGGCTGCAACTGCAACATCATCCAGGACCCTTAGACGCCTTCGTAGGAAGGATGTTGGCTCCACTATGCCATAGGGCATAGAGTCATAGACTTATAGCTATTGTTTTACTTTTGATATTTCATATTTGTATGGAACATTTGATGTCATGGATTTCATATTCCATGAGTTTTGTATACATTTGACTAATTTTATATATCTAAGTATGCTATTTCCTTCAGCAGCGCAACTACAATTTGTGTACTTTATACTTATGTGATAGTTGTATACTTGTGCATGTGATCAAATTTGCTTTTATTTGTGTTGTATTCAATAAGGGGTGCCTGAAACAAGTTTTAAATCCTTAAAAATCTCTAAATTTCTATTGTTTTTTCAACTTTTTTTCATTTTGCCGAGTCTGCGCTGAGTCCGAGTCCCGAGTCGCCGAGTCCTGCGCCGAGTCGCCCTCGCCGAGTCCGAGTCTCGTTACTATGATATTGAATTTCAACAACAATAATGATCTCCTTACAAGAGGCCGATATGAAGGCCTAAATACATGCACCAAAGAGTGATGCAACACAGCAATACAAAGAGACAATATGCTGAAGAAAACTCAGCCTCTAATAATATCGATCTGCCTTGAGAAGAACTCGCACTTGAGATGAAGGACGAACTGATTATGAGACAATGAATGAATGATGGCAAAGAGAGAAACATCATCTATATATACAATATGAAAGGAGACGTGACCCTTCAAGAACACAAGTCGGCCTCTCATAGAAAGATGCGCTCCTCCATAAAAATCGCATCCAAGAAGATAGTCGACCTCATTAGCAAATCGGGCCTCTTCATTAATTCGTGCCACTTCATAATTAATTATAATAACCAATGAATGTGTCTCTTCAAAAAATTGATATTATATAAATTAAATAGCCATAGGCTATAATTTAATTTATCTCAAATGTAGTAAGGGAGATTGCTAGAAGAAGACCACGAGGCTGCCATAAAACATCAACACCCCTCCTAATTTGAAGAGCACTCATCACGTAGTGTGCATAGCTGTTCGTACCAACTTGCACTCCAAAGGTGTTAGTTGTTATGCCAACACTCTGAACTAAGATGTGCCCAACTGGAAATAGAATTATGGGGGCTCACAAGGCTCAAGCAATGAATAAGGAAACTGAATGAAGAAAATCTAAGAAAGCATAAAAAGAAGGGATGGCAGGTGCAGAAACTAAAACACCAAATAAACAAAAAGTGCACAGAGTAGGTATCTCTACTCCCCTGGCTGTTCAAAGCTAAGGGAGCATCTAAACAAAATTTAGAATTGTTAAGAAAATAACACAAGGAAAAGGACAATTTGAGAAAACAAGAAACTTGATAAAAAGATCAACCAAAATGATTGGCACAAGCATCATCAGAGTTGACATTTCAGATACAAATGTTGTATGGCACAACTAAATGGTTTAACTGCATGGATGTAAATTGAGTATATAGTAAACATAAAGAAGAATGAGATAATAGACTGCAAACTTTGCAATTTAGGAGAAGTAAGCAGCAAAGAGTACTTTTTCTAAAAATGCAGCACCTACCAATACCTAACAGAAATGTAACACCTTCTGACAACCAATGTTCATGACTAAAAGATATTGATTCAGCAACCGAGAAAGAAAAATAATTCAAGCACTAACCAATCTCTTAAGCTCATACAAGTGACAGAAATGGAAGGGGAATTGTATACTTACTGCTTTCAACATATACATGACTCTTTCTTTCAAATGATACACTGAAAGATCTAAATGAGTAAATAAGAACCATTACCATTCAGTATGTTCCTTATTGTGCCATTGGGGCTCTTCCACATTGACTTCAGTCCAAACTCCTTAAGCCTTCCTTCATCTGGGTAACAACAAATATGCACAGTCACACTATGCCAACATCAATTTCACTGTTTATATATATATATTAACCATCATGATATCAGTTTCTAAGAGAAGCTCTAAATTTCCTGAAACCCATTTTAAACTTGAACAAGATAAAGTAAAAAACAAATTAATTGGATCTTGAACAAATGTATCATATATTAATAGTCACAAGTGTAGTTTCTTTGGATTCTAGCTTTCAATACCCTCTGCTGATATCGGAGGTATTGAAACCCACAAAGTTTTGATAAATTTGTAGTCTCCCGTTCCAACCTCTGGTTGGATATTTTTATTTCAACCCAAGAACTATTAGAAACTATTTAATTACTTCATCAACTAGCAGATAGCATTTATGCACTCTTTCATCAATCATGCCTGAAGGATCGTGTCATTTATGTAAGTGCATTCAATTGGGCAGATTGTGGGCAATTTCATTAATTTTAACTTTTTAAGAGATGGACAGAAAATCAGTAACGACTATTGAGAAAGCATGACAGTGACAGTATATCAACATGTAGTTACAATAATGTTTGTGCCTGTCAAATGTCTAATGAATTGCAGTTTTCAGCCCTTGAAATTCATATATAAAAGCAGTTGTCAAATGCATTTGAAATTTATATGTGAATTCAGTTACTTTAAATAATATTAAAACAAGCTTTTAAAATATAAAGATCTCCACCAGATGAAGTGACTTCCAATGCAGAAGTGTCAATAAGACTTTAAGATCGAATATTCAAATATTTGAGCAGTGATCATTCTTGTAATAAAAGTACTAATGAACCAAGTAAATAGAAGTGACTGCAAAGAGAATATGAAACTGAGTGTCACTTTGCACAACCTGACACATTAAACTCAGTTTAAATTTGTGTTGCATAGTGAGCTTACTATCACATCATTATTGAAATGAGTTTTACTATCACAGGATTTTTTAATCTAACATTCAGCCAAACAGTGTTGCACAATTTACCAAATCACACAAGATAATAATTTAGCTATTAACACCTACGTGAAAAGATGTTACCAACATCATGTGTCAGTAACAAAAAAATATATATTTCTTTTCATGATTCCCCACCAATAACAACAAACGCAAGACCTTTGTTTCTAGAGTTGTTATACCAATATTTGTGGTTTCCATTTGTTGTACCCAAAATTAAAAAAAATCTTCATTAAGGCATTTTGGTAAAAATGGTCAAAATCTTGTAAAATTGTCGTCAAAAGTCAGAAGGGGTCAAAATTTCTAAAAATAGCCATTTTCTATTTTTAGAAATTTCTGAAAAATAAATGGACCATTGGGTTTTTCTGGGTTTGTTGTCAAGAAGATGCTCACAAAAATTTTTAAAAATTAAAAATTAGGGTTTCATGTCTTATTTTTAGGGAAAACCCTAAAAATAGAATCTTTGCAAAAATGGCTAAAATTGATTTTGAGTGGTTGATTCTTCGTCACGATCACACCGGTCATCAATGGAGAATGGCTAGCTGCAGGTGTTAGAATCTAAGTCTCAAACGCTGCATAGAATGATATACGGCAAAAGTTGTTCGAAAAAAGGTGAATGGCGGAGGGGAATTCAAAAAGTTGAAAATTGCAAAAAAATAAACTAAGTCTGGAATATTGGACACCTTATTTCAAGGGAGGCGCCTGGCAGTCAATGCCTTAGCCAATTTTTCAGTTTTCACAGATCACGCACGCACAACGGTGAACGCATTCAACACATCAACAGCGGTGACCAGTGCAGTCGACAAACACGTGAACGACTGGTGCTAGTGTTGCACGCGAACGACGAGCACAATCGGTAGACAGCGAACACGACTGACGAACAATGAACAGAAGGCAAACGAAAGTTGAAAATCTTGAAAAATTGGTTAAGTCTGGCAAGAAAAAAGTACCTCTGTAGGCTAAGGGCGCCCAGAGATTTAGGAAGTCAAAAGTTATTTTTAGGGTTTTACACCTCCAAGAGCTCCATCTCAGATTTAATCCAACTCCGCAGCGAATCCATCAGCCAGCTCAGAGGACTTGTCAAATGCCAGTGGTTGCTGATCAAACGAACACGGAAAACAAAGGAAAGAAAATCAAGAAACTCAAAAATGATTGTCTAGAGCAGGAAAGCGCCCCTGCTAGCTAGGGGCACCCAACTTTTTGAGCCATCAGATGCAGTTTTCAAGTTTCACAACTCCCAAGAAGTCCTTCTCCGATTTGATCAAGCTTCGCGACAAGTCCGTCAGCAGGTTCACCGAAGCAGTCAAAATCCAGAAACAAAGATCAAACAGGGTTGTTTCGTCAAGAGAGTAAATTGAAAAATCATATCTTTGGAACACATGGGCGCCCCAGTCAGCGAGGGGCGCCCAGAACTTTGAGCCCTCTGAAACAATTTTAGGATTTGCAAAACCAGTCATCCTTTCCAGAATTCTTTAGGCTTTTCATTGAACATCTTAGCCTGATCATAGGATCCATCAATCGCCAGCAATTGCAAATTGAAGCACGAAAGGCAAATTGGAGAAGTTGAAAATCATTTAAAAAGTGGTCAAGTCTGGAGCACAAAAGCGCCCCTACTAGCCAGGGGCGCCCAAGATTTTAAACCATCGAAACCACCTTTTAGGGTTTGCTGCCTCCAGGAGATCCTTCTCAATTTCGCTCACACTCTTCAACAAGTATGTCAACCAATCCCCAAGACCTATCAAATGTCCAGAATCGAAGATCAAATGAAGGCGTTTCATCAAGGAAAAGTTGAAAATCTTGAAAAAAGTTCTAACACTGCAAAGTTGGACGCCTTATCTCAAGGAGGTGTCCAAGTTAACTTGAGTTAGAAATTTTTGAAAGACATGTTCATGCTTTGACCGCCCTATTTTCTAGGGATTCTTCGAGTTGACAAATATTTTCACATGATGACTCCTAAATTTAGGGTTTTTGCGAGTTAATTGCTTCTTTCACCTCCAAACTTTACTTTAGAAGCATTTGGGCATCTATTCTTCATTATTTTGCAGATTAGCTTCAATGAGAAAACATAGAGTTTTCTTCTCAACAGCATTTGGAGGATCAAACAAAGGGCATTTTCAGAGTTCTTCATAGTTTCGAGTTCAGGTTGCACAGAAGAACACTTTTCCATAATCCATTTTTCCAGGGCATCATTTTTCAGAAACAGGTCATCGTTTTCAACTTTCATCGATTTGGGTCAACTTTTTTCATTCTTCTTCAAAGATTGAAAATTTTTCCGCTACTTCTTTGGCTTCCACTTTTCTAGGGTTTGTTACATGTTCAAGAAAAATCAATTTTTTTAGAAATCTGACAATTTGGGTTTATTCAGCACGAAATTGGCCACAAAACCTAGACCTCAGATTTCTTTCAAAAAATTTGCCTCTGCTACTTCTGCTGCTTCTACTTTTCAAAAAACTCTATCTTTTTTGGGTCCCTTTAGCACATGAGCACCTACAAAACCCATATCTCTGATTTTTCCCAAAAAAATTTGCTTCGCAGCTTCTATTTTTGAGGGGTTCTCGCATGTTGGTGAAAAAATCAATTTTTCGAAAAATAGATGATCTAGGTCTATTTAGAACGACATTCTCTACAAAACCCATATCTCATATTTTTCTCCAAAATCCTGCCCTTTTTTTGAAAACGATTCAGCGAAGCTATTTTTAGCTTTTGTGCGGAACTTGTCCAAACATATTCATGTTCATAGTCAAACCTCACGGTTTCATCATGCAACATTCTTCCATTGAAAAAAAATCAAGAAAAGCGTTAGAAGCATAAAGCTGCAGAAGAAACAGAAGTCATCACTCTAGTTACAGAGCCGCCAAAGTTACCAATCAATGAACTGCCAATTGAAGTGTGCAGATATTTCCAGGAATAGAACTCAAGTGATGACAACAGTTAACTTGAGGCCTTTTCTGAGTTTAACTGACCGTCCTCTTTTCATGCATGTCTATCTTTGGAGATATCTATTGTACAGTTGGAGTTTTCTTTAGTTTTAGATCAGTTAACTGATGTTAGTTATCTTTGTTTAGACATAGGAATAAATCTTGCATGTTTGCAAGACTGATTGTTAACACAAGGAGATTTTAGGGTTCCCTACTCCTGTGTTTGTGTATAAATAAGAGCAGCCTTGCTCATTAATTTCTTAACCGTGTTTGTGATAACAAAACACTGAGCTTATTTTGGCCTGCTTCTTTGTTATTCAGTATATGTTCAACTTTGTTTGTGTAATTTGGTTTAATCGTAAATTGTATGCCTATTGTAGCTATAATCTACTATCCCAGATGTCTTATTACTATTGGAGTTTGAGGAAATAAATCTTATGGCCACCTTGCCTTGATCTATAGTCTCAAAATCTTTTTGTGTTATTGTTTTATGTTTTCCTTTCATGAACTTTATTTCAGCTTATATCTGAAAGTACAATGAGTCTTCGGATGTGTTTTGGAAAAAAGTTTGTTTAAGTTGTGTTTACCAACCATTACCTGTTTACTTTAAATTCTCTTACTCTAAATTTACTTGAGAAATTATAAGCATCATTAGTTTAGGCCTAGTTGTAGTTGAAGTTACGAAACCAGAGAAAACCTCAACTACGACGCAAAGAGTTTTATAACCTTGTGCTCTTAGCTAAGATAAAAAGATCGGAAATTAGTTTAGCATTTCTTTTTACGCATAATCAGCAAAAGAGGGAGCTTCCCCTCCTAATTCGAAGAGCAATCTAACTGTGCATAGCTATCTGTTTCCAATCCACACTCCAAAGGTGCAAATTGAAACGCCAACACCATTTTCTCAGCAAAAATATTCAATAATATCAATTAGAAGCCATAAAGTGAAAGCATTTCCTCTCTAAACCTATGTGCAACATTATTCTTCCAAAATGTACTCAGAATTCCTTGCATTTAATGTAACCTATGATTAAGGATTTCCATATTTTTTATATAGAAGATGACCAGAAAGTTACTTCCAAACCAAGCACCAAAAGTAAGATATTTGGAAAACCAAGTGATTGTAGTTAACTCAATTTTTGTAAATTTCTATACAAAGATCCAAATGAATGTCATCCAAAATTTGTTCTTGGCTTCTAGTTCTTCACCATGTTTTGTCTTTTGTCAGTTGGCATCACAATCATAGTTACAGGACTCGTAGAAACTCAGCAAATACTCGTGAGTCGTGGTCCAAGCAAGGGTAAACGAGTCTAGCAGACTCGCCGGGTTTGGGCGAGTCTCAATCCCCAAACTCAACTATCTTAATTAAATTTTTTTAAAAAAATTGCAATCTTTCAATGCTTGTTTGGTTTATCACATGCCCACCTAGGATTTACAAAAAATATAAAAATGGTGTACGCCATGAAGGTCTGTGTGGTTTTGAAGGCCCCCAGACCCCCGCAAGAGGCGCTGCCCCTTGACCCCACTAGGGGCATTGCTCCCAAACCCCTGCAAGGGGTGCTTTTCCTAGACCCTGCGAGGAGCGCTACCCCTCAACCCCATTGGGGTGTTTCCCCCAAACCCCCATCAAACTAGAGGTCTAAGCATGTAATAGGCCAATGATGAATCATGATCATAAAACCTACAAAATACATATCCCCTGTTGCAAATCTCTGCATCTTTCATAGTCAAAGCCATAATCAAGGATTATCTTGTTTCATACATTGGACAACTTGTATTTTTAGTTTTG
Source organism: Sequoia sempervirens (assembly GCA_007258455.2). Classification (NCBI taxonomy): domain Eukaryota; kingdom Viridiplantae; phylum Streptophyta; class Pinopsida; order Cupressales; family Cupressaceae; genus Sequoia; species Sequoia sempervirens. Next base: position 961,377,158 of record VDFB02271358.1, read on the forward strand.
ATATTTGTTTTGATGCCATGGATTTCATATTCCATGAGTTTTGTATACATTTGACAATATTTATATATCTAAATATATATCTAAATGTGTTATTTCCTTCAACTAAAATTTGCATGTTTGTGTATGGGAACATAGTAGTTTCTATTTGATGACATTATTGTGTCTTTAAGGCTTATTATTTATTAAAGGGTGCATGAAACAAGTTTTAAATCCTTAAAAATATTTGAATTTCTTGGGTTTTTCTATTTGTCGAGTCTTTGCTAAGTCTGGGCTCTGAGTCCGAGTCAAAAATCAGCTTGCCGAGTCTGAGGCAAGTCCAAGTCTTGTAACATTGATCACAATAGAATCCCTCACTTGAGTATCTCTAGTGTGGTCATCTCCTATGTTGCTTAGAATGTTGGCAATTGAGTTCATTTTTAAATGCCCCATTTACTAAGAGATTCGGGGAAGTTATCACTACCTCTAAAAGGATTCAAGCAATAATCTATCTACTTTTTTCAGATATTCAAACCAGCATTTCCTAGCTCTTTTGAGGTCATCACCCTCTGACGCAAATCCCTATAGGATGGGTCTATAGGTTCTAGAGCCTCCATGTTGATCACTATTACATTACATATTAGAGCCTACTAATCAAATTCTCCAATGTGCTCTCTCTCGACATGGTGGCTCTACTCCTTTCCATCAGTACGACTCGGCCGCATTTTGACAAAATAGATCAACTACTTACCAATCATCCCCAAATCACAAAGGAAAACTTGTATTACAAGTTTCTTTCCTACTGCGGGAGCTAAACCACCCTTAGATGCTAGGGGAGTTTCTAGAGGAAACACTTTGCTTACTCCTAGGTTCTCCCAACCTAGCCTCTCCAACCACAAAATCTCCCTAGTGAGCATTTTCAAATCTTTCATAATGACAAATGATGGTTCAAACAACTCCACTTCAAACATAGGCAACAATATTTGATGAGATATCCTTCCAATCTTCATCAGTACATGCTTATAAGGTTCCTATTCACCCTTTATTGCTATCTGTAGGGGCAAAATGCTTTATTTTGGGGTTATTTTGTATTATTTTGTGTAATGTCCCCATTTTTTTTATTAATGGCAAACATTGATATTTAGCGTATTTTAGTTCCATAAGCTAAATAATGGAGTTATAAGGGAGTATTAATCAAGTTAATTATTTTAAAGTTGTCTATTTTAAATTAAATCATAAAGATAACTTTATTTTGAATAATTTAATTAAAGTGACTTAAATAAAAGAATAAAATATTATAAAGTCACTTCAGGAAATACTAAAATATTCTTCAAGAAGTTTTATGGAGGTTATTTTGGATCTTTCTAGAAAATCAAGGGTTTCTTTAAAAGGAGATGAGAGCTGGTCATTTGGGCATATTGTGGATTTGATAAACTTGATTTTTCTCTATCTTTAGCCGAGGATTCAGTTGCAACTAACTCTGAGGACGAAAACCTTTGGAGATTTCTAGGTTGGACGAAAACTCAACTCTACTTGAGAGGTGGATTCATTCAGGATTCACTATTGGACACATTTGTAGATTTGTGAGCAGTTTGGGGTCATTTCCAGCTAGGGTTTCAACCAAATTTGCATGGACACGAATGCGGATGCGAATACAGATATGGTATCAGATACGGATACGACCATTTTCCAAAACCCCTAATATGGATACGGCAAGATACATCATTCATAAAAAAAAAAAATTTAAAAACCATATATATGATACAATTTCCTAAGTTATTCAAGAAGATTTTCAAAATATATATATATATATATTATCACAATTGATTTTTAAAAAATAATTAAAATAAAATAAAATAAATATTTATCAATATTACCAATTAAAAATATATTATAACTTTAAAATTTAAATAAAAATTAAAAAATAATAATTTAAACCTAAAAAAATATAATCTAAATTAATTTTCAAACAAAATCAAATAAATATTTATTACTATTATTACTTAAATTATATTAAAACTTTAAATTTAAATAATAAAATAATAATTTATACCTTTTAAAAAACTATTTTCACAATTAGTTTTTTAAATCTTAATTTTTCAATTTTTAAAATTGAAAAATTATAATAAAGAAAAATAAATATAAAATATTAGTTAGTATGTATCATATAAATAATTAAATATGAAAATTCAAATGTCTAATATTAATTTTAATAAATACTTACTATTTATATTATAAAATTTTATTATATCGTTTTATTCATTCAATAAACATTAATATAATACTAAAATATATGTTCGCAATAATAAAAGAAACGTTGTACTCAAATTTTTTGATTTATTTGACTGGATGGTTGCGACAATGTTGGTAAATGCTTTAGACAGTGGTAAACGAAGGCAGTGCCAGAAATGCTGAGAAACTCCTACCCAAAAACACTTAGAAGCTCTCGCCACAAACACATAAATGCCCAGAAAAGTCCTCAGGAAAAACCGCACAGATAGAAAGAAATCACGCAGGTAGAATTAAATTCGCACAGGTAAATAATTTTTAAAAACCATGCAAAAATAACACACACGAGATTGCTATACGTTAAGGATTTATTTATAACAAAACAGGCTTTAGTTTTTGCACAAATTTTCGATTTAAACAACAATTTTTTTAAGATTCGGGCTTTTTTTTAAGAAATCGAAACCCTCCAAATCCAACACGGCTGAAAAAATGAGATTTTTTTGGATACATGTGGGTACGGTTTCCACGACGTATCAATGTCGTACCGGTTTTGTATCCGTACCGGGTATGGCGATACGCGTACCAAGGGAGGTGGGGTGGAGTATCCTGCAACTCTGGTTTGAACCCATTTTTTGAGCTAAATTGCAGATTTGGAGTGTCAAATAATTTTTATGCATTTTCTACCTTGGACGACTAGATCTAGGGACTTTTTGGCATCATTTGAAGGTGGTTTCAGAATTTTTGGAATTGTCCTTGATTTTATATGATTTTTCCTCTATTTTGGGTGACTAGGGTTTTGAGGCTACATTCGGCATCTTTTGGAACTATTTTCAGTCTAGGGTTCCAAGGGTTTCATATTTGCCCTAGCTGATTTGCATTAGAGGAGTTTTGGACATTGATAAGGGCATTATTTTGAGCGTCATTTCCAAATTTGCCTTGGAGGAGTTGCTGGTCTGAAAATACTCAGAAAATCAGTCCATATCCAGCCATTATCTTCTTCACATCATTGCTCTTGTTGTCCAATATTATTTCATTGTAACCGAGTATGTTTGCCTTGTCAATAAAATTTCTTTTGGTGTGAAAATCAGACTTTGTTGTTGTACTCAGATCAGAACTTCATTAGGTCTGATATACTTTGCTTTTAAGCAGAAATAAGAAGCAATTGGTGTCCCTTTCTATTGTGTTGCATTATATAATTGTATGTTATCATTTCATGTCATTGCACATCAAAACATAAAGGTAAATCAACAAATAAACATTCAAAACCATCAACATACTCAGAAAATCAGATTGCATGCAAAATGTTTGACAAAAAGCCAAACAACACAAACTGAAAATCCAGGGCAGAATAAGTAGGGGTTCTTACAGTGGTATCAAAGCATGCATGATTATTTATGTCAATTGCAGAAGTTTAGAAAATATTCCATTGGGGATATTACATTGGTATCAGAGCCTTGATCCTGCCAACCTGTTTGGGTATGAATTATGGCTTCATTCAGTGAAAAAGATGTGGGTTCTAGCACGAAATGTTCATAGCAGAAATTTTTTGATTAGATAGTGGGTTTTAGCTGCATGCTTGCCCATTTTTCAGTTATTGTCTAGCTTTCATCTTCCTTTGAAGTTCAAAAAATATGAAAAAACTTTAACAAAATTATTAGAGCATTCAGAAGAGATAGACTCTCTCATTGCAGATGAAGAGAAAGCAAATACAAAGGGAAAGGAATCCTCCAATACAAGAAAACAAGAAATCAATAAGAATGAGCTTAGAAGACAAAATCGTTGTTTCTCGTGTAGAGAAATTCAGGAGCCTAACCACCAATGCACACCTAAAAAGGTGAAGAAGCTTGAAAAAGAAACACATGAAGCATCCACAATAGATGGAGAATTACTTGCCTCTTCTACAAGTGAAGTGTACACGAATTTCTACATTAGTGATGTAGAGATTGTTCTTGATCAGCCGCATGAAGGTATGGATTCTTTTGATGATCCATTATTTGAGCAAAGCATCTCACCAACTCTACATAGTAATTGCAAGGAATCAAATTGTGAGTTGGGTGACCTTGAAGATGGTATTGTTAATGCACATGAAGACATCATAAATAGGTATGATGATAATTCTGATTTTCTGATTACAAACAGCAGTCCAGTCCATTATCGTCACATAATCATGAGGTTATAGATAAATCACATGAAGATGATAATGTTATAGAGACTTCCAATGTTAGCACTGAAGTTTTGTGTGTTAAACATGAGGAATGTATTGTGGATTCAAGCCACAAAAGGTTCTGATTTTATACATCATACCATGGAAGATGTCAAGAGAACTCAAGTCTTGTGTGACGGTTGGTTACAAAGAGCAAAAGATGCTAAGTTGTTGGCTGCCAAAGCAAAACAACACTTGAATGAGGTCAAAGAACGTTGCAACCAGCTAGATCAAGCAAAGAGGCAAAGGGAGTCACACCTTAGATCTCTAATTCTTCCAAGGGAAGGATGCATAGCAATGGTGCAAGCGAAGGAAAGGTATTGTGAAGAAAGCAAGCAGGAAGGGTACACAGATTTGAGTGGACAAGTAGAAAGGTATGAGTCAGAAAATTTGGTTCTTGCATCTGATTTGCATCTTGAGTTGCCTTTGTTTGAGGGCCCTTTGAAGGCCCAAACCCTAGAAGAGGTAAGAGTAATTGAGCATACACTTAGTAGATCAGCCACTAATGTCAAATGTTCACATGATGAGGTAAATGGTTCTAAATGTTGCATGATATTTTCACTTCCAATCATGAGTCATCATCCTTATTAGGAATTGGAAAGCATGTTAATCAAAGTAGCGCAGCGGTCTTCTACAAAGATTAAGGTATGTGATGGGGAGTAATGTCATTTTTCCGATCCATTCCAACATTTTTAAAAACTCCAACTTTCTTAGAGAGTGTCAACTTTATTGAAAGAGGGTTTTGACAATGACAAAGAGTTCTTGAAGCCAAGATGAGTACAATGGTACTTTTTGTGTGTGGATCCAACATTCTCAGAACACTCCACTTCTTAGAGAATTTTGCCATCGTGGTAGGATGCCAATCTTCATATAGATTGATTTCCTATGCACCTAAGATATTGGTGGTGTGGTCAAAATTATTATTTGGGCTTCTTAATATTTTTCATCACTTATATTTAATTATTTTTAACAGGTAATTAATTAAGTTGGAGGGAAAAGGTGAATATTTAATTAAAATAATTTAAATTACTTTTAGGGTTGGATGGAAAAAGAATAAAAAAATAATTATTGGGAAAAGAGATTCATTCTATTCCAGTAAACCCCGGGGACACGTCCCCCCCTGGGCCCTAGCGTTTCTGGAACGGGGATGTCCCGGAGACGTGGGGACGGTGTTCCCACGTCTCCGACGGCGCCACCATTTTTTGGCTCACCGCCGAAGACGCGGAAACGTCTCGGCGTCTCCGAGACGCCGACGGAGACACCTGGGCGTCCCTCGAGCGTCTCAAGGACGCCCAAGCGTCTCCAGCGGCGGACAGCCAAAAAGTGATTTAAAACAAAAATTTAAGACATTTTTTTTATATTATATTTGTTCTATTCGAAACCTAAGTGCATGTGGGGCCCATCTACACTCTTACATGCCTTCAAAAGGCCCTCCAATCTTCATTTTTATTCACATTTGCATTTCTACTTGTTTGCTACAGCAAGAAGAAGAAGAGTGAAGGCTAAGGAAAGAGTGATTGGAGGAGTGAAAGGAGTGATTGCAAGTGAAAAAGGAGTGTCAAGGAGCAAGAAGAAGAAGAGGAGGAAGATTCTTCACCTTGTTGAAGAGATTTTTCAAGCAAAAGGTAGGGTTTTTAACTGATTTTTTATTTTATTTTCTGATTTTCAATGTGTTCTTTCATTTCTTGTTGTTTCATTTTTTAATTTTTCTTATTTCATTTCATTTCTTGTTGTTCCATTTTCTAAATTAATTTAGAATCTTAGATTTTGTTTTGCAATTTAAAATTTGTTGAAAAATTTAAAATATAGAGTTTTATTTTTTAATTTTAAAGTAGGGCATAGGCTGAAACTATGTGTTTATTGATTTTTTTTTCATTTTGTGAAATGCAGTGTCAAAATGAGCTCCCATAGTCATGAAATGAGTGAGGATGAGATGGAAACTGATTCTCATAGTGCAAGCCAATCAGAATATGAACCTGAGCATGAGGATGAGCTCAATGAGGGGGTGAGCATGGGTCAAATCCGGAAGGGCAAACTAGTTCCATAGCTAGTGCACCAGTTTCTACTGATTGCCCTTCCCAGCTTTTGGCAAAGTGGGCTAGGGGTCCTTATGATCCCAAATCTCCTCTCAAACAGTTTGCAACAAGAATAACAGCCCCAACGTCATCAACTGGTGGTACGAGGAAATGGAAATGCAACATTTGTGGTGATGATTGGTTTGGGAGCATCACCAGAGTTAATGCACACTTCCTCTTTTGGCCAGGAAAAGGTGTGGGAGCATGTGATTTTTTGAAGAAAGCTAAAAATTTGAAATACAGAATTGAGTTCAACAAGCTTTGGGGTGTTCCAGATGATGTGGCAATTCCAATGCCTACTACCTTGTTTGGTAGGCAACATATTCAGACTATTCAGCAGATTCAGGAGCAGCAAATGCAAAGGCAGCCACATATTTCTACTCCTACATTGCATCAGAGAGCAAGAACATTGTCAGGGTCAGCCTCAGGACCGTCATCCACTTATAGCACTATGGCTAAATCACAACAGGGCAAGGGGAAACGCAAGATGCAAAGTCAGCCTAACCCCATAGCTAATTTATTTAATGTACACCTAAGGGATCAGATAGATGATTCCATTGGCAGGTTCTTTTTTGCCAATGGAATCCCATTCCATGTAGCTCGATCTCCTTATTATAAGGAGATGATTTCGATGGTGGCGAAGGGAGGACCATCATATGTGCCACCAGGTGAGCACAAATTGAGGACCACGATCTTGGATAACAACTATGCCAAGATCAATTCATTGATGGAGACGATGAGGGCATGTTGGGAGGAGTCTGGATGTAGCATAGTTATGGATGGGTGGACGGACATTAGGCATCGTCCACTCATCAATGTCATAGTTACATGCTCAGAGGGCCCATTCTTTCTCAGGGTGGTTGATTGTTCAGGGCATCGAAAAGATGCTGATTTTCAGTTTGAGATCCTTCGGGCAGCTATTGAGGAGATTGGGCCACAAAATGTGGTCCAAGTAGTGACAGATGCAGCACATGTGTGCAGAGCTGCAGGGAGGCTTATTGAGGCAGCATACAGACACATTTGGTGGACTCCATGTTGTGTGCATGCCATGAACAATGCACTCAAGGACATGGGGAAGATTGAGTGGATTAGAGGAGTGGTCAGCAATGCTAGAGATGTGCAGATGTATATCTGCAACCACCACACTTCACATGCCATCTTCAGGAGCTTCGCGAAGGAGTTCTTGAAACCAATTGAGACCAGATATGCATCCTATTTCATTCTTTTGGAGAGAATGCTTGAGTTGCAAGAGCACTGCAACTCATGGTTATGACACAAGAATGGAATCGTTGGGATGGGGCCAGGACAGAGCAGGGGAAGAGGGTGAAGGAGATAGTGAAGAGTGATGCATTTTGGCATGATGCAAAATATATTGTCGCCATCATTACACCAGTTGTGCAGGTCATCAGATATGGGGATGGGGATGCACCTAACCTTGGGGAGGTGTATGAGTGCATTGATTCTATGCTTGGTTAGATGAGGGCAATTGTGCGAGAGAAGGACCCCACTTTAGCATTCTACAATGTTTACATTCAGCCTATTATTCAGCGTAGATGGGACAACCTAAACACTCCCTTGCACATGGCTGCTTATGCATTGAATCCGAAGTGGTACATGCCTAGGCCTAGTAGAGTTACACCGATTCAGGATGATGAGGTGAAGGAAGGGTTCTTCAGGTGCATTGATAGGATGTATGATGCTGAAGCTGCTAGCAACATTCGCACTAAGTGGACGAAATTTGCTACTCTTAGGGGTTATAAGGCTGCAGCAAAGGCGGACATAAGAACTATGGCACAGGAGGATCTGATTTTGTGGTGGACTTATCATGGACCGAAATCACTGACTACCACACTAGCCATTCGTTTGTTGTCCCAGGTTTCTAGTTCTTTAGCTTCTGAGAGGAACTGGTCTACTTATAGCTTCATCCACTCTCTTAAGAGGAATAGACTTACCTCTAGGAGAGCAGAGAAGCTAGTGGCTGTACATAGTGCCTTGCGTATCACTGACCGCAGGACACGTGTGTACAAGGAGAGCCCAGTAGCACAATGGGATGTAGAGCTAGAGGAGCCATCACAGATTGATGAGGATGAGGATGCTTCAGATATAGGGCTGGTTGGTGTTCCTTTGGCGGATCTTGACCTTGAGGAGTCCAGTGGTTCCAGTGATGAGGAGTTTGCCGACCTCCCGAGGGATGATTAGAGGCCTCTGCCTCCTTCACTACATTTTGTCATTTTGACATTTTGATTTTGTACTTGTTTTGATATCATGCTACTCATTGTAATCATCTTTATGATCAGATATTTTTGATATCATATAATAGAAATCTTCCATTTGCCGATTCAACAATTGTTACATTGTAGTATTGAGTATTACTATTCTAATTTCTAATTAGTAATTCGATATTGTAAACTTCAATATTCAATGTTCAATGTTCAAGTATTTACTATTTACTAATTTAGTATTTCAATTTTGCTATTTTACTTCTTAATAGTCTTATACATCTTTTCATAACTAGCATTTTAAGTACCATATGTATAGTATATAGTATATACACCCCTCCCCCCTCCCGCGCCCCCGCCGCCGTCCCCCCGCCGTCCCGAAATTGAGGCCCCTTTGTCCCCCCGTTCCTGACGCCGGTGGAACATAGTTCTATTCATCACCAATTTATAGAAACCCTTGTTGGAGAGATTAGGTTCAACTTTTACCTTGAGGACAACAACCCTTATGGTTTATTTAAGAATCAGACAATGGAAACCTTCTGGTTCCCATTGTTGACTTCATGTAGAGGTCAAATTTGTGCTTACAATGGGTTATAGGTTATTTCAATTTTCAATTATAGGTTGCAGGGTCATTTTATTGCAATAAATTATTCCAGAATTGAGAGCGGAGTTTATTCTTATTTTATCAACTGCAAATTTCAAAATGACTATATAAATAATTCCAAATCTGATACTGGAGTTTATTCTTATTTTATTGTTGACCTTGACAATGCAAATCGTACCATATTCCAATCCCTAATCAGGCTGTACCATTAGTGTGAATGATAAAGTGATTAAATGATGATTGTACCCCATGTGAAGAGCCGTACCACTACCAAGGTTAGCCACTTACCATTGTAAAATCAAAGGGATCACAATATATTTTGAAGGGGATTATTGAAGTAAGCTGTACCATATTATGGGTGAGATATACCTTTTCAAAAAGGTGCCATACAGGATAAATAGCTGCCAAGGGAGACAAGTATGACATATGTCAGTCCTGGTCTGCCATAAGGATTTGCCTTATCTGCTGAACTTATCTGCTGAACCAATATGCAAGCCATGCAGTTTTTGTTTCAATTGATCCTTTCAGATTTCAGTAATTTATGGTTGTTAAATTGTCTTCTGTACCAACCGCTCCATTTCAGATAGCTAGTTTGTAGTTTGAATATTGTGTGGGTCTTCTTAGCAGCCATATTCAAATTTCAGTCAATAACATTTCAGAATTTAATCTGCAGCTGTTTGACAATTCACAAATCATAATACAGCAGGCATACTTATTGAGGAAGAGCCATTCCATTATAGAGTTGGATCATAGCGTATTGAACATGATCCTTAGGAATCTTTGGCAATCTTATAGTGTTGAAATTAGACTATATTCCATTATATCTTCTAGTAATTGCTTCATCAACTTTGCCATACAGTTTGGAGATTTATATGCAGCACACACTATATATTGTATTTTGGGCCTCCAATAAAGATTCAACCAGCATAAACTTCAATATTCAGGTCAGAATTTCTATTTATTGCTAATTTTAATCTATGTTGGAAAAGTTGCTTCTAGCTGTGAATTAGTGGAATTATGTTAAAATTTCAGAATTGCACATCTGAATTTTTATCGTAGAATAGATATTGAATTTCACACAAAAATCTTGTGAAAGCATTATCATTACAAAACAAAATCAGACTTGCTGGAAAATAAAAATCCCAATAGAAATAGCCGGAAATTTTAAAGGGATATTTCAAAAAAGAAATTCCAACTTTCTTGAACACTTTCTCAGCTCAAATTTGCTCCCCCAATCTCTCAAATGCAATTGCAATTCAAAGCAACAAAAAATAATAAGTTTTTTTTATTCTTCAAGTCATCATTCGATGCAAGAGAAGAGCATACTCAACTTTTCAAAAAAATACAAGATCTACAACTTAAATCTTTCAAAAGACTAACAACAAGCAATCCCACAAGCTTTGATACCATTTAAGATTTGGTATAAATATTCTAATACCTTATAAGATTTGGCTATAAAGATAACCACTCGAGATCAAGGAGCTTCAATGAAAGCACAAGAGAGACACAAAATGAGAGAATAATATTATTCTATCAAAGGATGCAAGTATAAAATGATATATAGGAAAGACTGAGACATACGACAACATAAAACTATGACATGTGTCTTAATCTTATCACTTGAAACATAAAAAGCAAATGCCCTTAAGTAAAGTTTAGTGATAAGGTGTGAAAAGGACAGGACCTAAGAGGTTAACCAGTTAGGTGATATACCACATTCACACAAACAAGTCTAAAATGGCAATTTTTGTTGGCAAATGGTCAGCGCTCCCCTCAAGATTTGTGACATGGACTAACCGCCTCCCGTGGATCCGGTAACTCTGGCAGTTGTATCGGGCATTAACAGGTCGATCTTTTGGTGCAACGGCAACCGTGGGGCCAACAATTGGTATCAGAGCCAAAGGTGTTGGGTTCAAATCCCCTTGGCTTGTGCTGAGGGGGAGATTGTTGGAAAATAGTCAACACTCCCCTTGGGATTCGTGACATGGACTAACCGCCTCTCATGGATCCATTAACTCTGGCGGTTGTATCGGGCATTAACAGGTTGATCTTTTGGTGCAACGGCAACCCTGGGGCCAACAAATTTTGAGAAAATAGCTAAACTATTTATAGCATTTCATGGCTTTATTTTCTTCATTCTCATCCACTAATATTTCTTGTTTTTATTTTCCCTAAAATACCTCAATGCTTTATTCTCATCCTATTTTACTAGAACAGCTTTATTTATAGCTTATTTGGGGGACAACTTTTCATTCATTATGTCAACATCAAGAAGTCAAACAGCATATAGCAATGACATAACAGCTATACACCATTATCACTCATAGTGAACAGAAATATTAGACATAAGTATAAAGAGTAGATCAAAATTATTGATCACACTATTTACAATAAAAAAGGCACCACCATGCGATATGTAGCTAAAACCCCTCGGCTATGAATCATCAAATCCTTAGTTAATTCATGACTAAATATAATATAGATCTTAAAGCAGGATTTTCTGTTAAATGCCCCAAACACTATTAGAAGAGCTTAAAAACAGCTTCCCCAAATCATAAATCATGAAGTGTCTCATGCTAAACACACTAAGCTCATTCAGGTCCTGACAAACACTCAAACTGAAAACATATGCACAAATCCATCTCAAGTAATGAATTTTTTATTAAGCTAGGCCTCTAATATTCTCAGGAATAACATAGTAAAACACTCCTACCTTGTCAAAAGCTTACAAACCGTGTGCTTATAAATTCCACTTAATTTTCAAGATGTAATTAACAAAATCAAGTTTACAGTAGATAATCAGAACAATTAGAAAGGACCTAAAAAGGTCAGAACTTACTGACCAGGGGTAATTGTTGCACACTTTACTGCAACATTATACCTGCATCAAGAAAATTTGTAGCAATTATTACGTTAGAAGTTTACAACCAAAATTTCAGATACTTTTCAATAGGAGGATTCTCAGATAACATTCAACAAGATAAATGCTACAACTAAAACGCAGGACTCAAAGAGAAGTCAGCAGAAATTAATCTCTGAACTAAATGATCAGCATTATTACCACCTTCAGAAACCCATATTTGTATAGGAGAGGAGAAAATAACAAAAAATAGAGAATTTCAGAAAAACTAGATAACCTGGTTCAGGAAAAAAGTGTATATGCATATGTGTGTATTGGAAAAATACTATATAACATAAACATACATAAAATTTTGAGTGGTGGGCTAAGCAAAGCATCTGAATTGGTATTATCTACAAAAAGGATCCAACAGGATTTGTTGACTATGATAGATTTATTCATCATGATTTACTCCTAATGAGAGCAATCTGTTTTATCAGACCTATAAAGCAAATAATCACATGTCCTTTGAAGCATTTTGAAAATGAAATCATCAAGCTTCAATTTCAGAAAGTCGCAATGTTAAGAAATTAGCATTCCTGGAATTTAATAGAATAAGGCAAAATAACAAAATTTGATGTTTTCCTTAATTTAAATTGGTATCACTAAGTTGCTAATTTGTTTTATCCAGGATATTTTATGGTTTTCCCAATGCTTAGTCTCACTAGAGACCATACTCTGTTAGTTCTAGTTCTCACCCATGTTGACAAGATGTGAGAATGCATAATGGGTACATGAAACCCCACCTTTCCAAGAACTCTTGATATGAAATGGCATGGAAATAATCACACTAAATATATTAAAACATAAATACGCATAATAAATGTGCTTCACATAAAGATCCAGATTCCAAAACCACACATAGCAAAAAGACACCTAATTTGCATACATACAAACCCATCTCCATACAACATACATGCATATATACATAAATACATAAATACACATAAAAACAAACTCCATGCTTATATAAACATATAAATATTAGTAAGCATGCATACATCATACATGCATACATACCAACAAACCTCCATACAAACATATAAACATTCCTACAAGCATATACCTACCTACATGCATACATACATACATACAAACATGCTTACAAATCTACAAAACATACCAACCTAGAAGCATACCAAAACAATGCATATTTATATATATACATACATTCAAACAAACATAACTACAAGCTTACATACATACATACAAATAAACACAACAAACATACACACAATACAAACATTACTACAAGCTTACCTACATGCATAAATACATACATACAAACATGCTTACAAATCTACAAAACATACCAACCTACAAGCATACCAAAAAAATGCATATTTATATATACATGCACGCAAACAAACATTACTACAAGCTTAGCTACATACATACAAATAAACGCAACAAACATACACACAATACAAACCTAAGAACAAATATAATTTGTATTATTATTCTATCAATTATACAAACCTACATCCATAAAAACATTAACAAAAATACATGCATAGAGATATACATGCTTACATGCAAGCAAACATACATGAATACAAACATAAATAGTAATACAAACATCCATACATAGATACATACATACACACATACAAACATAAGAATATATAAATTTTTGTTCTTATTGAAATATATACACATATACTTAAGGAGAATTTCTATTGAAAAACCAAATCGCTGAGTTGGTGTGAGTCAAGGTAATTTTTCTAGAAATAAATCTCTATTTCATTTAAAAATGGGAAGTTTTCAAATGTTGTTGGCTTCTAGTATTCACTATCATCTTCAATAAATGTTGCGAATATCAATTCCCCTTTACACCTAGCTCTTTTTAGTTGACTGGCCGAAATAGTTCATAAGCAAATTGGTTGATATATTCCTTAAAGGGTAACATTCCGCCCTAGTCATCCTTGCATTCTACCATTTTAGCATAACAATCAACTCAAGCTTTATGGCTACTTAACTAGTTGGTCCCCAAAATAATATCATACAACGCCAATAGTGCAACATATAAATCTCTCTCCATCATAAATCTAGGAAACTGGATTTCTGCTCCTCTTAAGCATTTAACAATTGTTTTGGTTGCCCAAATCTCATATTGAACTGTCCAATTGTCCTCCATATTGCCTACTATTCTATGTAGTCTATACTAATTTTGAAGAAATAAGACGCTCAATTGATCAAATATCGACTCCAAGTGTTACTCCATGGGAAGATTACATACCTCTTGATTCAAGTGGGAATTTTGTCACTAGGCCAGTTTATTCTCATTGTAGCTCACAAATATAGTTCCCATTGTGTTGGTACTGGTTTAAGGATTCTGCATCAATAATGTGTCTATGTTTTTTATTTGAAAAAATCTTTTAGCAATTACTCAACACATGAATTGACCTCCCACTAGACCCTTTCTCTTCAATAGTCCATCTCTATGCCTCCATCCTTCCCTTCACTATTTCCCAAATTTCCTCCAGTATTTCAGCCACAACTTGATCAAAACACAGTGGCACAAATCTCAAGTAACCTTGAGCAGATGTTTACAGTCCTATGTCCCAACGTATAAGCTTCAAAGCATCCTACACCAATGCACAAGTCCATTTAGCCCTTTGTGTTGGTGTGGATGTTACACGTTCCCTACACGAAAGCCCTAACATCATCTTGCACCACCACGCATGACTCAATAGACCTTCACACATCACCTAGTAATCATCTATGTGATCAACAATCCTTTCTACATGTAACTTGCACTTCACTTCACTTGCAACAAGTGGAAGAGGAATACCAAACAACAGAAACCCAACCATTCGTAGTTGGAAGGCCAAGTGATGTCAGTTATGGTCATTTGATCCTGCATGTTGGAGGACAAAAAAGAAGAATAGACTAGGAAAACTAGTTTAATGTGCTCACCCCTTCTTGGTCATCAGCCTTGTTATCTATAACATCCATTGTATCGTATTCATTTTTGGTTTTGAATAGAAGCAATACATTATATCCAGTAGTCTTCCACTCTTTTTCTATCGTGTATTGGATTGCTACAATTTTGTTTTCCAGTGCATAATCCATAATCTTGTCTTCCAAAAAAATAGGATTGTCCCCCAAACCTTGTGGGATTCAGATCATTGTTATCAAAGTAGTGTTTAGCACATGCCTATACAAACATATGTACTACAGCAAAAGGAGCATTGCCCACTTGGTTCAGCTTTTGAAAATCTAAACAAATGATGTAGAAAGAGTAAAATGGCCAATAGACAAAAGAAAACATCAAAATTTTCAAGGAACCTTGCACAAACATTTACAATCCTCTACACCAATATGCAAGCTTCAACAACATCATACACCAATGGGTAAACCATAAATCTATTTAGCACACTATGTTGGTGGGCATGTCACACAAGCCTCAACATTATCATGCACCATTGCACATGAATTTGTTCATGTAATGTCCACTTTTTCGGCATGATCATGTTTGGTGGTGGTTAGCCTATTACTTAGACTCTCGTAGGCTAACAGGTTGGGTTAGAGGATCAATGACATTATCTGGAGAACTTTTGTCATTCTCAGTCCTGAATTCAGTGATTGGCTCACTGCAGGCCTTGGCAGTTCAAGAGTTGACAGCTTCTAACGGCACAGAATTCTATGGAGATTTGAGGAAGTTATGCTTATTTAAGTGATTTAAGTTATTAATTAACTTATTATTTTATTATAAAGTCAAATTGACTTTATCCCTTTTATATCACTTAAATATTCATAAAAAGGGTGATTTAAAATTAAATCACTTAATCATTTAAGTGGGCGCCAAATATTAAGTTCATAACTATTGAAAAGGACTTAATAATATTTTAAAAGATTTAAATGATGGAAAAGGGCGTATCTTCTTGGAAATGCGTGCCTTTTTGATATAAGGCATTTTGGCAATGAGAAATTCACTTCTTGAATATTTCAACTTTGCCTTGGACATTTTTCCTATGCTTTCACCTGTGATCAGGGTTTTGAGCAATCTTCCATTGGAGAACGAAATCTCTTCAATGTTGAGCACTTTTGAGACTGTGAGAGACCAGTCAAATTTGTGTAGTTTGTGAGAGCTTCATACAGAGGTTCTACTGTGCTTTATCAGAGTTTTGTTGAATTCTTTATAAGAGACAGGAGGGTTTGTGGAGATGGCGACCTTTCATCATGGCAGGCATTTGACATCATGGTCGTACCTTCAGAGTTGAGATTTGGGCTTTTTACTTGAAGTGCGTCACTATCTGTGCAAGGGCGTTTGGGTTTTCTAGGAGAAACGCCTTCCAGTTTGAGGGTTTCTCTTCACCTTTCTTGGCGTCTGGCATATACTTCTCATTTGCCTCAGTTTCTGGGCTGGATTTCACTTTCTGTAGTTTCCTACACTGGATTTTGCCAGATTTCTCCATCTTGGCTGGCAAACTGGACTTCATTTCTTAAATAAATAATCTGGGAGCTTTCGGGTATGTTTATGAGTTCTGAATCCATTGTTGAGCTTATTTATTACCTTTTGTAATTTCAATTCGCTTAAATCAGCTTAGATTTACATTTTATAAGCATTTATGATGTGCGCCCCTTCTATTTCTCTCTAGAAACTCTTCTCTAAAAAACATAAAACACAAAAAGATAAATAAAAACACAGGGGTTTGAGGTTTGAGCCAGCAGGGCTCATCACAGTGGTATCAGAGCTTTGATCCTGCCAGCCTGTAGGGTTAGCAGTTTCTATGCGGCCTCATCAGAACAGGTTTGACAGGTACTACTCACGCAGGGGTTCAGGTTTGCAGAGAAGTACTTTTGAACCTTTTTCAACATTTCCATTTTACGAACAGGAAGAAGAATTAGGCTTTGATAACATGGCTGACAAGGAAGCTGAAGGTTCTCGCAGGAATCATCTTGATGAAGAGGACAGAGAAGCTAGAGATGTACTCATGGGCATGGTGGCAGGCCAAGAGCAGGTGGCGAATATCCTCCAGCAGCTGAGCACAAATGTTCAAAATTTGACACTTCATAGAGGTCAGAATTAGGATCGAGATTAGGAAGGCAGTATTCATGGAGAACCACACAGAATTATTGCTCCAACACGCACCTTTGAGAGAGCTACTTGTCCTACTTTTGTCAGAAATGAAGCTGATGAAGAGGAAGAGGTTGAACAGGGTGGTGAAGTGAGCTTTGCTAATAACATCATGACTATGTATGATGAATGGGATGCATTGCCTCCGAGAGTTAAGGAGCACCTGAACTTCGATCGATTCATGAGCCAGAAGAGAGAGTATAACTGTAACAGGAATGACAGGAGACCTAGAAACAAGCAAAGTGATCTCAGACAGGCTACCAACAAACTAACCTTAGTTCACTATGATGGCAGTGGTAGAGTTACAGCACATGCCTGGGTGAGTAAGTTGGATACATTCCTGACACTACGTCCTATGCCAGAGGAAGATGCTATACGATTTGCAGCTCTCCACCTTGATGGCGTAGCACATGACTGGTGGATTCATGGCATGGCTACACTACACCATGATAGGATTACCTTGTACCAGGAGTTTACTGATAGACTGGTAGAGAGGTTTGATAGACGTGATCCCGAGCTATTCTTCAGAGACCTTGCTCAGCTAAAGCAGTTGGGTAGTTTGGAGTCTTATATTGGTGAGTTTCAGAAGCTCTCGGTTATGGTTACCGGAATCTCAGAGAGGAGACTTGTCATTCTATTTGTAGAAGGTCTCCATGAGCCAATGAAAGGTTGGATCAAGACATTTGATCCACCTACCCTGCATGAAGCTATGAGAAAAGCTCGTAGCATGGAACTTACAGCTTCACGTGGTAAGTTCACTTCAAATGCAGAAGCATCTTCATCCTATAGTGATAGCAAATCAGAACCTAAGGAATCAGAAAAGATTGATGAAAAGAGGAAGTTTGCAGCTCCTTTGGACCGAGACACATTAAATGATTTGCGTAGGAGGAAGCTATGTTTCTATTGCAAAGCTCCTTATGACCAAAACCACAATTGTCCTCTTAAGCCTAAGGGTTCAAATAGACAAATGGAGCGGTTTTATGAGGGTGATGACATTGCTGATTTAACGGACCAGCAAGCTGGTTTTAAGGAGGGGAGTATGCGATCTATCATTCTCGTCAATGCAAAAAGTGAGAAGATAGAATAAGAGATTCTAGAGGAGGAGGAGCATGAGATGATTCGGGAGGATTATCATTTTGCTTCTAGTTCCATGGGATCAGAGGTGTTTGATTGGGATCAGTACAATTATGAAGCTCAGTTAGTACACAATCCTATTTATGAGGCGGATGCTACATCTTCTTGTGATAATCCGCTCTTTGAGGTGGATATTGATTCTACTCTTGACCCTGATTTAGGGGTGAGCTTTGATCATAGTATCGGAGATTCCGTCAGTGCATCGGGATTTCAGACAGAGCTTGTTGAGGAGATTCCCAGTGTGTACATGGTCGGGAGTCTACACAGTTTCACTTTCAGTCATCATGTACATGGCCTGTTTCAGATGCACAATTCTAGTATGCACGTGTTAGACATGTTGAATGATAGTATATCTCGTGCGGTTTTAGGGAGCAGGTGTTGTCAGTGGTTAGACTTGCTTTCTTATGAGTTCCTCTCTCCTGTGACTGATGGTGTTGAGATTGATAGGGTACAACATGTTGATCCAGCTGATCAGAGTTGGGAGTTACAGGAGACAGTTGATGACAGTAGGGACATTTCACGGCACTATCCTTCGGATCCGGGTGGAGTGGTTGATTCTTTGCTGTTGAGATTGCTTGCGGACAAGCAATTTCTGGGAGGGCGGACTGTAATGTCCCCTTTTTCGGCATGATCATGTTTGGTGGTGGTTAGCCTATTACTTAGACTCTCGTAGGCTAACAGGTTGGGTTAGAGGATCAATGACATTATCTGGAGGAGTTTTGTCGTTCTCAATTATGAGTTCAATGATTGGCTCACTGCAGGCCTTGGCAGTTCAGGAGTTGACAGCTTTTAACGGCACAGAATTCTATGGAGATTTGAGGAAGTTATGCTTATTTAAGTGATTTAAGTTATTAATTAACTTATTATTTTATTATAAAGTCAAATTGACTTTATCCCTTTTATATCACTTAAATATTCATAAAAAGGGTGATTTAAAATTAAATCACTTAATCATTTAAGTGGGCGCCAAATATTAAGTTCATAACTATTGAAAAGGACTTAATAATATTTTAAAAGATTTAAATGATGGAAAAGGGCGTATCTTCTTGGAAATGCGTGCCTTTTTGATATAAGGCATTTTGGCAATGAGAAATTCACTTCTTGAATATTTCAACTTTGCCTTGGACATTTTTCCTGTGCTTTCACCTGTGATCAAGGTTTTGAGCAATCTTCCATTGGAGAACGAAATCTCTTTAATGTTGAGAACTTTTGAGACTGTGAGAGACCAGTCGAATTTGTGCAGTTTGTGAGAGCTTCATACAGAGGTTCTACTATGCTTTATCAGAGTTTTGTTGAGTTCTTTATTAGAGACAAGAGGGTTTGTGGAGATGGCGACCTTCTTTCATCATGGCAAGCATTTGACATCATGGTCGTACCTTCAGAGTTGAGATTTGGGCTTTTTGCTTGAAGTGCGTGGCTATCTGTGCAAGGGCGTTTGGGTTTTCTAGGAGAAACGCCTTCCAGTTTGAGGGTTTCTCTTCACCTTTCTTGGCATCTGGCATATAGTTCTCATTTGCCTCAGTTTCTGGGCTGGATTTCACTTTCTGTAGCTTCCTACACTAGATTTTGCCAGATTTCTCCATCTTGGCTGGCAAACTGGACTTCATTTCTTAAATAAATAATCTGGGAGCTTTCGGGTATGTTTATGAGTTCTGAATCCATTGTTGAGCTTATTTATTACCTTCTGTAATTTCAATTCGCTTAAATCAGCTTAGATTTACATTTTATAAGCATTTATGTTGTGTGCCCCTTCTATTTCTCTCTAGAAACTCTTCTCTAAAAAACGTAAAACACAAAAAGATAAATAAAAAGATAGGGGTTTGAGGTTTGAGCCAGCAGGGCTCATCACAGCTCACCTTCAACAGTCCTGCCTATGTGGCACTTGAACAATGTTTCACCTACAACTCACAAACGTGGAACACTAAACAATAGAAACCAAACCGTCAACAATTGGAAGGCCAAACAATTATGTAATGAGAACCAATTTGTAACCACATGTAATTGTATTGCATACATATTCATTCAATCCTTCACGTTGGAGGATAAATAGAAGAATAGTCTTGGCAAACCAGTTTGATATGTTCACACCTTCCTAGTCACAAGAATTCTCATTCTCAACCTTGCTATCTATAGCATCCTTTGTATACTATTCAATCATGTCTTTTGACAAAAGTAACACATTATCGGAGGAGACATTTTTCTCAATCAAGGGCTTGGCCACTTGAGGTTGGCATTTAGGCTAGCAAATTCAGAGAGGGATTGGTCTTTTGCGGTTAGTAATAGTCATTGGGTTTGTAAATACTTGATTAGATTGTATCGTAGAGAGTCTCTACTTAGGTTGGATTTTTCTTATAGCAATGGATAATTTCATGTTCTTGGGTTTCATTGTCTATAATGAGCGAATATGTGTAGCTTTCTGCAATTAATAAATTTTTCATTTTCTAGCATCTCCATTGTTATCTTCCTTAACTTCTATTATGACTTTGAACACTTGTGACCAATTGTTTGCTTGATCTATTATAAAATTGAATCAAGTTGTATCAAAGCAAGTGTAATGTCCCCTTCTCAAACCTGATCGTTCCTGTGACCGTTGGCCTTTTTCTGGAAACCCGAAGGCTAGTCGGAAGGTAAAGCGAGGGTTTCCTATTTTTGAGGATGTCCTTGCTCAGAGTTGGTGGATTCAGTGGCGGATTCTTTCTGGGTTTTCAGAGAGCTTCGCGGTGGTATGTTCGTCTTGGCTTTCTGAGCATTTCCAGGAATTTACTATTTTTAGTAAATTCTATTTTTGGCAGTAAACAGGTTGGTCTCAGGCAGTTGACTTTCCCCTTCAGTTGACTCAAGTGGCGTATTCAGTTTCGGGCTTTAGAATGCAGTTTTGGAGAGTTGAGCTCATTTCACTTAAAAATAACATTATAATTTAAATGTTATTTTATCACCTTGGCCTAGTCAAATAACTTAATGTTATTTTAAAAGGTGGACTTGAAGGGTGGCGCCATCATTGAGGTTATATTAAAATTATATTGAATTTATCAAAGTCAAAACTAAGCCTTAAGGAGGACGCATTTATTTAAGTGAGAAATTTAATGAAGTCAAAATTAAAGATGCTTGGAAAATGACGCCATTTCTTGGGATTAGGGTTTTGACTATGGAAAACAAAGTTAGGGTTTCAAGGAAGGTCAACAGAAACTTATAAAAGACAGCCTTGGGTTCTCATTTGATCATCTTTGGTCTATAGTATCGTTATGCTGCCGGTTTGGCTCTGGAACTGCTTCGAGGAATGAAGGCCTCCTAGCTCGGGCATCGCTTCTTGTTTGCAAGACAACAACTAGTGGTGATTCATCAATTTGTGAGTTGCATTTAGTCGTGCATTGTGTTCAGCTTATTGCATTGATAGATCTGATTTGGCATATTAGTGTTTTCAGCATTTTGGTATTATTTAATACAGCAGATCCATGTTTTTAATTGTAAGTCAAAAAATACAAAAAAAAGTGTTCTGGGTGTTGCTTATATCTCATTGTCTAGGGAGGGCGATTCATTAGTTCAGATTTCAGATTTTTTAGTTAAGTATTGAATTTTTAAATAGAGGTCGAACCTTTCAGCTTGGCCGTACCTCTTGAGACTGCTTTGGAATTTGTGCAAATTAAATCTGAATCAATTGGGTCAGTCTTAGTGTCTTGTGTTGGTCGCCTTTGTCATTAGAGAACATTGCATTTTGTTTCACATTAATTGGGTAACATCTGAGGAAGTTATGAGCAATTCTTCAAGATTGTAGGCTGCTGGTTATATGACAAAAAGTACAGATTTGTTATGACAGTTTAAGAAATCTGCATCTTCCTTATCTGGTTGGTGTTGAGATTTCATTGTATACTTTGCAGAAGCTTCCTTGTTGAATGCATCATTTGAAAGAGCATCTTAAGTCTTGATATTGCAGGCAATGACATCTTTGTAAGCTGGCAGTAGTACTGACCAGTTGTTCTTATTATTGCTCATCGTTATTTGTAATACTTATTCTTCCTTCAGTTTTGTTGTAATAGATAAATCTCCGCCCTATGGTAGCTACTCTCCCATTCTGGGTTAGCAAGCACATTCTGGGTGTTGAGTCCTTTCAGCTTTCAGCATTTCTTTCATGCATTGATATTTGTAATCACTCCGTCATATGGTCGCCCCTCACTCCGTATTGGATTGGGTAGCACATACTTGACGTCGAGTTCCCTTTCAGCATTTAGAGTAGAAGATCCTCTGACCATATGCTCGCCATCATCGGCGCCATTCTTGGTTAGAGTTACAGCATAAGCAGTTTGTTTTAGATCCTCTGACCAATGCTCACACCTTGCCCACATCGGGATACTGGTGTACATTCTGGTTAGAGTTGCTTTTGCACGTTTTTGGTTTATCCTCTAACCTTAACGGGTGCATTGATTGTAATTTGAAATTGTAAAAATCGAAAAAAATTGGCTCGGAATATTTCAGTGGTATCAGAGCCAAGATCTTGCCATCCTGTGATCATTTTGTCTATGAGTGACAGAGAAAAGAGGTACATTGCAAGGGAAGACAAGAAGGTTGGAAAACAGTTCCAGCTTTATCAGCCTCCAGAGGGTCAGACAGCTTCAGAAGTCTTGAGGGCTCATTGGGAGTCTTCTCAGGAAACAGACATGGCAGAAGGTGAGAGGTCAGTTGGGGGTAACGAGAGGATTATCAACAACAGAGATGACAGTGGGAAAGGGAGAGAAAGATCAATGAGTCCCGGAAAGAGATTCGAAAGGAAGATGGATGCCTTGATGGACATGGTATCGCTTATGATGGGAAAAGTGGGACAGAACACCATTCCACAGAACAACACTGGGCATAGAGGAGAGCACAGTGCTTCCAATCAGCATGATGGACATGCTGCTCAGCATACTTCAAACCACACTTATGTCTCATCCAGGCCCTTCAAACCCACCTTCGTGGCACCGGTTAACACCCAGCCAGACCCTGAAGAGAATGCTTCATTCGTGGAGCAGTTGAGACTTGGTCGTGCAGAGAATGATTCTTTACCTGTCGACATCAAGATGGATATGTCCTACAATGACTTCATGGATCATAAAAGGAAGAATAGAGGACAGGGTAGATCTTATGATCAAAGAAGGCCATCAACTCAAGGAGACTTGTATCAAGCTGTCAACAAGGTTATACTTCCACACTTTGATGGGAGTGATAACAGTTCAGCCCGAGCTTGGATACAGAAGCTGGATAACTATCTAGCTCTCAGACCCATGGGAGAAGAAGAGGCGATCAAGTTTGCTACGCTACACCTTGATGGGGTGGCGCACGAATGGTGGTACCATGGCCTAGTTACTTTGGGTCATGGGTCTATCACAACTTATGATGAGTTCACCACTAGGCTCATCGAGAGGTTTGAAAAGAAGGATCCTGAAATTCATTTCAGAGAACTTGCACAATTGAGACAGTATGGCACAGTTGATGCCTACATTGCTGAGTTTCAGAGACTCTCAGTCATGGTGACTGGAATCACGGAAAGGAGATTGGTGATTCTTTTTAGTGAAAGTTTGACAGAACCACTTAAAGGTTGGATTAAAGCCTTTGATCCACCAACCTTGCAGGAGGCCATGAAGAAGGCAAGAAACATGGAGTGGGCTGCTCCTAAGGCAAAATTTCAGTCAAACTCCCCCTTTCAGAAAAGGGATAAAGGGAAAAGACCTCAGCATAGACCTCCTTTGAGACCTCAGCACAAGGAGTTCAAACATCACAATCCCCATGTCACCAGGTTGGATCCTGAAACCCTGAATGAACTCAGAAGAAAAGGGTTGTGTTTCCGGTG
Organism: Sequoia sempervirens; assembly: GCA_007258455.2. Lineage (NCBI taxonomy): Eukaryota > Viridiplantae > Streptophyta > Pinopsida > Cupressales > Cupressaceae > Sequoia > Sequoia sempervirens. The sequence continues at coordinate 961,401,401 of VDFB02271358.1, forward strand.
TAGGGAAAAATGGTCTCAAGATCATGTTTGCCCTAAAGGGGTTAAATTCAATCAGATAGAGTACTATTCTGCTGGTGAAAGTAGTTCTGATTTTTCAGACCAGCAATCTGATTTTGAAGAAAGTGAAGTAGAAAAAGCTCCAGAAGAGTCTGAAAATGAGAAGGAAAGTGGAGGAGTCTTGGCTCAACTTTCGAGTTTTCAAAGAAACGAATCCTTCAAGGTTCGAGGGATGGTCAAAGGGCAGCGAATCGTTGCCTTGATCGACACTGGAGCAACACATAACTTCATTGATGAAGTTGTGGTAGCCAAGAAGGGGCTACAAACAGAGGAGTTTGAAGGGTTCAAGGTCATGGTTGCCGATGGCTTTCATATTTCTTGCACAAAGAAAATCTCGAACATGACCATGCAATTGGGAAACTACGAAGTCAAGGATGACTTCTATGTAGTTCACATTGGAGATACTGATGCCGTCCTAGGCATTCAATGGCTGCGTTCTCTTGGGGAGATCTCCTTGAATCTGCAGACTATGGAGCTGAAGTTTCAATCCGATGGGAAGAAGATAGTTCTCAGAGGAATGTCCAATGGGGGCCCTCGGGTTGTGTCATTCAAAAGAATGGCAAGGCTGATCCGTCACGATCAAGCTGAGTGGGTTGCAGAGTGCATGATCCTCCCTGCTAGTCCGGTTGAGACTAAGAGAGACTATCCTCCTGATGTTCAGTCTCTACTCACGAAAAAGAGCAAAGTCTTTGCAAATTTGCCTCCTGGACCACCACCTGAACGGGGTTCAGAACACATCATAGAGCTCAAGGAAGGAGCTAAACCGGTGATTACCACCCCATATCGGTATCCGAAGAGGCAAAAGGATGAGATTGAGAAGAATATTCAAGAACTCTTGGAGATGGGTTTCATTCGCCCAAGCAAGAGCCCCTTTGCATCTGCAGTGGTTCTTGTGAAGAAGAAGGATGGTACCATGCGCATGTGTGTGGACTATCGTGCTTTGAATCAAAGCACTATCAAAAACAGATACCCCATTCCCAGAATAGATGAGCTCATTGATGAGCTGCATGGGGCCAAGTTCTTCTCGAAGATTGATCTGAGATCGGGTTACCATCAGATTCGAATGAGGGGATCTGATGTGGAGAAGACAGCTTTCAGATGTCACTATGGCCATTTCGAATTCTTAGTCATGCCCTTTGGGTTGACTAACGCTCCGGCTACCTTTCAGTCTTGCATGAACCGTGTGTTTCAGAATCAGTTAAGGAGGTTTGTGTTGATATTTTTTGATGACATTCTGATTTACAGCAAGACTTGGGAAGATCATCTCAAGCACTTGGAGGAAGTGCTTAGTATCTTGGAATCTGAGAGTTTGTTCGCAAAAGCTTCCAAATGTGAATTTGGAATGGAGGAGTTACTGTACCTCGGCCACATAATCAGTGCTGAGGGAGTGAAGGTGGATCCGGAAAAAATCAAAGCAGTAGTTGATTGGCCACCTCCTGAGAACTTGACTCAGTTGAAAGGTTTTCTGGGTCTTTGTGGTTTTTATCGGAAATTCGTAAAGGGGTATTCACAGAATGCTGCTCCCCTTACTGATCTCACCAAAAAGGGAGCATTTTGTTGGTTAGAAAAGGCTCAAATTGTTTTTGACAAGTTCAAGAAAATCATGAGCTCGTGTCCGGTTCTGGCTATTCCGGATTTCTCCAAGCCATTCGAGCTGCAATGTGATGCATCAGGTGAAGGAGTTGGGGCTGTTCTGATGCAAGACAAACACCCTATTGTGTTTGAGAGCCGAAAATTAAGGGGTGCGGAAAGAACATACTCAATTTATGACAAGGAAATGCTTGCCATTATGCATGCATTAGCCAAGTTCAGGCAGTACTTGGTGGGAAACAAGTTTGTGGTTAAGACTGACCACAATAGCCTCAAGCATTTCATGCACCAGAAGGACCTAAATGAGAGGCAACAGAAATGGGTGAGTAAGCTTCAAGCTTACGACTTTGACATTGAATATGTCAAAGGGAAAAATAATATCGTGGCTGATGCTCTATCCAGAAGACCTCATCTTAGCTCATTGTGTGAGCTTACTGCAGATTGGAAAGACATGTTGCTTGCTGATTATGCCAAAAATCAGTTTGCAACCAGCATTCTTGAGGGTACTTTTCATGATGAAAGGTACAAGGCGATTGAGGGATTGATATACTATAAGGGAAGAATCTTTCTGGTGGCTGATTCTAAGCTTAAGAAGAAGATTCTTTTGACATTTCATGATATTCCAGTTGCTGGTCACCAAGGTTTTTTCAAGACATATAGGCAGATCCGAGAAAGGTTCTCTTGGAAAGGATTGAAAGGAGAGGTACAACGCTACATTCAGGAATGTCCTGTTTGTCAAGTGAATAAAAATGAGCATACATTACCAGCCGGATTGCTGCAACCACTCCCTATTCCCGATCAAAAATGGGAAAGCATCTCGATGGATTTCATCACAAGGTTGCCCAAGGCCCAAGGGAAAGATTGTATTTATGTAGTGGTGGATAGGCTAACCAAATTTGCTCATTTCTTCGCCATTACCAGCACTTTTTCTGCAGCACAAGTTACAGATCTGTTTTTTCGAGAAGTGTTTAGGCTGCATGGGTTGCCAAAGAACATTGTAAGTGATAGGGACAGCAAGTTCCTAAGTACTTTTTGGCAAGAAGTCTTCAGAATGAGTGGTATTGTGCTCACTCCAAGCACGAGTTACCATCCCCAAACAGATGGTCAAACTGAAGTAGTGAACAAGTGGTTGGAAGGCTACTTGAGAAACTATGTGTCAGAACAGCAAAGAGCATGGGTCAAGTGGCTGCATATAGGCGAGTACTGCTACAATTCTTCTTTCCATATGTCGATTAAGATGTCTCCTTTCCTAGCGCTTTATGGGTATGAAGCACCAAGTTTTGCAGATTTGGTGTTTGGTGACAGCAAAGCACCCCAAGCCAAGGATTTGTTGCAGCATAGTCAAGATATAATGAAATCCTTGAAAGATAATTTGCAGATTGCACAAAATCAGCAGAAATTGTATGCTGATCAGAAGCGTGTTGAGCGTTCTTTCGAGGTTGGGGATATGGTCTATCTTCGATTACAACCTTATAGACAATCTACTCTCAAGAAGAGTGGAGCTGAGAAGCTCAAACCTCGCTTCTATGGGCCATTCAGGGTCATCAGAAAAGTTGGGGCAGTGCTTATGAATTAGAGCTACCTTCTGATAGCAGAGTGCATAATGTCTTCCACGTGTCTCGCCTCAAGAAGGCACTTGGACATAATGTGGTGCCTTCATCCCAGTTGCCACCTTTGGATGAAGAGGGACAGTTGGTTCTAATTCCAGAGGAGATACTCGATTTCAGAGAACGTTCTTTGAGGAAAAGAACCATCAGAGAATACCTGGTGAAGTGGAAGAACCTGCCTATGGAGGATGCAACTTGGGAAAGTGATGAGATATTGCAGCATCCTGGTTTGCGATTGCTTGAGGACAAGCAATCTTGGGGAGGGCGGACTGTAATGTCCCCTTCTCAAACCTAATCGTTCCTGTGACCGTTGGCCTTTTTCTGGAAACCCGAAGGCTAGTCGAAAGGTAAAGCAAGGGTTTCCTATTTTTGAGGATGTCCTTGCTCAGAGTTGGTGGATTCAGTGGCGGATTCTTTCTGGGTTTTCAGAGAGCTTCGCGGTGGTATGTTCGTCTTGGCTTTCTGAGCATTTCCAGGAATTTACTATTTTTAGTAAATTCTATTTTTGGCAATAAACAGGTTGGTCTCAGGCAGTTGACTTTCCCCTTCAGTTGACTCAAGTGGCGTATTCAGTTTCGGGCTTTAGAATGCAATTTTGGAGAGTTGAGCTCATTTCACTTAAAAATAACATTATAATTTAAATGTTATTTTATCACCTTGGCCTAGTCAAATAACTTAATGTTATTTTAAAAGGTGGACTTGAAGGGTGGCGCCATCATTGAGGTTATATTAAAATTATATTGAATTTATCAAAGTCAAAACTAAGCCTTAAGGAGGACGCATTTATTTAAGTGAGAAATTTAATGAAGTCAAAATTAAAGATGCTTGGAAAATGACGCCATTTCTTGGGATTAGGGTTTTGACTATGGAAAACAAAGTTAGGGTTTCAAGGAAGGTCAACAGAAACTTATAAAAGACAGCCTTGGGTTCTCATTTGATCATCTTTGGTCTATAGTATCGTTATGCTGCCGGTTTGGCTCTGGAACTGCTTCGAGGAATGAAGGCCTCCTAGCTCGGGCATCGCTTCTTGTTTGCAAGACAACAACTAGTGGTGATTCACTCAATTTGTGAGTTGCATTTAGTCGTGCATTGTGTTCAGCTTATTGCATTGATAGATCTGATTTGGCATATTAGTGTTTTCAGCATTTTGGTATTATTTAATACAGCAGATCCATGTTTTTAATTGTAAGTCAAAAAATACAAAAAAAAGTGTTCTGGGTGTTGCTTATATCTCATTGTCTAGGGAGGGCGATTCATTAGTTCAGATTTCAGATTTTTTAGTTAAGTATTGAATTTTTAAATAGAGGTCGAACCTTTCAGCTTGGCCGTACCTCTTGAGACTGCTTTGGAATTTGTGCAAATTAAATCTGAATCAATTGGGTCAGTCTTGGTGTCTCGTGTTGGTCGCCTTTGTCATTAGAGAACATTGCATTTTGTTTCACATTAATTGGGTAACATCTGAGGAAGTTATGAGCAATTCTTCAAGATTGTAGGCTGCTGGTTATATGACAAAAAGTACAGATTTGTTATGACAGTTTAAGAAATCTGCATCTTCCTTATCTGGTTGGTGTTGAGATTTCATTGTATACTTTGCAGAAGCTTCCTTGTTGAATGCATCATTTGAAAGAGCATCTTAAGTCTTGATATTGCAGGCAATGACATCTTTGTAAGCTGGCAGTAGTACTGACCAGTTGTTCTTATTATTGCTCATCGTTATTTGTAATACTTATTCTTCCTTCAGTTTTGTTGTAATAGATAAATCTCCGCCCTATGGTAGCTACTCGCCCATTCTGGGTTAGCAAGCACATTCTGGGTGTTGAGTCCTTTCAGCTTTCAGCATTTCTTTCATGCATTGATATTTGTAATCACTCCGTCATATGGTCGCCCCTCACTCCGTATTGGATTGGGTAGCACATACTTGACGTCGAGTTCCCTTTCAGCATTTAGAGTAGAAGATCCTCTGACCATATGCTCGCCATCATCGGCGCCATTCTTGGTTAGAGTTACAGCATAAGCAGTTTGTTTTAGATCCTCTGACCAATGCTCACACCTTGCCCACATCGGGATCCTGGTGTACATTCTGGTTAGAGTTGCTTTTGCACGTTTTTGGTTTATCCTCTAACCTTAACGGGTGCATTGATTGTAATTTGAAATTGTAAAAATCGAAAAAAATTGGCTCGGAATATTTCAACAAGTGTTCTAAAGTCCTAGGGGTGGCTTCGATAGCAGTAGTGTTTGTGCAATTGTTGCATTGCAAGTGGTTGAGAAGTTGAAATGGCCCACAGAATAGAAAGAGGAGCTCAAAGAAATCAACAAGTGGCTAGAGGACCAAACTTAGTATACCATACTAATGTGTTGAGAGCTCTATAGGAGACTCAATGTCATGCATATCACGCAAAGAAGAGTAGACATGGCAAGAGATATTAGTGAAGACAAGTGCAAAGAGGAGGTTGTGCTAGAAACTTTAAATGGTGACTAGGATGAGGAAAAAAGATCAGTTTGCAAGAGCTCTTATGCAAGTTAGTGCCAAGCCAAGCTTTGATTTTCCTAGATATTCAAGAAGCTTAAATCCAAAGTAATTGCTGGACTAGATCATTGAGTTGGAGAAATACTTCAACTTTGAATCGATCAAGGATCCTAAGAAGGTGGTGCACCAAGCCACAAAGTTGAAACGGCATGCTACCTTGTGGTGGGAGCATGTAAAGAGAGATTGTGTTCAAAGGCACAAGAGAAAGATATCATAGTGGATCACATGGTCACCAAGCTTAAGGAAAATTTCATGTTGGCTAATACATGTTAAACTTATTTAAGAAGTTTCACAACTTGCACCAATAGGAGACATCCATCAAGGAGTACACAAAAGAGTTATAAACACAACATTTGTACTAGACAATCAAAAAGGACAAAGTGAAACTCTCCAAGTCTGTTAAAGGTTTATGTCCTTCCATTAGGATGAAATGTGCTTGTTGCACATATATTCTCTAGAGAGTGCCTATAATCATGAGCTCAAGGTAGATAAAAATTTGTCTTCTAGACAACAAAGAATGTGAACCAAAGGAAAAAAGAGTAACCAAGTAGGTGGAAGGTAATCTTATGCACAAAACATTTTCATAGAGTCCATTGATATCACACAAAGATCAAATAAAAAGAAGACTTCTAGCAAAGGCAAAGGAAAAGGAAAGCGAGGGCATGGAAAGTTTGCTTTATCAAGACTTTCTTTAAGTGTGGGCAACCAAGACATGGGCATTTGGGTATCTTGAAGCTACATGTGAGCAGGCTCACATAGACAAGCACATGCATGTCATGCAAGGAGAAGAGAGTGAAGCAAAAAGTCAGCCCCAAAGGTTGGAGAAAATTTGATGATGCACAAGGTTCTACTCAAACCTACACAAGATGAGAAATAATTGTGATTAAGAGCATCTTCTACACTAAATGCAAAGAAAGAGTAATTGTTGCAAGTTAATAATTGATGGCAGTAGCATCAATGACTTATTGTCCACAAAAATGGTTTGAAAATCGGGTTTGAAGACTATCATGCACCCACAACATTCAAGGTCTCCTTGTTGCAAAAAGGACAACTCATGCTCACAAACCAACACAAAATCGCCTTCCACATTGGCAGTTATGCGGATGAGATATGGTGTGATGTGATTTCCAGGGATGCACGACATGTAATGTCCCCATTTTAGGGTTCTCTTGCTTTGCAGTTGGAGATGGTTTTTTGGGTTTGTGTCTACTTGATCAAAAGGGTAATTTGATGTTACCAATGTGCTCAGATGGTTTAGAGGAGTTATTTGATGCTTTCGGTTGTTATTTTTGGCCTCTAGTTTGGGCTCCAAGATTCTTGGAGGGAATTTCTATTTATAGAAAGTCACCTGGTCAGCTCCGTTTATCATTATTCTTCATCAGGACAACTCCTATGTAGTCAGTTTTTTATTCTAATGCATTCCAACAGTTCCCACAAAATGAGTATATTAATGGCTATATTTTAATTAATTTACTAAGGTTGTTAAATATTATTTATAATATTTAAAAGGGACCTTAGTGTTATAGCTCGTCGAAATCGGGATGAAATGTTTTAAAGACAAAGAGAGGCCAAAACCATAAATGGTTTGACCAAAACAATGAGTATCAACACCATAGTATCATGGAAAAAACCCACACCTACCTTAGAGAATATCTTTCAAGAACAATAAATTCAATCAATGGCTTCAAATGGACATCACATGGGCTCAATCGATGAATCCTCAAATAAAAAACATAACTACAAAGGCATCTTTGATCTTGAACTCTTTGATGACTCACATCCTCAAGTATAGTGCTCCATTTTGAAGTCCACTAACTCATGTAGGCCATATCCTAAACCCTCCAATGATTGGTTGCCATTTTGAAGTACACCTAAACCTTCAACAACCAATAATTAGTTGACAACTACCAACCTTTGGTGCATTTCTCTTAATCCAACAAACTTGATGGGAACTTGACCCTCCAATGATTGTCCTCTATTGAAGGCATCTTATTGTTCCTTCTCCTATGTAGAGTGCCTTGGTAAGCCCAAGAAAATTCATTTCAATTGAATTCCAAAATGCATCTTACTATTAGGTGTTGTCAAATTTGTTCTATCAATAGCCACCCTAATTATAAAATCTCTTAGGAGGTCATGATTATCTCACAAACATTGCTACCACTCCTTGACTAATCTCATGCCCTTATATAATTTACCTCATGGTCCTTATCGAATGTAACTTCTTGTTGTTGGGGTTGATCTTTCTCAACTTTGGACTTTCAACAACCAACTCTTGGGTGACAGCATCCAACCTTTGGTGCATTGCTCTTAGTCCAACATATTTGAAGGAAACTTGACCCTCCAATTCTTGCCCACTATTCAAGGCAATTTGTTGTTCATTCTTCAATGTTCTAGTGTCCTTGATGAGTTGATGGAAAATCACTTAAATTGAATTCTAAAGATGGCTATTATAATTAGGTGGTGTCAAATTTGTTGTATCAATGGTTACCCCTAATTGTAGAATCTCTCGAGGATCATACTTACCACTTCTTGTTGGAGAATCTTTGTAAGGGGGACCAATATCAATTTTAAGACATTATCAATTAGAGGTAATACCTCACTAGGTGGTTGTGATACAACTATTGCACTAGTACTACCTTCACTCCTCTGTCAACTATATTTAGCAAGGATGCCCTATATCTCTTTAGCCACGTGTTCAAGAAAACCCAAAGTATCTATTCCATCAATTTGTGGTGGAAATGGCAAAGCCAGTTTTACTAGAGGGGGAAAATTTTCAGTTATCTCTTTGTTGAACCCCTCAACTTGTTCTTTCTCATCTTGAAATGCAAAAGCTACTTTCCAGATGCAATTGCTGCTTTCTTTATTGTATACAACTATTGCACTAGTACTAGGTGGTTGTGATACAACTATTGCAATAGTACTACCTTCTCTCCTCTGTCAACTATATTTAGCAAGCATGTCCTATATCTCTTTAGCCGCATGCCAAGAAAACCCAAAGTATCTATTCCATCAATTTGTGGTGGAAATGGCAAAGCCAATTTTACTAGAGGGGGAAAATTTTCAGTTATCTCTTTGTTGAACCCCTCAACTTGTTCTTTCTCATCTTGAAATGCAAAAGCTACTTTCCAAATGGCATTGCTGCTTTCTTTATTGTATACCTTGCAACATAGTTTGTACCACTTTAGGAATGAGAACCTTGGCCAATGCCAAGCTTAGTGGTGGCAATGGCGTTTTCCTTGGAATTGGTAGGCACAATGGCCTAGGTAGGTTGATTAAGGAAGTCAATCCACTCACCTATTATGTAAACTATAGTGGATTGTTGATATTAGCCAGCTAAGAGACCACTGCCTACTAAGGAAATGGACTAATAGAGCCCATTCCACCTATGGTTTATCATCAAAGGTGCTAAGAGCACCTTAAAAATTTCTAGTATTGTGTTGTCCTAATGTAGATAAGGTTATATGTGGACTAGACAGCACAAGATACACATAGCTCCCAAATCATTCCATGGTAGTCAAGGAACTTACGGTTCCTACTCTAATAATTCATTTTCCATTGCTTCAAATCCCTTTACCTTCTTGATAATCCATTCTAGTCATCATAGGAAAAACTTTTCTTGTACATTAAATCTATCTTTTTTTACTCGTAGGCCAAATAGGCTACTCAAGTTATTAGGAGCTGCCTTTACTTTTCATCTTTCTCCTCAAAAGATTCTTCCTCTTCTTCATCATCCTCATAAGATACGAGAAGAACTATATTAGCATGTTTCAGTGCTGCAAATAGGTGTCTTCTCTTTTGTCTCCTCTCTTGCATGACTTTTTGTAGAGTGCATGTCTAATCCGTGCCCTAGATGTCTCTTTTCCTTTCCCAATATGCCAATCGTCCAATTTTCAGATGATGATCCCATTCGTGTAGAGACATTGTTATCAATTATCACTACGATCAAAGGTGTCCTCATTTTTCATGTGGCATTAACTTATAGGCTTGTTGGAATATATTTGACTGCCACCTCAACTTTTCTTGAGACCATTATTGAACATCAGCCTGTTAACATGTGTCTATCTTTCAAACACTTCAAAAATCATGCCCTACAAGGTCATTCTTTGCACTCGATCCTTTATATGAATAAGAGCTATCCCTTCAAACAACACATGGTGCGACAAACGATGGGCTCTCTCCATGTGTGAAACTTTACCTTTTATGGACCCACTAACCCCACATATCTTCCACCCAACCCTAGAACTCCAAATGTCCAGCTCCAATTGGTACTCAACATGCGTGCATCCACTTCCACAAAGATGCGAAAATAATTAAAAACCATTGAAAATGATTGATTGAATGCCCTTTGAGACCTTACTCGCCTTTCACTTGTTTGTTAAATCTAGGACTGAGGTGAGATATCAGCCATATAATAAGTGAAGATCCCTTGTAGTAATTGCTCTACATGCCACCTAATGATTTGTTAGGACCTAGCTTCCTTTGCATCAACCACTCACCATCTTCCACTAGTGAGTTGTTGCTAACTCATCCATCCCTCCACATGCAAGCATTCACTTGAGTGGAGAGGCCAGAGCAATATAGTTAAGGGCAAGGTGAGATATTAGTTGTTGATCAGCTTGTGATATAATGGCACTCAAACACTATTATCACCTTTTCATTCTTTCTTTTTATGAGTAAAGATCTTTTGATCTTTTGAAGTCATTTAGTGGCACACCATCCATCGGTCTTTCAAGACTTACCACTTTCAGCTTCACCACTTCACATCTTCCATGTATCACTTGTTCATAGTCCCTTTGCAATTGGCACTATTTGTTCTACTATGATCCTACAAAGCTCCACATACTTGTATCTCTCACCATAAGCTCAACTTAAAATGGGATCTCACCATGTGGATCTTCTCTATTGATCAATCTTTCCTCAATATAGCAGCTCACCTTATCTTCAACATGATTAATCACTCAAGAAATGCTTTTATTGCTCAATTCATTGTATTGGCATATGAATTCATAAACATTCAAGAAGTTCTTTTGAGAACAATCGGAATACTACCTACATTGCATACATTTCAACGTACAAAATAATGGCAATGGAATCGAGGACATACTAAAACAAACTTGCAAATGACCTTTGAAGACTAATTTGACTGCACCTCATCGATTTTAGACATAAATGACAACAAGGAGAGAGAACAAAAGCCTTGGGTGACCATGGGGTTGCACCTTGAGCTCCATTGTCCTATGAGCATCAAGTAGAATCATCTTTTATGGCATCTTGACCTAATATCAAAATGACCTACCAAAATATTATCTTGTTCAAAAAAACAATGAATAGAAAAAAAGGTAAAAATTTCAACTAGAATAGGAACAATTTTTATGACAAATTCTAAATTACCTATGACTATACCAACATAAAATGTATGCAATAAGATTTATTATGGCCCAACAAAGAGTGGAGGAAGGTTTGCAAGCATTGTCCATAAAAATGATTATACTTATGCCATCCAAACTTAAGACAAGCATTGCTCATAGTAGGCTACATCTGCTCACTGTGAGAATATGTAATTTTAAAAATTGCACCTTTGTGGTAATTCAAGTGTTTTTATTCTATTGCAGAAGCTAATGCATAGAATGCTGGAGGACTTGGACAAATTCTATGTTAAAAAAAATATTATAGCAGGCCCAAGAACACCCTTATGATAGAGAAAGGAATACCAAGATGCAGTATTCTTGAGGTCTGATTACCCATTATTCCTCTTCCAAGTGTTCATAAATCCTTTTACCTAAGGGCTTCTTTGGACCATGCTATCTATCACAGGCTACAGCCACTAATTGAACCTTTGATACACCAATGGTTGAGGCCAAACCAAGATATGTAAAAGGATGTAATCTGAAGAAAGGACCAACCATACACCTGATGCACATATCCAACTTGCATCCTCTAGAATCTACTAGAAGTAAAAATTGTCAAAAATAATGCAGCGAAAAAAGTACAACAGATTTCCCAAATTACCCTCTTAATTGCTAAGAATAGAGCCAAAAACCAACTAATAGAGAATGGTCAAAACGGAACCTAGAAGCTAACTATCAAATGGATCAGCCAAGAGTATTCCTAAATTTAACACCTCAAAGTTATAAGGGTAGTAAAAAAACATGTGCCAATACATTGAAAGTAGAACCAACTATATAAAAGCAGCCACACATGATAAAAGAAAAACACCATACACAGGTAACCCCAATCTAGCTTGAGAAAGAACTAAAAATGCAATAATATATAATATGTAGAATTACAAGGCAAAGAAGAATATATAAAAAATAGAACATACATAGTGATCGCAAAACTGTAAATATAAGTTGTAAACATCATCGAAACAAGATATTCGTACATATTGTAGTATTCTAAATAAATACTAGGAGAATTGAGACATCAAACATTAGATATTCAAAGACCTATTTTAGGAAAATTAAGTTGTTATACTTTTCTAACATGACAAAACAAAACCTTGAATATACCAGTAATTATTAAAAAATAAATAAAAAACCAAAATAAACAAGCTACAAATACAAAGCGAAATAGACATCAAACATTGATAATCATTTCGATTCTATTCACTTCCATATTAACCCTTCAAACTTATTCCATTTTAGGAATGGAACAAGAGGGATGTTACAGACAGGAAGAAGCTGATTCCAAAGCATTCCCATCAACGGCCATACAATATTACAAGGTATTGAGCATCAATGTGATGGCAGTATACTGTAACTTAAAACTATAATTCTTAGTAGATCCAGCCTGAATGTGCTTCAAGGCACATAGGACTGTCTATGGTACAAATGAAGATGCATTGGAAACTGCATGGGTCTCAAATGCGTGATAATTCTATGAATCTGATATAATTAACTGTCAAGGCATCTACCATGTTATTTGCCATAGGGTACAATATCATAAATACATCATAAAAGGAAGTGCAAGCATTAGGCACTTGTGATTATTTTCCTGGTTAGACTTACTTGAGAGTTGCCTCAGCACTTTCCACAGTAACTTTATCATTGGTTGCATCTCGATTTGGCAGTCCAAGGTCAAAGTACTTTAAATCCAACTCCAAATATGGAAATATAAGCTGCAAAGAAAATAGTTGTTGTGTGAACCGAAGCATTTTAAAAAAATTTACATTAAAAATATTTCTATGTTTTTTGAAAAAAGTGCATCAAGGATGTCAACAAATACCCCCCAAATATCAAGGATTGGTGCAGGAAACATGGGCCTAATAGTATACAGTCACTGACCAAAACAAAAAAACTGAACTTATGGTAAATAAAGATTCATAATAAAATATTACAAACAAGAATTTAAATATCAAGGGGATTGTGATGTAATATCAATGGTAGGCACTTGTAATAGTGTAAACCAAGTTCATATCCCTTTCACTACAATAACAAAGCCCATAAATCCGATGGATGTGTGGTGAGATTGTGGTGTAATGATGAAGGGGTAATTTTAAGCATAAACTGTGTTTACAAATCTTAGTATGTGGTATAAGAGTACCCCACAATGTATTAAAGGTAACCCATAAGCCTCTCCAAGATTTACCAAGCAAATAATATATATATGAAATCTCACTGATCAATTACAGCTTAGAAAACATTTTATATACCTGTTTTTTATTAACTTATAGGACAAATCAGTTTTCATACTAATTAAAATCTGCAACTTTCACACACTATCAGTAGGAAATATTTCATATCCGTTAAAAAGGATTTGCTTTTTCCAATAAACAAATGAAAATCACAGTCCAATACAAATCTGATTTCAACTTTATAACATCAAAAAATAAACCAAAGTAAGAATTATTACATAAAACAAGATTAAAAAATTAGCCTTGTTAGCATGAAAAAAGACCAAATTTTCAGTACTATATAACAGAATTAAGAAAAAATGGCTGAAATTTCAGCAAGGTGAAGGCCCAAATAAAAATGAAATCAAGAAATCAGTTTTAACTTTTTTTCTTTTTTCTGAAGTAAGTGATCTATGTTCCCAAGACCATTTCATGACCTGGACCTCTGAAGACATGTCTCCCATGCAGTGCACCTAAGAAAAGACAATGGCAATTCCAACACCTCCCAAGGAAATTATATTTTTGAAACTTTTTGAAGGCACTTAAGAAGTTGACCTCGAGCAGTAGGGCAAAATGAGATGACTAAAGAATATATCCAAGAGCAAAAGACAAAGCTGACGAGGAACCATGATATGCAGAGTGACTAAAATGTTTAAAACATGAGTAAATGATGGATTGTATTAAGAATCAAACCAGGTTCATGTTAAGGACACCATGAGAACATGGTCTGAAAAGAAGGAATACATTTGAATTGTCATTCCTTATACATAATGGTTTGGAAATAGGTTTTGATACAGTAATTAGAGTGTTGAAAACCATAAAAGAAGAGAAATTGTAGGTATCCTCTTTGTCTAGGGCCACATCATCCCAGTTTGTCAAATCAGTGAAAGAGAAATACATGCTCCCCATGGTGTAAGTTTTCCAGATACCTAAACTTTGGCAAAACATCCCTAAACTTTAGGAGAACTCCAGGATTAAAAATCCTCTATAGAACTCACCATGACAAGCTTTCTAGCTCTACACATTTTTTAAATAATGGGAAGCTTGTCAACTTCTGACATGACAGTAACAAACCAATTCTGCACTAGTAGTGACTTTATTGATTGAAAACAGGCAGGGGGTATATCTAACAGATACAATGTAAAACCGATGCCAAGCATTGAATGCAAACCAAAGTAATCAGAACTGGCATGAATTACTGTTTTCAAAATGTAAAATGGCACATCGATATTAATACCAAAGTGTGCCATACATTGAATACAAGGATTTTGGACATGATCTATCCAGTCTGAAAGATTTTTGTAACAAAAAACAGAATCTTTTATTCTTAAGCTTTATATTATTGACTATACTGTATAGCACTCTTAATATTTAGATTTCTACAGCCACACTTCCTTTATTTTTCATGCACCAGCATGGGAAACCTAATTTTATGAGTCTACCCCATAAACCTGTTATAATGTTCTAAACGATAGAAGAAAAAGCCTCGGTATGAAAAAAATGAATTTCAATTAAGGAACTAGAAATCAGAATTCTGAATGCTCACAAAAGAATTATTTCTACCTAGTGGTGTTTTCATGAAAGACTAATTGCATAAAAATGGAAACAAGTAGCAGAACTGTAGTTCTCTTGAAATAGCACTTCATGTGGTACAACCGTACACGGAAGAGGAAAATTTCACTTCCAAAAAGAGATATGGTGACTAACGTAGTTCAAAAACACACATTTGACTAAAATTCAGCAGCCCAAAAATTTGACTTGGACTTGGACTAGCTGAAAAACTCAGCCAAAACTTGGTAAATATAATAAATTACATAAATACAAAAATAAACTTTAAAAATGCATAAGAAGCTTAAACAATGAATTTACCAGTGTTCCTCAAGGATGTGTCCTGGGAAAATCCCATATTTCTAAGGATAGGGATGTTCCATGAGCAGTGGAACAAGAACAAAATGTCCCCCCATCATCACCTTCAATGCCACAATAAAGAAAGTTGTCCCTCGGATGATCCTATTGGGCAGGGGATGGTCCCCTCAAGGGAGCATTGAAGGATGTAAAAGCAATCATCCCTTAACCATCCTAAGGACAAAAGGGCATCCCCACACCCAAAAAGAAAATTATAGGCTTTAAATTAATCAAAAATATATATATTAAAATTAAAAACCCTAAATCCTAACCTAAATGGTGGACCCACCAAGGTCCCCACCCTTAAAAACTGATGTACGCACTAGCCCATGCTCTATTGCAATCATGAGAAAGAGAAGAGGAATAGGAAGTCTCCTGCTGCACCTGGACCTCACAAGGGGCACCACCCTCAACTCTATTGGGGGTTGCCACCCCTAGACCCCCATTCTGATTTTAAAAAGCAAAAAGTTAAAAAAAAATTGGGCTGCACTAGATTAAATACCAAGTAATTAAATTCCATTTATACTTTTCATTTGCGGAGTGGATCTAACTCCAAATAATGCTAGTGGTTACAGTCAAATGATTTGGAAACTAAATATAATGATCTTAGTGAAGATGCTTGGATTTCACAAATATACATTGGCACTGCAGCTTTTTGTGGACCTATTTGTCAAGTTCTATTCTCTAGTGAATTCCTCAGTTGGGAGCATGCCAACACTCCTGATTGATATTATAAAATGACTCATATAAAATTTGACTAGCATTGGTATATCTGCTTTAATTCATTTAATGAATAGTGTTGGAGACTGATTCTTTTTTTTTCAGATGATGAAAGGAAACAAATTTTATCATCTTTGAAAACAGCGATTATAAAAACAATGTCAGAATTTGTTTTTATTGTTTACAGCATGGCTGACATTGAGACATTAGACAATGCAAAAGCTGATCCTACAAAGTCTTAACAGTGTCTTGGTCAATAGTACAATTTTTACTCAAGATAGGGGTGACAATATATTAAGATTCATTGTCTCTGATGCAAAATGGTGCACATCATACAACTTTGTATAGATCTTAGGTTGTTTTACTCATTGTTTAAGAAAATGATGAATTGCAATTTTTTTCCTTATTTTGTAATTTTTTTTTTTAATTATTATTTTTTTAAATTAATTTTTTCAAAAATTAATTTTTTTTAAAAAAATATTATATATTACTTTACTAGTCATCCCAAAAATTTGGGAAAAAAGTTCCCATCCTTAAACCTGGCCCCACATACCCACTTATCCCCAGCTCAGATATTTTGTGGAACACTAGAACTTAGATAACACAGTCTATTTTGATCATGATAGTTTTACTTGTAATCAAGATTGATTCCAAAAACCAAAAGTCCAAATAGAATTCAATTATTTGTGATTAAAACACAAAAAATGAAACTAAAAGATGTTGAAATATTCATAAAAAACAAGGAAAATATGTTGATTTGCTATCTCACACCAAATGAAAAGAAAAAAAAAATGTTGCTTGTGCATCCAAACAAAGCCCACAACAACTTTTGTTTTTGTTTTTTAAAACCAAAGTCGGGATCTAGGGGTAACAACCCCCAACAAGGTTGAAAGGCAACACCCTCAACAAGATCCAAATGTATGGGCAGGGTCTAGAGGTGCAGCCAAAGGTAGGGGCAGGCGCTTTTGTGCATCCAACAAAGCCCAAAACATTTCTTTCTTTTGCTTTTTAAAACCAAAGTCAGGATCTAGGGGCAACAGCCCCCAACAGGGTTGAAAGGCAACAGTCCTCACAAGGTCCAGAGGTATGGGCAGGGTCTAAAGGTGCAGCGAAAGGGAAGCGCAGGGTCAAAGGGAAAAGCCCTTGACACCAAACCTAAATTAAGGCCTTCAAGACCACAAGGACCTTCATGGCACATGCCATTTTTTATAATTTTGTCATTTTTAACCAATCATAGATCATTCCAATCCCATGATAATCAATTCACACCTCCAAGATCCAAATTGTGGAAGACAAAAAAGAAGGGCTTTATGCAAGGCTTCCAGCTGTTTGTGCAGCAGCCAAGTTCTATTATCATACTCGCAAGTCCAAGCAAATCTTGGTAGACATTCATTGAGATTTAAAGAACCAATCCAAGCCAAAGAAAATATCCAAATGCAGTATGGTTGGTACACTTGATTTGGCAAAGGCACGATCTTCATAGACCTATGCACAAACCACTCTCACCCAGAATATGCTCCACTCTAGTACCTAGGAGCATAATATGGTTAATATCCCACTTTAGTTTTTTTGCCTTTTGCATGTGAGATGACAAGTATCTTTAAAATAAGTTAACCATGGAAAGTACAATTATGATATTTATATCAAGATTCAACAGCATAGTTTTTGAGTCAAAATCATTGACTCATATTTCATGAGTAGTGATTCATACGAACCCATCTCTCATGAGAATGAATGGTCCACTTGGTTTAACTAATTGACATTGACATTAAATCTATTTACTAACAAAATATATAAGCTAACTGACTATTAAATTCGTAAGTTGCTAGTTTGGGTTCAAGGGTTCATCAATTTTTTTGCAAAAAAGACTTGAAAACATAACTTTGAATGATTGTGATGAAACTGATTGACAATAAATCTATCTTGCAAGGTATGCCACTCCTACCACCTGTACCCAACCCAACTGAGTCAAGGAATAGGTACCCAAAGGGTTTATCCCAAGTACATCTTGAACATCCCAGGTATATTGAAGCAATACAATGGCCACCCAAGCAATACCCTAGGTGAACCTAGGCATACCCACAGAGCCTATGGCCTAATATTCAATAAAAAATGGAAAAAAAGTGAAACACATTTTTTTTTAAACTAAAAAACCCTAAAACATTATTCTAGAACCGAAAAAAGCAATCTACAAACAAAAAACACAAAAACTCCTACTTGTCACTCAAAATTAACTCATTGTTTGTCATTGTTTATGGTTACATGAAGTGTTTCTAAGTGTTAAAGGATTGCAAAGATATATTTGATAATTGCTATGACAATCATATGGCCTACATCAAGGACATTCATTATTCCAAGTAAGTTATTTTTTAAAATTTGTACTTTTTTTTAAATTTATTCCCAAGCTTGCAATTTTTTTAATATTTTATTGTTGTTTTCCAAATTGTTGTTCAATTTTTAACATGTTTAAGGACAATATGTTTTTTTTCATTGTGTTTTTTATCTTTCTACGTTAACTAGCCTAGGCTTACTTTTTGTTTTTCCAATTTTCCTTATATTTATTTATTTTAAAACATGTAGGTATAGGTATCCCTATTGCTTATAATGGTTATTAATTCAAGTTCAACTTCCAAATTTGACCAAAGATCGCCTCTTTGGAAACATGTCACAATGATTGAGCAACATCCTAGATGCAAGGGTTATCAATGGTGTTGTATCCAATGCCATAACAAGCATAAGAGCTTGTAAATGAGTACACAAGCTCATGTAGACAAGTGAAAAATCACTTGTATGCAACGACCAACCAATGAAATAGAATTTTTCAAAGTAGCAAATTCTCTCATGTATCAAAAACCAAGAAACAATGAAATGTGTAAATAAGAAAGTTAAATTAAAAAATCATTCCTTAGCTAAGAAAGAATTGGGCAAGCCACTTTTAGGGCCATCTTCTACTTCTTTGATAGTGCTTGGCTCGCATCCTTTCATTACAACACTATATTCCAAAGAAGATAATAGCCTCTTTATTTCCCACATAAGAGGCCCATTAGAAAGGGCGTTTTAGAATGAAACAATCTATACATTGAAGAAGAATAGATTGCACATTGCATGTATGCTAGTAGGCTTCCTTTCAACCCCATGAGATCACCATATTGGAAAGAAATGGTGATGATGGCTATTAGCCATTAACCCACAACTTATAGAGATCCTAGGTATGAAAAGGTGCACACCACCTTATTGGCAAAGAAAAAAATCTAGAGACATATTTGTGGTCAATCTGTTACATCCCCTCTAACTTGAACATGTTCATGACAATGGAATTATGGTCGTTATGTTAGTTGCAAGTAACTGCTTTCATGTGAATGTGAAATTGATGATAAAATAATTGTTTTATTTTTCGTAACTGTAAATGTAAACGATCTTCTTATATATGCAAGTGATTTTCTTATTCATGTGAAAATGAATGTGTTCATGAGATTTTCTTTAATAAATATAAATATATATATATATATAAACGATGAGAACGATCTAACCATAATTCTTGTCAGTGGATGCAGGATTGTTGACGCCATGAGGGAAAAGGAAATATCATCAGGGAGAGGTCGTGGTTAACAAAGGATCGAAAATTAAATTGATTTGAATTTGGGAGTCGGTGTTTTTGGAGGTGAAACTCTCATCCGCCTACCACCCTCTCATGTTGGAAACGCCCAAGATCATGGGCAGTCGAGGGGATTCTTGGTCGAATGTTTTGAGTGGTATATGGGAGTCTTCCATCTTCTTTTGGAGAGTTCTTCATTCTCATCTTTTTGGTAGAGTTCTGGGAGTCTCTTCTTGACAATCGCTAGAGTGCATTCTGTAATATTGGTGTCCGGTTGCATTGATCAAAAAGCTAGTCTTACTCCATTATTAATTCATCTTCTACCACAGCTCAAGTTCTTTTCTTTCTGGTTGTGGGAAAACATTTTCCATCATCACTTTCTCTAGATTCGAGCTCATTCTTTTCTTCTGTCTCTTCTCCATTCTAGTTGGCATTTCCATCTATTGTCATTCTCAATTTTTCTTCTAGGAGACTCTATGCGGTGGTGTCTAATATATTATTGGCTTTTCAATCTTCTGGGAGGTGGTGGCGCAAAGTTCTTGTTTTCGCGTCTTCTCCTCACTGCTCTAATAGAATTGGTGGCTTCTAGCTTAACGTGCTCTTTAGACGAAAGGAGTTAAGATCTTCAAATTTGAATCTTCTTACTCAGGCAAGTAATGTGTAAAGTCTTCAATGTAATTTGTATCGATGATTTTATCTTATTGAATATCCATTGTTTAGAAAGGTAAATTTGGGTTCGTTCTAGTCTTTCTATATGTAAAGAAAATCGGGTTTATTCATTACCATCTGGAGTCTGTCTGTCTGGAGTTTTTCTGTAGGAGAACCGAACCTATATCTTTATTTGCCATCGAAAATAACTCTGTCAGTGATATAATTCTGATTACGGGTTCAGTGGAACTATTTAAATATTACCTGAAGAACTCAACCTATTTGATTAAACCGAATTTTCTCCTTTGTATTTAGAAGCTGGTTAAATACACTTTCTTGCTCTTCCGAGTCCTTATGGGATATATATATTTATGTGAGTCTTGCAATGCCGAATCAATCTTTTTCATATGTTTACACTTTATGATTAAGATAACACCCTGAAACCTAATGAAATGAAAATCAAACCAGACATTATAATAAAAATCTTGAGACAAATGTAATCATGTCGAGCAAGGGTGAGAGTGCTAACGGCACAAGAGTGCCAATAATGAAAATGAAATCCTTGGCCAAGGTATGATGCTAGATTCAGCATCTATCAGCTATCAAGTACCACCGATCAGAGTAATCTTCTAGTTGGGAGGTACCCATAGTGAAGGTTCGATCACGAGATATAGGTCCTTGACACCAGGCTCAGAGGCATGATGATAAAATGATCCTTATTGATTACCCTCGTGAAGGGACGGGTTTCTTCAGTAGAAGAAACACGGGAGGCCAGTAGGCCTTTGGATGGGCGGTAAAGCCCTTGATGATATTTCCTTTTCCCATGATGACAAAGTCAAGCTCAAATATTTCAGCTTCTTAACTGTATCTTCTTGAAACCCTTCTCTCTCTTTGAATTTCTAAAATGTTTACTTAGCATGTAAATTGTTTAGTTGTAATTAATGTTCTTGTATTTCGGAAGCAAAGAAAAGTTAGTTAAAGTTCATTTGTATTTTCAATTAAATGGAAATCAGTTAGTTGTTTCTTTTTAGCTGAAACTGTAAATTTAAAAGTTAGTTGAGAAATTGAATATTATGTATTTATTTAAAATTGTATTTCTTTTTCGTTCAAAATGCAAAGGAAACCCTAGCTTGAAAACAAGTTAGTTGCATTTCAGCTGAAAACTAGTAGTTAGATTCCTTTCTTCAACTATAGATCAGATAGAGTATTACACAATCAAACATTAGTGTGATGACACGAGTGTGCATCATTTCTAATGGATGGAAAGATTGCAAAAACAAGCCTTTAATTAATGCCATTGAAGTACTACCTAAAGGCCCAGTGTTTTTAAAGGCAGCTAATTGTGAAGGAGAAGTGAAGGATGCAAACTTCATAGCCAAAATCTTCATATAAGCAATAGAAATGATGGGTGTTAAAAACATTGTCCTAGTAATAATGGACAACACTAAAAATTGTAAGGCTATAGATTTATTAGTAGAGGCAAGCAATAGGCACATCTTTTTGACACCATGTGTCATCCACTCCCGCAATTTAGTGATGCAAAAGATTTGCAAACAAATTGAGTGGATCAAAAAAACCTATGCAAAGGCTAAGGAAATTTGAATGTTTGTGAAAATCATCATATGTCACAAGCTATTTTCAAGTCCTCCAAGTTGGAGTTGTTGAAGGTAATTTTATGAAATTTCAATATTTATTTTTTTATTTAATTTAAGTTTGCATAAAGTTTTAATTCAATCTAATTTTTAATTCATTTTAATTTTTTTTACACATATTATGTTGATAAGACTCAATTCACGTCACATACAATCATCTTGAGACAACTTGTTGAGTTGCAAAAGGTGTTGAGGACCATGGTCATCAGCAACCTTTGGAATGTATAGAAGCAATCCAATGCATAAAGGGCCCAAAAGGTTAAAACATTAATCCTGAACAATGATCAGTAGACTCATGTGGATTATCTTTCTGAGTTTCACTAAGCCCATCATGATTATAATCAAGCTTGTCAATACAAATCAATTGTGTTTGGGGGAAATACAATAGCATGGATTCCATGATAGAAAAAATAAAGATCATAATAGGAACTAAGGAGAACGACCCCACAAAAGCATTTTTCAAACAAGTCCAAAGAATCAATTTTGATTGTTGGAACAAGATGACCACACCCTTGCATCTCCTAGCATTTGCTTTATCACCCAAATATTACAATGCAAAAATGCTTTTCTTGGCCAAGAGGGTAGCATCATAAAAGAGATGTCGAAGTTAGCAAGGGGTAGATCCAAACTTAGAGGGCATTGTTATGGTTGAGTTTAGCACTTTGATAACTTCAAAGGATCATAGTCTTAGTGACCTTGAAGACAAGAAAGACACTCCCACATGATGGTACCTCCATGGCCAAGGCACTATTTACCTAAAGCCTCTAACAATCAAAGCTCTATCAAAAATATGCATATTAAAAAACAAATTTTGTACTTTTCTTTGGCAGTTATATATTATATTTAATTTTATCATTGTAAATGTTGTATTGACTTTGTCTCCAATCTCAACAAGTTATGAGTTTTTCTTCAATTGAGAGGAACTAGAGTACATACTCCTTTATCCACTCAATTAAGCACAACTGTTTGGCTGGAAAAAAAGCAAAGGAGTTGGTCTATGTGCATTACAACTTGTGCCTCCTATTACATAAGCAAGTTGAGTACATAAAAAGGGGGGATAAGGAATTGGGATCAAACCACTGATTGTGCTGACTTGGATGCTTTTATTATACAACTTGCCACAATTTCTTTAGAGGATGAGGAGGCTCCCACACATAATGCAGCTAGTGGGAGTATTGCGGTTGCTTGTGGTTCAAACAAACCAAGTGATGACATTGATACTCTCATCTATTGATTATAGTTTGTATTGATTTAACATCTGACATTTGACTTTTGACATTAAATTATCAATTATCTTTATCATCATCACCTATGTTTCCAATTTTGTATATTGTACAGCCATACCCAGTTCTACCAATCCCCAGAAAAAAAGAGAAACAAAGAGACGACAATACTGAGAAACCCATACCTGAACTGATAACATGACTGTAAACACAATTTTCTTATAAACAGGAAGTAGGTTCTTCGACAATAATAACATTATCATTTTCATCAACTTCCTAAAAACTATGGAAGTTATTTTATTAAGACATTAACTGGTTAATGTGATTAATATTGCTGTATGGCAAGCCCCTTTTAATTTGAATGACTCTTTTTCAACAAAATTTTCACATTTTGTGCACAATCCAAACAACTGATTCAAACCATCCCGGATTACTTTTGAATTTTTTGTTAGATCCAGAAATAACAATTTCAGTCTACCATGCCAAGTTCAATAATAGTCTCTACTCTATCATCTCCTCGTTTTCATTCTATATATTTATCTCATTTTGTATGTGCCTTATCAATCAATTATTAAAATAATTGTATGCATCAATTAAAAGTTGTATCTTAAATTCCCAAGTATGAAAATAGCAACTATTAAAATTAACTTTTGAAGGGCTCTCTATTACAAACTACCACATTGTATTTTATTGTTTATCTAGGTATCTAGGTAATTCTGATCAATTTAAAAAATCTTCTCTACCAAAGACATGCAGAAAAATCTTCTAGATGCAAACCTAAAAGGTTGAAATAAACAATAATCATAGGTTATTTAGTAGAGTACTGATGAACTGATATTTTGTTGTCTATAACCTTTGTTATAATAAATCTATGAGTCACTGATGTATATATTTTAGACCACATTTCTTCTAAACACCTCTTGTTCCTCTTCTATTCACACTTTCACACAATTTGAAGCATTGTGAAGTCTGGCTTGGATAACAATATGTTCAGTGACACAGTCCAAATACTTTCCACATGATTTTAAACCTCTGTTCATTTTTTGGCTTGTCAGCAAAAAACAGAACACGTACATCTGAGACAATTTTGTACCTTTCTTTGACTGATGTGCAGATTCTTGCAACTGAAATGCTCTTATGCCTCTAGTTAGAACCAACAGCTAGTATTTCACTTTACAGCCTTCAAAAAATTCATTCTAAGCAATTTTAGCTGTAGGATTGATCTTCAACAACTCTGCATATGTAACAGTACACAATTAAGGGTGTAGCGACTGGTAACCTATTTGTTGTAGGTGACCTCACTTTTCATAATGCTTTACAAAGTTAGCATGCACACTTTAAAATGTAATTAGGCTTTGGCATGCATCTTAGGGAAAAAATTATCTCATTGGCATAGATTGTGCACCAAACAATCTTTGGACTTGTTATGATATGCCTTGAAAAGCATACTGTAGCTCTTGGTAAGAGTCAAGCATTCTGCAATTTTCTATAAGACTTCAATCTCTTGCATCGTACACTATATTATTTCTTTATACTTTAGTATTCCTTTCCTTGCATTCTATTAATGCTCTATGTTGATGCATATTTTGCTTAAATATTTGAATTTTCTCATGTATAATGTGGAACAAGAACTGTTCTTGTCAGCAAAATTTAAATGGTCTCTGTTACAATGGTGCTTGTCACACCAACCTATGATTTTTTGCATTTTTTGTCCATTTTACAGCTCAGTTTTTCCCTATCCCTCGTTTTCTCTTGCACACACCACAGGTTAGCCAAATTCTCAGTCTGCAAAAGAAGATGGTAGCCTAACCTCTATTTTTTAAACCTTAGGTTTAAAACCCCAACCACATTTACAGCACATAGGCTGTGAATATGAAAAGACAAAGCAAGCACATAAGATGCGAGGATCCCAAGGCTCAAATATGGAACCCACCTTCCACAATCACTTTCCAAACTGAGCGGCCAAGAGAAAGCACAACTTTTGACATCAAGCCTAAAACTCTAAATCACTTCGATTCTAAAGATTTAACTACATTTGCCTCAATCTGCAGGCAAAGAGATGGCTGGAGGGAATGTTCCTCTCAAATAATGCTACCTACCCTGCCCCTTCTGTCATGACTATGCTTATCCCATCACCCCAAAGATTGTTCAGTCCCTATTGTATGATGGTCCCTTGGATGGAAAATTGCTTGCCTTTGAAAGTCAATATCACTAATATTGCACAAAAGGCCTTCTATTTTTAGTCATTACTTTTATGTAATGAGCCAACCAAATTTTTTTCAATTTTTTCAATGAACAATCCAGTACAACACGCACCCATTAAGGTTAGCTCAATCCAAAACCAACTGTTGGAAAGTAACTCTACGCCAAGAATGCACACTCAATCCCAGGATGGAAAAGGTGTTGTCATATGGCGCCGAGGATCGTCAGTAACAACTGAAAGATTACAATGCTGGAAAGTAACCCAACACCAAGAATGTGCACTCAAGACCCGACGTGGGTGAGGTGCTATCATATCGCAATGGGGATCGTTAGTGCTCAAATGAAGTACAATGCTGAAATGAAAGTTCAACCACTTATTCAGCGAGAGCAAAAGAGTGACTGAAAAGAAAGAAGGCTCAACCACTTATTCAGCGGGAGCTATTCCAATGAAATAACAATTGTTTATTCCCCTTCTTGGCGGTAAACCACCCAAGAGCTTAAGTGTGTTGGTTCATTCTCCTTCTCTAGCGGTAAACTGTCCAAAGATTGTTAATGTTTGCTGCTTAAAGAAAACTAAGTAATTGCAGAATTAAAATGACTGAAATAGTACTACTATTTGCAGTCTTACAATGCAACAATTTGCAAATTACAAAGTATTACAATTGTCAAATCAATGCAACGGCTGTAAGATTGTTTCTCGTGTTTCTCCAATATCAAAGACTCAGCAACACTGAAAATGCAACTTCTACAAGTCTGATATGAAAAACCAGCTAACTGAAATGCAGACCAGCAACAATGCAAAACACTAAAATGCTCACAACTGACACAATACTTCATCAAATGACCTGAAACTGAATGCAAATGATCCCTAGGAAGATGGCGCCCAAAATAAAACTGAGAAGCTGTAACAAACTAAAGCTATTTATTTTTCTAAAGATTTCTAAGACCTCCCATCCAAAATACAGCCTAGTAAAGGGGCGACCTGAAAGATAAAATCAACAACTCCACAGAAAATTCCAAAAACTTGCACAAAGGGGCGCCCAAGATGGTAGAAGAGATGTAGCAAATACCCAGAACCCAATAAAAATCGTACAATGAGATATGAATGAAAAACTATTTCAGCAAGACCCTAACCAGCAAATGAAAAACTGACAAATCTCTAAAATCTTCCACCTTGATGCTCTGTCTGCTATTCTGGATGAGAAGCAATCTCTGAAAACTCAACTAGGTGCTATCTTTCAAGCACGAAACCAAGAGAAAGAACTAGGAGGTATGCATTCCTCGAAGCAAGCTCTGAAAGCATTTCAGCAGCATAACAGTATGATAAGCAACAATAGATGAAAATGAGAGAGCAAGACCCTCCTTAAATAGACTTGAGGTGACATTTCTAGCACCTTCTAGAAAGTGTGCCCAAGTTAATTGAATTTCAAATCCACTTTTTCCACTTGCATTTGCATTTTATTTAATCTTCATTTATCTCCTTACTTGGGCGTCCAAACATGAGAAGATATAACTTTTATTTAATTTGCAAATAAAACATAAGCTTTGGTGTCCCACTTTATCAAGTAAAATGTATTTATCTCCTCTAGGCTAGGTGTCCAAATGAAATATATTAAAATATGACTTGATTTCCTCTTCAAATAATTCGTCCTCCAAGCCTTAGCCAAAATCTTGCCAAAATATTAAAATATAAATAATCATCAAGTATTAAGTGAAATACCATATAAAATTAAAATCACTTATCTCTCCACTAAAGCATTCACCCAGCCTTATAAATATTTCACTTAATTTAAATATTTTACCTCATCAAGAGAAACACCCAACACAAGTTCAACCCTGCCAAAAATAGCCCAAGAATGTTGGATGACCAACTGCTCAAATTGACCCACCTAAAATAGCCACTGCACTAAACTATTAAGCGCTGCAAAAAATAGAACTACAAAGAATAGTACTTACTAAAAATAGTAAGTTGTTCCAAACTCATTTTAAGCACAAATGGGGCAGTCGTCGTGACTTACTAAAAATAGTAAGCCCAGAAAAGTTCTTTGATTTAGTTGCATGTTTCACCATCGCGAAGCTCTCTAAAAACCCAGAAGGAATCCAGAATCAAAACTGTAAAACTCCAACATGCAAGCCTCCAAAACTGTTGAGGAAACATTCAAAAATGCAAGTCATTATCTCGTCATGCATGCTACCACATTCCAAAGCTCTCCAAAAACCCAGAAAGGTCCACCAGACAAGCATCAAAAAATCTCACATGCAAGCCTTCAAAACCTCCTCTGAAAGTGGAAACCCTAATTTCAACTTCTGACTAGCCTGTGGGCTTCCGGAAATAGGCTATCAAACACGGAACAGCGTATGGCTAAAATGGGGACATTACATTTTATTACAAATATCTGATCTCAAATGGTGATTATACTTCAGAAACCCACCAACCATTTATGAGGGCAACAAAATTGCTTGCCCTTGAAAATCGATATCACTAATATTGCACAAAAGGCCTTCTATTTTCAGTCATTGCTTTTGTTACAAATATCTGATCTCAAATGGTGATTATGCTTCAGAAACCCACCAACCATTTATGAGGGCAACAAAATTCTCTAGAAGTTATTCATGGATGAGTTGAAAAGGAGAGATATCCTGGGACACTTTTGAGCAATTGTAACACATCAAACAAATGTTGAATGGAATTTCTCAAGTAATGCCACAATGCTTAATGTAGGACTCCAGTTTGTTCACTAGCAATGGAAATATTATAGAAGCGCCTTTAACTTTGTCACTTCATACATGGATGAAAATAACTAACTTTCCAAATAGCAATCTAAATACTACAGTACACTGGAGGGTCAAGTTATAATATCATATGAAAAATGGAAAACATTGCATTTTTTCTTTGCCATGTTGCACAATCAATTCAAGATGGCATCTTCAGTCACACAAACAGACACACTTGTAGAATGGTTGCTTGCTAAATGTACCCCCAGTGAATGTCTTTATCCCTCACTCAGTGCCATATACCTCAAACACTGCTCCCTTCTGTTGATGTTCCACAGCCATCACTCTCACACAATTCTCTTGTAGCACAATGCACTAATTCTCATGCAGATAAGAACCCCCAAAGCATAGAAAAAAACACTCCACATAACTATTACTTCAACCATTGGACATGGAATCATGTTTATATCACACATTAACTCACATAAGTAAAATAAACCTATCTGCAAAAAGGAAATCAAATATTACTTCCATATACTGGATCTCCAAAGGTTATCAATGTTAATGCTCACATTTTTGCTCCCAAGCTGCATGGACTGTACAAACCACAACAACAAACGTAATGGACAAGACTTGGCCACTCCTCAAAACAACCTCAAGCACAACAGTACCATCATGATCAATGACAGTTGGCCAAGTTCTATGTCCAAAATGACATCAATGATGCAATACAACCCAATTATGATGACATCAAATGCAAGGAATATTAGCTTAAAGTTAATGTTTGTGGCCCAAGTGTGATAATTTCAATTTCCCCAATTTTGATGAAGAAATACAAAAACATTTATTGATTGGTGATATAAATTTCATGGAAAAGATATCTTTTGAATGAATATCTGAATTTTGATAAAGTGGATCCTGTATTGAAAATGTTTTAACCACTACACCCACAAATCTGATTGCATATAAAAATGCATCAATGCCTTACTAGAAACAGAGAATAAGCAATACAGCTACTCACTGGGTTGTATATGGTAACTTGGTCTTACAATAGATCAAACTTATGTTGCCGGTTTTGGTACTGGTTCGGGTTGTGGATCCAGCTAAAAAATTTTGGGGTTGGGTTCATTTTGGGTTCGTCCGTACAAAAAACATGTAATATATATATATGCAGCCTAGAAGCAGAATTAAGATTAGAATATCACATAGCATCATATAAAGAATATATAAACAACAAAACTACCATAAAATTGAATGTCATATAAAACATGCATGATTAATATTTAATATTCATCGTCCAAACTTCAAGTTCAATATTAAAATAATAAATTAATAATATCAAGTTCAACACTTTTAATCATCAAATGGATTTTCTAAAATCATCAACACCATCATCATCATTGACATTAGATGATGTAGGAACATTAGATGAACTACAAGTAGTGCCAATAGCACTACTAGTGCCACTTGCACTAAAAGTGTGTTGGCTTTCGGAATTCTCATATGCAATATGTTGGGAAGTGGAAGCATCCAAATCCGTATGCTCTGGCTCTATATCACATAACTATGTCACCTTCCTTGTATTCATGTTGTTTGTGCGAAAGGAGACGCAAGTTGGACTGCACATATACTAAGTTCTCTGCTCTTTTGGAGTGCAATCTATTGCGCTTTACTAAGTGGGTGACTGAATATGTGCTCCAATTCCTCTCAGATGTAGATGAACTAGCAACCTGTGAAAACAAAGTAAACAATTAAAGTTATACATTATATTTATTAAAACTTTGGACTAAAAAATAGAAATTTATTAAACTTACTTGTGATAAAATTTTGATTGCAAGGGGTTGTAGGTGTCGGAGGAATTGGCCATGGAAGTACCACCAACTAATGAGCATCCTTCTTAAACCTATCACGAAGAGCCTTAATACTTTGACCATTTGAGTGAACAAAATCAATGAACTCATTCGTGATTTCATCTCGCAATTTCATTTCAGAGAAGAGTCTATGGAATGTTGCCTTGTACCCTTCAACCACTTCAAAATCTCTATATGGGGGAAGCCTTCCTGGCACAAAAAGAATCTCAGCACTGTAGTATTTTGGAGTCAATGCGAAGGCAAGAAGATGTAATGGATTGGTCATTTTGTTCCATCTTTCTTCAACAATTGCATGCACGTGTTTGAAGAAAGTCTCTTCAAGGTCTTGTGCTTTCGCATTTGTGATGCTCTTCATCTTCTCGAACATTAAGTCAATGCCATCATATATTTCTCCAATGCAAGGCTTGTCCATGTCAGTATAGCAAATCATGCTCAAAATGGGCTAGGTGAAGCTAAGGAGACACTCCACACGAACCCACCATGAGTCATCTAATATCATTTGCTTATTTTTTGTTGCCGCCCTATCAAAGTTGCTTTGCTGCCATATAGACCAAATTTGGCTAATCACCATTTTAGAAAGTGCCTCTCTAACTTTCACAAGTCATCTCAAGACGATTGTGTTCGAGGCAAAATAGGTCTCTACAACCTATTAAAAATACAAAATAGAATAATTAAAATTTAAAAACAAACTTCAAAAATTAAAGGAGAATTAGAATACACAATCAAACGATGAAAACGTAAAATTTTATGCTACTTCACTTACCTTCAATAGCTCCAATTTTGAAAATGATCTAAAAATGCCTTGAGACATGTGGTGGTCGGTGATGAAGATTTGGATGTCTACAAGCTCTGCATACAACTCTTTCATCCAATCAATTTTATTCCCAATCTTTTGTAGCATAAGATTGACAGAGAGGACCGCACAAGGTGTCCAAAAGATATGTGAATATCATTCCTCAACCAACAAACCGGCAGCTCTACAATTCTTTGTGTTGTCCATTACTACTTGAACAACGTTATAGGGACCCACTTCCTCAATGGCTACAATGAGAATATTAGCAATAAATTGGCCATCTTTCACTTGCCCCTCACAATCAACAACTTTCAAAAACATTGCCCCTTTAGGGGGACACTACTATGACATTGATCAAGGGCAGATTTTTTGCATCTTTCCACCCATTTGAAACAAGGATACACTCGTCTCAACCCATGAATCCCTTATGGGCTGCAATGCATCTTCAATGTCCTTGACCTCTTTTTCCAATAAGGTGCCACGCACCTTCTCATAACCTAGGCCCTTGTACCCTTTTGGAGCTTCATTAATTGTTTTCAACATCTCTTTCCAATATGGAGAGTGAACAACAATAAAAGACAATCCATTTGCATGTATACATGTTGGTCGGCAATGTCTCGACTCTCATTTTGAAATGCACTTTCCAAAGGTCCCTTTGGTTTTTTGCTTGTAATGAGTTGTTCACTTTGAGGAGGAGTGGCAAAAAATGGATGGTTTTCTACTACAACATTGGGACTAGATGCAGGTTGTGTTCCCTTTGATCTTTTTTTTTATTACGGGGTGACTTGCTTTATGGCCTGCCCATTCATCTACTTGTTCTTGCTCCATAATATATTTTATCACTGTCTTTGATGGCAAAGCTACAACATTCTTTCCAGGGCAAGGTTTGATGCCTTGTCCAAGTGATGAGCTTTCACTCGACTACATGAACTAAAATATCTAACATCACACCCATTGCAAATCCAAATGTAACCCCCACCACCTAGAACCTATTGTATCATTTGAACATATTTCCATAGAGGAGAATTCGGATCTGTTTTGAATTTACATTGAGTCAGGGAGCTAGAACTAGTTGCCATTGTGATTCCCTATGGCAAGAAATTTTGTAAACAACACATTCAAAACAAAAACAAAAAATTGAACACAAAAAATAGATATACTAAACCTAGCTCTTCTGATTCTTGATACATTCCTAGAATAAAGGAAAAAAGCATAGATCAACAAAGTAAAAATTGTTTCTTGTTTGTAAAACAAAAATGGAAGAAAAAAATTGATAGAAACTTACCTCTTTGCAAAAAATTCCTTCTATGATCTTCTTGGCAGCCAATAAACACTTGTAAATGAGTAGGAATGTCAAGGCAATTGATGTAGAACCTTCAAAGATCAATCTTTAACTCTCTTTGTTGATTCAACAAGCAAAAAAAACTGTTCAACCTCTTCTAATGTTATTTGTTGTTTGCAAAAGAAATGATACAAAATGAACTTGTTTTGGTGTTTAATGTGTTTTGGAAGTCAATATTACAGTTCACTTCAGCGCATAGTCAAATCAATTGAATAAATTGATTAAAAAAAGTGAAAAAGAGCCAAAAATAGGTGCGGCTGGGACGGGTTTGTTCAGGGATTGCCCGGATCTACCTGGGTTCGTCCTAGGTTCGCCCAAGGCGAACTAAGTGGCCTTTGGCCACGCCTGGCCCAAACCCACAGGAAAACCAAACCGGTACCTGAATCCAGTTCGAACCAAACCAGGATCCAGTCAGTTCCCTGCAGGATCCGATGACATAGGATCAAACCCATACTGATTAGGTAGATAATAGCTATGTCAGACCAACTAGATTGGCATTGTAAACATACAGCAATCTCGCTTTACAGTCAGCTAACCATAAGAAGATGCATTGAAACCAAAAATTACGTTATAAGTGGAAGAAATCTTAAGAACTCCATTGAAGAATTTAAATAACACTATGAAGTGAATAAGCGAAGCCTTAAAAACACTGACGATAGACAAAAAGCAACTAGGAAAAGGGGATAGTGAAGAAAATGTCCAAGAAAGACCCTTTAATCAGAGAAGGGAGTCATTGGCCATCACTACATGCTCAATTATTCATGCAAAAAAATGACATGAAATCAGCAACTGCATTATTGGTACAAGAAGCCTTGAGAACTCCTTTTGAAAATTAAAATAAAATTTAATGAGTGAATGAACCAACCCTTTGAAAACACCGATGATGGAAAAAAAAGGAAAAGGAAATGGGATTGATGAAGAAGCTTTTTAGCAAAGACTTTGTAATCAAAGAAGGGAGGTTGGGCACCGTGATCATGACAATAACCCTTTTCTAAGAAACTAGAAGAGGTGACAACCTTTTTAATCAAGTAATCACATGAATCAAGAAGGGTGCTACATAAATCAAGTGCTAACAGACAAGATTCTTGTTCCTAAATTAAATGTTTGTTGCAAAGCCATTAATCCAAAGGCTTGGATAGGCAAAGTTAAAACCTTCTTTGGTTAAACGTGTGAAGGATTATAAAAAAATTAAGCTTTGAAATTTGCACGTTGAAGTACCGGCATGTGATTGTTAGCAAATTATTGAAAGATAATGATAGAAGGGTAACAAGAGAGGGAATGGAAAACCAGAAACAACCATCTGGTACAAATTTGTAACTTCTTTCTTTCATAATTATAATTGTCACACCCAGAAATATATTCCTTGTCTCTAAAAATAAAGGGAAATGACAAGGCACATGGACCTATAATTCAAGTGGATTTCACCATTTCAGATTTGCTGGCGAAGAATAATTTGAGGCCAAGCATGTGATTTCAAAGGACACTCATGTCTTCAGTTTGTCATGCAACAGGCAGAAACATATTTTGAAGCTGTTGAAAGTTGACTTACATTAGTACTGCCATCTATAAATTAATCCAATCGAAAAAGGAGAACAAAGATGTACAGAAAAATCAGCCTTCTCTTTCTTCTACCATTGGACAGTCCAAAAGAAGAGTAGTAAACCTTTCTGTCATTGATAATTTGTGCTCAAAGAGACTCCATGTTTTGCTTGTAAAGATTCAGTCTAGTCCGAGGGACACGGACACAAGACTTCCGGTAGGATCTGCACAATTGATTTGGTAGACAAGGATTACAAGGAGGTGATCAAATGTCATTATGGAGAGGCAGTAGAAATGGTGGAAGAAAACATACATGTGGAGGACCAAAAACAAAAGATTCCAACTGTATTCATTGCATCCATTGTGGGAACTGGGAATAACCAAATATCAAACCATGGGGGTAAAGAGCATAGTGAAGAAAAGAAAGACTCTGGCTCCCACTTATTCTGGCAGCACTTGTAACTTTATAGAGTTCACCTTAAAGAATTTTCAAGTGTTAGTGGCCAAAGACACTATGATGGCTCCAAGGAGATGATCGAAGGGCTGAAAATGCAGCTAGACAGCTGAGAATTGGGATCTGATTCCTATGTTGTAACCATTGCAGAGGCAGATGTATGGGACTCGATTATTGAAGTTCTTAGGTGAATTCCAGATGAAACTTAATATTTTGTACATTAAATTGAGCAAGGAAAGAAAAAGGTGGGGTGGCAGCGAAAAAGATTTTCTCTCTAGCAGTAGTATGGAGAAGAGGGAATGGGTAGAATGTGATGTTTCACAATTAGTGGATAAAGAAGTTTTAATGTTCTAGTGAGAAGTAATGTGCCAAACTTTGTTGGGTGAAAAGGGTGAAAAGGCTTTTAACTTTTAGTCTCTTGACTCGTATTCAAATCAGCACTAAGAATATGATTGTTGATGATGAAAAGAAATTCACAACTCTTGTTTCCAGATCTGATTCAATATGATTGTTGATGATGAAAAGAAATTCACAACTCTTGTTTCCAGATCTGATTCAGTTGATAAGGGTGGCAAGGACCACGTTGAGGAGGGAGCTACTAAATATCAGACAAGGATGGCAAAATTATCAAGTGTTGACCTCGCAAGCAAGATTGGTTTGCTGAAAGATGCACAGATCCAGACAGAGGAGAGGAGACAGAGAATGCCATCCATGTTCCTGCTGTTGAAGATACTGTTTTGACCAGTGGAGATCAGCAGTGACTTGCAGTTCTCAGTCCTTCTATTGCACCAAATTCAGCTCGGCTGATTGCAGGTGATGCTAAAAGTGAGCATGCTAATCACTTTCAAGCCCTGATGAGAAGTGATGAGCCAGATTTTGTTGCTTTTCAATCCTGAGCAGTTATGGTAAACATATGGTTTAAGCCTTGTTTTAGTCTCAAAGACTTTGATTCCATTTTAAATCAATTTTGAATTTTGGTTTGTAACAGCCCTTGGTTATTGTCTAAATGCACATTCAGACAATATAGTAAATTCTTATCCAAACCAACTCTATAGAATATGATTTTGTACAAACTGTATTCGTATACGAAAATATTCAACCACCTACATAAGTCACCTCTTAATGCAGTGTTCTCCTTTACGATGACTTTTGCATCTTCTATATGAATGTGATGAGAAGTTGGATGTGAATGTTTCTCTCATCACAATTGCATAGAGAATGCAAAAATCACTGCAAAGTGTTGATGTTATAGCCGCAGGCTACATACTTCCGCCTTGCATCGACAAACAATAAATTTCATATAGCCTTCGGCTATTTATTTATTGCATTTAATAAAGTGAAGAGGCGCTTCACTTGACAACTTATTATTTATTTTTTGGGCCGACCCTCCCTGATATTCGCACCCATTCATTTGAATTATATTTCATATTTGGCCGACCCTTACTCATGAAGAGGTGCGAAGAGGTGCGACCTCTCCTCCATCTTGTATATATATGAGATCATTTTCATTCATCCATTATCAAGTAAAGTTCATCCATTTCCATCTGCTAAGTGCGAATTTCTCCTACAAGAGTTCGAGTTTATCAAGGAGTGAATTTTATATCCGAGTGTCCATCAAGTGAGGCGTTGATTCTTGGCCTTGTGTTTGGCCTCATTGTAAAGAAAATTGTTGCCATTATTTCAATATATAAGAGAGATTTTGTTGATAGGGTTTTCTCCCTCAAGTTGGAGGGTTTTCCCAAGGTATATGCTGTGTCAATCTGTGTGAAATTGTTTTTATTTCTGCTTATTTAAATTCTGATCCTAAATGTAATACCCCTCATGTTGCTGTTGGACTTGTTATTTTTCTATGGTTTTGCTTGATACTTTGAGACTTTGATAGTTACTGTTATTGTTTGGATTTGTGGATTGGATAGTTTAGACTGTTTGATGACTATGCTACTTTATTTGATGACATGGATATTATGATATGACATTATGGTTACATTTGGTTTGGTGATGTTTAATTTGATTTCAATAGTATATTGTGATGCAGTGGATTAGAAATCTTTTTATGATGATATGATGTGATCAATTTAGCTTAGCAAATGTTACTCTATACTTAATGTTGTAATTGTAATTATAGCTTTGGTGAGGGGATAGGGTAGCACCACTCGTTTGCGAGTGCCCTGCGACGCTGCAATTCCTTCTCACGATATGATGTTTTTGATTATATATATATACATGTTGTACACAACCTTGCTTGTATGCAGGAATTGCAGGAACAGAGTCTCGATTCCACCTGCTTTGGTAGGACAAGGCGAGCATCAATTTAACCCAACGGGCATGAAGTTGAAACAGAGATGACAAGGAAGTCACCCGTCCCAAGGTTGCTAACCTGTTTCATGTTTAGTGGTATTGTGCATCTTTGACCTTTGTCACTTTTGCATTTTATATTAGTGGTTTTGTGTGAGTGTACTTTTGATATTTATTTTACGTTGGTGTGTAGTATGATGTCATTAAATAAGTATATGATTTTAATAAATGTTCATTATAGTATTGGAATAATTTACATTAAAATATAAAAGCTTTAAATTAAAAGCCATGTAATTTATTAAGGATAAATTATTGAAAGGTGTAAATTAAATCATTTAAAATTGGTATTTTGATAATTTAATTAAAATAGCATGTTGAGGATAATTAATGAAATAAATTAATTAAATAAATTAAATTGTGTGAATTGCAAGTATAGTTTGCAAAATCAAAATTAAAACAAAAAGTGTTGTTAAATAGAAAAAAAAAAAATCAAGAAAAGATAGAAAAGATGAAAAGGACCAATGAATGTTGAGTTTTGGTTGTAAAGCTGGGAATGAAATTAGAAAACTTCTTTTAATTTTGATTTATGAAGTTTTCGAAAAAGAAGAAGATATTATCTTTATTTAATAGCAAAATTGTGAGATTTTTCATTCACGGGAATGGACAGAAGCTTCAAAATTTGAGTTCTGGAAAAAATGGATCCTCTGGAGTTTTTTTCTGTTTAATTGTTTCACTCTTTCATTGTTCTGGAGGGGAGGCTCTTCTGAGTTAAATATTAGATTAGAAATTTGAACAAGGAAATCGGGTGGAGAAGTTTTGAAGGAAGGAAGGAGAGCTCTTCGAAAAGGCCATTTGGATCAAGCAAAGCTTCATCAAATTTTCAACAGGCGCAGGACTACAGGTTCCATTTTCTTATTTCTTTAGTTTTCTGATTCAAAAGAAAAATAAAAATACAAAATAAATAAAAATGTTTTCTGTGAAAGAAAATTCTTATGGGGTTTTAGAAAATTCTTCTGGATAGGAAACAAATGAGAGAAATTTATCCTCTAAAAATGTCCAGTATTTCTATGATTTGATATGAAAATTGTTTTCCCTCTGAGGCAAATGAGTTTTTGAATATATACTCATATATATATATATATGCCTTTGGAGTATATATATATGTGATATATATACTTTTGAATATATTATCAGTTTTCCTTACAGAAGATGTTTGTGATAAATATATATGTATATATATACATATATATATACACATCCTTACAGAGGTATATATATATATATTTTACATATATAAATTAAACTAAGTTTGAAATTTATTTGTTTCTGGGCCAAACTGTTATTTTGTTGTCGGCGTTCATATTGTGAAGGAAATAATATTTTTTATTGGGGTTAAGGGGGGGGACGGTTGGGCCGTACCCTCCCCCTTTCCCTGTGGGCCGCAGACTACCCACAGCAGTCCGTAGGATACGGACTGCTGCGCAATCCGCGTACGGCAGCGGCGGTATTTAAAGTTTTTTTTAATTTTATTTTGTTATTTAATTTTAAATATATATATTTATATATATATATATATATATAATTATTTATATATATATATATATATATAATTATTTATATATATATTTTAAAAGAAAAAAATAAATAAATTTTGTATTGATGTAGGCATGATTTAATTCACAGTCCAGAATGTTTTTTTTTAGAATTTGACTGAATAATTAAAATAAAGCTGAATGTTATTTATATATATATTAATATATATATATATATATATAATAAATATAACGATTTATTGTTTTATGTTGTGAAATTTGAACCTATGGCTGTTATGGTTATTGAAAGGGGAAATTGATTATCATTTTTATTTCAAATTTTTATTATGGAGATAGAGATTTAGTAATAGAATTCAATGAACTGCTTATCTTTGTGTAAAAATTATTATGTTGATCTGAGCATTGAAATCCTATGAGTTTGTTTGGATTATCTGTTTTGGCTTTTCGATGTGGGAACCCAGTTGATTTTATGAAACCGTTTATGGATGTTGCGATCCTTAGAATTCCAGAGGCGTGTTTTATTGTTGGATGTTATCCTCGTTTTATGTGCTCTTGATGTTGCAGATATTGGTATTATTATTTTGGAAGGGTTGTACGAGTTTTGTTGAGACTTTGATTATGTGTTTTAACGAGATGGGTAATGCCTCGCATGTTATTGGTTGAGATTTAATGCTTTGTTTTTTATGGTACAACCCTTGATTTTGATATTGTTTTGGGGTCTCCAGGGAGAGTGGCTCTTCGTGGGGGCCAGCGCCTCAAATAGGAGGAAGGGCTCAGGACAACCCATGTAAAAGTTAGATTAACAAGTGAAAACCTAATAATAGAACTTAGGGGGATGGGTAGTAATAACATAATAAGATAATCTTGGATTCCTCGTCTATCCATTAGGGCTATCGCAAACTAATGGTAGACCGAGAAGGCCGTGATTGGCAAAGTCATTACCTCATCCTCAGAAGAGGTTAACGGCTCCGCATGAGTCACCCTATGGGGCCGGCACCTCAAGTAGGAGGAAGGGCCAGGATAACCATAGATGGGGACCAGTGCCTCATGTTGGAGGAAGGGCCAGGATAACCCATGTAGGCTATGCGATGACACTCTCCACTTGTTTCCCTTATGCTTGTTTTCTTGGTTGCCTCTGGAAGTGTATTTGATTGTCTCTTTGGTTTACTTGGCATGTGGTTAATGGTTATTGCCTTGGTTTATTTATGATGTGTTTTATGGCTCTTTGTTTATTATGAGTGGATCCTTGTTGTTGTCGTTTATGATCTATGTTTTCTGTATTGTTGTTTTTGGAGTTTTGTTACCATGATATTCTTTATTGGAACTAGTCTTGTGGCATTCGTGGTCGTGGTTACTTCCTTGTCACCTCTAAGCACGGGGGGTGGGTTTTTCTAAAACCTACATGGTCGGGTCGAACGTGCTCCGCACCCGTTGGGTTCCCCATCAACGTTCGTCCTTCACAGTATCTTTCAGATGGAGCTTGTACCAGATATTCATCTTGTATTTCGGACATTCTTTGTATTATGTATTTATCCCACATGTATGGGAGGTTTTATTGTATCTCATGTATTGTGAACATGTAATGTATTAAAAGATGATGTATTGTAAATGCACCCTTGTAACCATTCATGATTTATGAGGTTTATTATGATTTGAATCATGTGATGTATCTATACTTATGCTTTTGGATATATGTATGTTATCTTTTGAAAATGGATATTGTAATGGTTATGATGGATGTTAGATTAGTTAAGTTATTTAGCCATTTGTGTAATCTTTCGTTATGAGTTTGTTTATGCGATGTCACCTCGCGTGCCCCAAAGGACTCAATGTTTATGATGTTATCATGCAATGTAAATATGTTTTAATGTTTCATTATATGTTTACTTTGTATTATTTAAAAAAAAAAATGTGCAATGTTTTGTCCTTTGGGGTTTGCACGACGAGCGTTACACTAAAACTAACATGGTATCAGAGCGGGTTTAAGAAAGATTGTGATCAGATTTCCATAAGCAGCGTTATCTTCCACTCTTGTTCTCATCTTCTTGTGTCTATCTTATCCTCAAAATGGTGAACGGGCTCAAGATTGAAGATAGACTTGAAGGTGCTTCCAACTTCACCTCTTGGAAGTTTAGAGTATTGCTTGCATTGGAAGAAAATGAAATTGTTGAGTTCGTGGAGAGCGAAGTTCCCGAACCTTCCGATGAGAATGAGAAGTCACAATGGAAGAAGAATGGCACTAAGGCGAAGAAGATATTGGTTGATTCTATGAAGGACCACCTTGTGCTGATTATCTCCAAGTTGAAAACAACAAGAGAAATGTTCAAGACCTTGGAGGAAATGTATGAGATTAATAATACAAGCAGAGCTCTTGCATTGAGGCAACAGCTTCATCATATCAAGATGGCGAAAGGAGATTCCGTCATCTCATTCTTCATGAAGATCACCGAATTGAGAAATCGGCTTTCCACCATTGGGCATATGGTTGATGATAAGGATTTGGTTATGTTGGCGCTTAATGGTCTTCCTCAATCTTGGGAGCCATTTATCCAAGGAATTAGTGGGAAATCAAAGCTACCTAAGTTTGATTGCTTGAGGGCAGATTGCATTCAAGAGGAATCGAGATTAGCAGCAAGAGGCAATGGGAAAAGTTCTACCAATGAAGAGATTCATGTACTTGCTGCTCAATCTTCGAAGAAGAAAGGAAGAGAAGGGAAGAAAGGCAACTTCAAGAGGAACAAAGATAGAAGATCAGATGGTGCTCCTACATCTAAGAAGAAGAAGGATCTCTCCCATATACAGTGTTTCAGATGTGACAAATTTGGTCACTATGCAAAGGATTGCCCAACTAGACCAAAGCAGCATGCTTCAATTGCGGATGTGGGTGAGATCTCTCCTCAGAAGGATTCACGTGGTTTCCTATTCTATTTTGCCTTATCAAACAATGTTCCTACGGATAGCAACACTTGGTTGATTGATAGTGGTGCCTCCCGTCACATTACTGGATTTAGAGAACATCTTTCAAATTTGGTGGAGAGAGATTCAAGTGTTCAAGTCATAATTGGAGATGATGCATGTTATTCCGTGAAAGGTGATGGAACCTCCTCTCTTCACTTAGATTTCGGCATCTCTCTTCAGTTGAGTGATGTTCTATTTGTACCAGGCATCAAGCGGAACCTTGTCTCAATTTCAGCCTTGGAGGACAAGGGATATCAAGTTGCATTCTCCGAAGGAAAAGTTCTTGCATGGTCAAAGAACTCTAGCATCAAGTCAGCCCGAGTGATTGGTGTTCGGCAAGAATGTCTCTACAAACTTTGCACTCGTCCACTACAGGCTTTGTTGCATGATTCATCAAGTTCATGTGAGCTTTGGCATAGAAGAATTGCTCACCTTCACTTTAGAGCACTTCCAACCATGGAGAAGATGGTCACTGGCATTCCTAAACTCAGCCAAGAGCATGAAGGTACTTGCCGAGGATGTGCTTTGGGTAAGAATACTAAAGGACCTTTTCATAGTAGTGAAAGTAGATCTAAATGCATTCTAGATCTTGTTCATTCTGATTTGTGTGGTCCAATGTCTGTTGCTTCTTTGAGTGGTTTCTTGTATTATGTAATTTTCATTAACGACTACTCTAGAAAGACTTGGATTTATTTCTTAAAGACTAAAGAATCTGAGGAAGTACTTGAGAGATTCAAGGAATTTAAAGCTCAAGTAGAGAACCTGTCCCAGAAGAGGATCAAAGTTCTGAGATCTGACAACGGAGGAGAATACATCTCTGGAAGCTTTCGTAACTTTTGTGTTGAGGCAGGAATTAAGAGGGAGTTTTGTGTTCCCTACAATCCACAACAAAACGGTGTAGCAGAAAGGAAGAATAGATCCATCATAGAAGCAACTAAAGCCATGATCCATGATCAAGATCTGCAAACCTTCCTTTGGGCCAAGGCATCTAGGACAGCTGTGTATGTTCAGAATCGGAGCCCTCATCGTATCTTGGGGAACATGACTCTTGAAGAAGCTTTCACAGGTGTGAAGCCTGAAGTCAGCGATTTGAGAATATTTGGTTGTCCTATGTATGTTCATGTGCCTAAAGATAAAAGGACTAAATTGGAACCATCTGGCAAGAAGGGAATATTTGTGGGCTACAGTGAGTCTTCAAAAGCCTACAGGATTTACATTCCAGGTCAGAAACTAATAGAGATCAGTAGGGATGTTACATTTGAAGAGGATGTTGCATTCAAGAGATCTAAAGGCTCTCCCATGGAGATAGATAATGAAGACCACGAGACTCCTCAAGACATGGAAGTTGACCATACTCCTGAGATCAGAGGGAGTCTCCTGAACCATAAGAAGATGGTGATCCAGTTGAGCCTTTGGAACCTACTGATGGACTTAGAGACATTGTTATTCGTCGAAAGAGACCTCTATGGGCTAGGCAAACAATATAGGAGGCAGAAAAGTTTGCAACCCCTAGAGGAACAT
This sequence comes from Sequoia sempervirens, assembly GCA_007258455.2. Classification (NCBI taxonomy): domain Eukaryota; kingdom Viridiplantae; phylum Streptophyta; class Pinopsida; order Cupressales; family Cupressaceae; genus Sequoia; species Sequoia sempervirens. The sequence goes on from VDFB02271358.1 coordinate 961,443,780, forward strand.
TCAGAGAAAGCAAAAGACCTCAAAAGTTTTCAAGCTATGTTGCATTGATGAGTCAAATTATTGAATTTGAGCCTTCCAATGTTGAGGAAGCTACAAGTCAGCAAGTATGGAGAGATGCTATAGCTGAAGAATATCAATCTATCCTCAAGAATGATGTTTGGGATATAGTACCTAGACCGGAAGGAAAATCTGTTGTATCTTCTAAGTGGCTTTTCAAGATCAAGCATGCGGCTGATGGAAGCATTGAGAAGTATAAGGCTAGATTTGTGGCTAGGGGGGTTCTCCCAGAAAGAAGGAATAGACTATGAGGAAACATTTGCTCCAGTTGCTCGTTATACCTCCATCAGGACTATCATTGCTATTGCAACGGCTAAAGGATGGAAGTTACATCAGATGGACGTGAAGACAGCATTTCTAAATGGTGTAATTGAAGAAGAGGTATACATTGAGCAACCTAATGGATTTGAGGTTCATGGGAAGGAGTCTCATGTTTGCAGATTGAAAAAGGCTTTGTATGGCCTTAAGCAGACTCCTCGTGCTTGGTATGAGAGGATTGATCGATACCTACTGAGCTTGGACTTCTCCAAGAATAATGTTGATTCAAACCTGTACTTCAAGGTAATTAATGGTGAGGCTTTGATCTTGGTTCTCTATGTTGATGATCTATTCCTTACTAGAGAAGAACACCTCATTATCAAATGCAAGAAGGAGTTGGCTTCTGAATTTGAAATGAAGGATCTTAAGTACATGCATTACTTCCTTGGTTTAGAAGTATGGCAGAGGCCTAATGAGATCATTCTGAGTCAAGGGAAGTATACAATAGACATCTTGAAGAGATTTGGTATGATAGATTGCAAATCCATGTCTACACCTATGGAAACCAATTTTCAGAAGCTAAAGGAGGCTACAACTAGTTCTGATTTGGTGGATCCTACTATGTACAGGTTGATTGGATCGTTGATGTATCTAGTCAATACTAGACCAGATATTTGCTATGCAATGAGTGCTCTTAGTCAGTTCATGTGTGAACCAAGGAAAATACATCTAGTTGCAGCAAAGCATATATTGAGATACTTGCATGGCACAGTTGGGTATGGCTTGAGATATTCTTTTGGTGTGGACTTGAAGCTACATGGATATTCTGATTCTGATTGGGCAAGGTGTGTTGCTAATCGGAAGAGCACCTCTAGATGTTGTTTCAATTTGGGGTCTACAATGATCTCCTGGTGTAGCAGGAAGCAGTCTTCAGTGTCACTAAGCACAGCAAAGGCCGAGTATATTGCAGCTTGTGTGGCAGCTCGAGAAGCAGTGTGACTTCGAAGCTCCTTGCAAGATTGTTTGGACAATCATTGGAGCCGCATTGTCATTCATTGTGATAATCAGTTGTGTGAAGCTTTTTGTCAATCCAGTGTTTCATGACAAAACAAAACATGTTGAGATCAAATACCACTACATCGTAGATATGGTATTGAGGAAAGCTATCCAGCTTGAGATACATTAGCACTGATGAGCAAACTGCCGATATTCTCACCAAGCCTCTCTCCAGAGTAAAGTTTGTGTACTTTCAAGACAAGCTTGGAATTGTGGAGAATGAAGCCCTAGCTAAGAGGGAGACTCAACTTCAGTGATCTTCTGTGATTTGCTTTAATGCATCTTTCTCTGTGAGAGAAATTTGAGGTGTAAGCCCTTGTTAATGCATCTTTCTCTGTCAGAGAAATTTGAGGCGTAAGCCCTTGTTAATGCATCTCTCTATGAGAGAAATTTGAGGTGAAAGCCCTTGTTTCCACCCTCTGGGAGTAGCCATGGTGGATGTCATGTTGAGTGACTCCATGACAACATCACGTTGAGAGACTCCGTGATGATTTTCTTGTACTTTTGTTTATCCACCCTTTAGGAGTAGCCATGGTGGACGTCATGATGAGATGACATCACGTTGAGTGATTCCGTGATGGGCACTTGTGCACATATGCTTTACCATACATGGGAGTAGCCATGATGGTTGATACCATACATGGGAGTAGCCATGATGGTTGATATCACGTTGAGTGACTCCGTGATGAGCTCTTTCCACATATGGGTGTAGCCATTGTGGGTGTCATGTTGAGAGATTCCATGACCTTGTGTATCAGAAGTATTCCTCCCTAGCTAAGAGGGAGTGTTGATGTTATAGCCGTAGGCTAAATACTTCCGCCTTGCATCGACAAACATAAATTTCATATTGCCTTCAACTATTTATTTATTGCATTTAATAAAGTGAAGAGGCACTTCACTTGGCAACTTATTATTTATTTTTTGGGCCGACCCTCCTTGATATTCACGCCCATTCATTTGAATTATATTTCATATTTGGCCGACCCTTCCTCATGAAGAGGTGCGACCTCTCCTCCATCTTGTATATATATGAGATCATTTTCATTCATCCATTATCAAGTAAAGTTCGTCCATTTCCATCTGTTAAGTGCGAATTTCTCCTACAGCAGTTCGAGTTTATCAAGGAGTGTGAATTTTATATCTGAGTGTGCATCAAGTGAGGCGCTGATTCTTGGCCTTGTGTTTGGCCTCATTGTAAAGAAAATTGTTGCCATTATTTCAATATATAAGAGAGATTTTGTTGCTGGGTTTTTCTCCCTCAAGTTGGAGGGTTTTCCCAGGGTATATGTTGTGTCAATCTGTGTGAAATTGTTCTTATTTCTGCTTATTTAAATTCTGATCCTAAAACTAACACAAAGGAACATTCACATTCAACCTCTAATCACATTTGCAAGGAAGAAACTAAATTCATCACAAAGGAGGACACTGCATGAAGAGAATGTTGAAACTGTAATACATCCTGACAATTAGAATAGAATGACAGTTTGGATTCATGCCATTCTTGGAAACCTACCTTTCACAAACTTTGGAGAGGGCCCATTCCCAACAAACAAAACAATGTATCTTCAGTTGTAATAGGTGTTTTGCCCTCTCATTGGTTGCAAAGAATTCAAAGTTTTTTAAATAGGGATTCCCTGCTTTAATAAGCTTGTCAATAGTTATCTACATAAGGATCTCTTACTTGTAACCCACATTCATCATTTATCTTGAAAATGGGTCACAAAGCATGATCCAATACTTCAATTTTAAAAATTAGGTTACACAGTTGTTTCCGAAGTTATTTCATGCTCTGTATATATTATTTTTGCATGTCATTGAATGGAATATGTGAGAGTTAATAGCCTAATAACAAATAGTATATGACTTGTTCCATGGAAAGAACTCTTCAATTGAGTGCTTGTGAAGTCTAAGGTCCTTGCATGCAATGTTTGAGTTATTAGAATTAAGTCAATGTGAGAAGTAAGTTACTGTTCAGGAAAAATGTGAAATAAAATGCACGATACATTGTTACTTGACTGTGAACATAACTGGGGTTAATAGCACCTAATATTCATACATATTCCAAACTCATTACAGATTGCACTGGTTTTTTCTAACATTGGCTTTAATATGAAGCTTCACATGCAAAGGCACGAAGATAATCCAGTCAGCTAATAGAATGTGTTCTAAAGTAATAGACCTTTTAAATCTTAATAATTGTTGTACCCAAAACCAAAATTTTTGCTTCATCAAGGCATTTTGTTTAAAAGAGTCTAAATCTTGCTAAAATGATGTCAAGTACAGTTTTTGGGCAATATCAAGCATGGAGTTTTATCAGTATTTTGTCAGTCAAAGGCAGTTCTATTGATCAGAACCTACATCGGAGGCTCGGAATGGAACATTTCACGATGAAGAAGCATTTCACGACAACAACTATGCTTTCGCATGATCATTTCAGTGGTCAAGACGGAGTTTTTAGTGATTAAATTATGAGGATTTCTCAGAGAAAAGCAAGAAAGCGCACCTGTAGCCCAGGGGCACCCTTCTTTTTGAAGGTCAAGATCTTGTTGTAAGTGCTCATAAATACAGTTAATCTCTTCAGAATTGGTCTACCTATCCGATGAGCTATCCGGCGAAGCTATCCGAGACCCGTAACTCCGGCAACTGGCGACAGAAGTTGAAGATTCCAAAGTTTCACATTGCAGAAACTTGTCTTTTTCCAGTAAAAGCGCGCCTATAGCTTGAGGGCGCCCTTCTTAAAGGAGGTTTGGATTTTGGTTTTTCTGATGACTGATGCAGTCAATCTCTTCACAACTAGTCTGCTCGTCCAACGAGCTATCAAACGCAGTCATCCGAGTCCTAGAGCTCCGGCTTTTTCATGTCTTTGAGCTTCTTCATTACATTTCCAGCGCAACTACAGCTCAGGGGCGCTGGTCAAAATGACCCTTAAGATGGTCCAGTTTGCTAACGAGGTCTTCCTGACATCAGTACTACTCTTGTCCAGCTTCGCGTTGCACCAAGTTCCCTGTCAATCCAACATTCCGGGTGATCGTGGCAGAGTTTCTACTAAGCACGTAATGGAGTTTTCACGTCTTTGAGCTTCTTCATTACATTTCCAGCGCAACTACAGCTCAGGGGCGCTGGTCAAAATGACCCTTAAGATGGTCCAGTTTGCTAACGAGGTCTTCCTGACATCAGTACTACTCTTGTCCAGCTTCGCGTTGCACCAAGTTGCCTGTCAATCCAACATTCCGGGTGATCGTGGCAGAGTTTCTACCAAGCACGTAATTTCACGGGCGGACTTGCATAAGGTTTTCATTGTATTTCTGTAGGCCAGAGGCGCCTAGCCTTTAGGCCTGTCAGATGAAGTTGTTCGCTTTCGAAGTCTTCATGGGATTCAAGCGTAATTACTTTATCTATCCAACGAGCCCAGCCATCAGCCTTTGGGATTTGGCAGTCGCTCATACGTGTGAGGTCTTTGGCGAAATGCTGAAAAGTGAAGACAACTCACAAAATGGCTAAGTGTGGGTCGTTTATTCCATCTTGGGAAAGGCGCCCTTCTATTTGAAGTCTTAGAAGCAGTTTTCTTGCTTCGTCACCTCTAGGGACGTCTCTTCTCAATCCTTATGGCTGTCCGTTAAAACAAATGTGGCTCGAATCGGATCATCCCAGCTCTTAGTATCGGAGGACAAAGTAGGGTACTTGGATGAAAGTTCAACTTTCGTCAAAACACTGTCAGTGCAACTAAAGGCCAGGGGCGCTTTTTACTTTTGAGGCCCTTAATGCAATTTCCAGATGCCTTGTGTATATCCGTTGGATGCAGAATGCTTCTAGTCACACAGTGAACTTGGTTTCTTGTCAGCAGGGTTCGCCGTTCGCCGTCAGCAGTTGTTTGAAGTTTCAAATGGCAGTTTAGGAAAATGGTTAAGTCTGGTACCTGTAAATGAATTTAATCAAGGGCGCCTAATTTTTCAGGGTGTTAAATGATGGATTTTGCAGTGATGACTCCCAGCAGACATTTCTTCTTTGCTCAGCAGGCTTCACGATGAATATCTCAGTTCAGTCTCAGCATCATCCGGTCACTCAGGATTCAGTGTCGAAGATGGCCAGTTGTTACTTTGTACTCAGCTACAAAGTAGGAAGTTAATAAAAGGTGCAATATCTTGAGCAAATGGACACCTATAAGCTCAAATGATGACTTTTCGAAATCAGTGAAGTCTAGCGGTGAAGCCTAAAGCTTCATCTGGTTTGTCAATTGAAGTTGAATAATTTTTAATATTTATTTTGCATATGGCAAATTTCTATAATTGGCGCCTTTTGCAAATTGCATAATGAATATTTTATTATTCAAACTTCAAAGTCAGTGGCAGTTCAACTGAAGGGCGACCAATTGAAAATCTTCTATTTCAGTCAGGGTTTTAAATCTTGCAGTTAATAAGTTGGTGCGAATTTTCTCTTATTTAAACATGGCGCCCTCATTTATTATTCACCAAGCTTCAAGAGAAATTCGTATTTCTTAAGAGGAAATTCATATCTTAAGAGAAATTCGTATTTTTCAAAGCAAATTTAATTCTTCAGTTTACAAAGGCGAATTCTCAGAGTTCAATAGAAATTCATAATTTCTCAAGAGTAAAGGCGAATTTCTTCAAGAACAAAGGCGCAAAACTTCAAGGCAAATTCGTTTTTCTCAAGCAAAGGCAATTTTCAAAAGCAAAGGCAGATTCTTCATCTATTACCAAAGGCAATTTCATCAAACTCATTCTTTTGCAGGTTAAAGTTCATATTTATCAACAATTTGAAGAATTCAAGGGCGATTTTCATTGAAGAAGAGCATACAAAAAACGTCTTTTTCCTCCTTGGTTCTCAGATTTCTCTCAGACTTTGATTCGCATGTTCCTGAAATTGGCAAATTCAACAAGTCTAAACATCTGGATCATTTCTATGTAACTTCCTCGAATTAAAATTGTGCGTTTGATTTTTCAGGAATTTTTAACTTCAGAACATTCGTTCTCGAGTTTCTAATTTTCTCAACTGAAAAGTCTTTGCATGATCGAGTAGAGGTTAGATTTTCGCATTTCTGACGTTCTGGGTTGTCTTAGAATCTTTTTCTGGATAAAACCCATATCTCAGATTTTTTGTTGAAAATAACTCTTCGAAAGGCTATTTTTAGCTTCAGCAGGCTATTTTTAGCTCTCCAGAAATCAGAACATAGTCGAGTTCATAGTCAACAGGCGAGTTTTCCAGAATGTAGTACACTCAGTTCGAATATAGGACCAAATCAGTCCTTACTCACGATTTCCTCGGGACAGTTGAGACAGATCTTCACAAAGTGCTGCCAGAAGCAGTCTTAGATCCAGTCAAGATCAGAAGCTCGATTATTCAACATTCAGCAATTGGTTATTGAGGTCTCGCTTCCATAATTTCCATTCCGCTCACAAGTTGAGTTCAGAATGTCTTAGATATTACATTTTCATAACTCTACTACTGGAGATAGTGGCCGCTGATGGACGAAGTTATAGCTCTAAGCCCGAGGACATCGAAAAGAAGTTTCAAAAGATACCCCAACACCTCAACAAATGGTTATTTCTAAGTGGAGCAAAGGTGAGCGTGCATTCAATGTCATATGGACAATGTCAAAAGATATGCAGGATGATGGTTACAAGCAAAGAACAAACAATGTGGGTCGTAGAGTGTTGGGAAGGATGAGTACGCTGATTCTAATTACAATTCTAATCGGTGGTCTCTCAAAAGTCAGCTACATGCCAATATTTTTCATGGATGTATTACATTATTGGTCGACTGCTATCCGGCAGGAACATTATGACTGGGCATCCTTCATCAACAATATTATCCACAAGCAAATCACCGGTTTCCTAGTTGCTCATGAGTTTCACATGTGTTCGTATCTCGTGTACTTGATTGCTTATCACGGTCAGTTCCGAGGACTAAACACTGTGGGCATTCTCAATGTTCAAAAAGTTTATCAGTATTATGATCAGCTTGAGTTCACTAAGGCTGAACGTCATTTCAAGCGTATTCATGAGGCTTTCCTGACTTATACAGTGAGAAATTTAGACCGGGAGTTGCACGTTCGTATCTCGGCAGTTGCTAGGGCAACGTTGGATAGTTGGGAAGATTGGTTCATTCAATTCCCGACATATACCTACATCCGAGTATACGGATTTACAGGAAATCCAGCTATGCTTCCACGTTATCCCTCGGATAAGACAATCTTTATGGAGTTCCTGAGACGGATGCATGATGTTCATCGTCTTTTACGCCGTAGGCACAGACCATCTATCAATTTTCCTCTTCAATTTGGAATGTATTGGTGCAAGACGGCGGTTGATGCCAAAGTTGCAAGGCAGGAGCTCGAGAAATATCATCTCAAGTATCTTGTTGAAGCACGTGCCTATGATCTTTCAGGTCATTATACAACTCACCTTGCTGGAAGCATATTTCATGAGCCTTCTATGGAGGATTACTGGGCAAACTGCACAGATGACTTCGAGGTTCGCAGACGCAGCTATGGCCGTTTCTCTCTCTCGCAGATTTCTGTTTTCTTGTCAGAAGATGTGGGAGGTTTATCAAATGATGAGGGAGAAGTCCTTCCTCAATTTTTCAGATAGCAGGTTGATACACAACCATTGCCAGCAGTTGAATGGTACGCCAAGGAGTACGCAACGGTGAAGGAGAGGTCAAGTAGAGTTATTCAAAACAGTATACTTTACCTCGACAGCAAGAAGACCAGGAGGGTGAGTGTGCCCAGAGTAGAGCCACCAGTAGTGGTGAATCCTTCACTACCTTCCTCATCAAAACCCAAACAGAAGAAAAGGAGTAACCCTCCTAAGAAAGGTCAAGCGCCAAACAATTCAAAGGGCAAGGCGCTTGCTATTAATACACATACAGAGCCTGATAGACAGCATATCACAGAGCCAGTTCAGAGGCCAGTTTAGAGTCCGCCAGTGCCTGAGGTTCAGCTTCAAGTTCCTACACCGGTTCCAGAGCAGTCACCAGCCCCAATTCACATTGAATTGGATTTAGACTCTCCACCTCGCAGTGGGTCCTATGATTCATGGGGTGCAAACCCTTCCCTGAGACTTGGGTCAGAGCCCCACCCCTTGGAATGAGTCTCACTGTAGGCAGGTGAAAATGGTCCTTGCCTTTTACCCATTCGACGAGAATGCATGTTTCTATGCAAAGACCAGCAACAAGGGTCCCATTTTGGGAGAACACCATGGCACTGAGTTTCAGACTCCGTGCCTCCCACAAGGCTGGCCGAAGCTGGGAACTTTAACTTCGAAAGATCACAGTCAACCTTGGTCATAGCACACGCCAGACTTAGGTTGATCTCCTACAAGTCGCTACAGACAGTGCCAAGGATAGAATGCTGAAGGACGGAGAAGATAAGGCAGCCCTCAAGGCTGAAATCAGAGACAACTTCGCCAATATTTGGTCTTGTTCACAAGTCTGATGCCATTACCACACTCCCACCGATGCTTGAGCCTCCAACAGAACAAGAACAACTTAATAATTTAGTTGCATATGGCAAGCGTTTGGATGAGTGGGAAGAGGAGTTCGTTGCCAGAGGCCGTTCTATGCTCACAGAGTTATATCCGTTACGGTACAATGCACGAGAGCTCCGTCTTCGTCTCCAGGATGAGGAGCAAGAAATGGCAATTAACAGACCCCGGGATGAGATTATGATTGCTCACCTGAGTATGGCATATGAATCAGTCATAGATGCAGAGGATAGAAGCATTCACCTTGGAAAACAATACAATTATTATTTTCAAGGCAAAGATATAGAGAGACTATGGCTTAATTAATGAGAGAGAGAGCACGCTAGTGCACCGGATTTGTGACGAGAACTTCAGTTAACTTCACTTAGCTTGTCGACATCAGATTGAGGGTGGTGCTCTATGTTGAGCTTAACATGTTCCGCCAGAGCCTGTGCACTATTCATGCTATTTTCGGGGAGACCATTGGCTGCAGATTAATCAAAGCACAGCCTTGTCGATTGTTCGGTAAATCAGAGTAGTGAACTTAAGTCCCAAACATACCGAAGACATGCTAATGCATAAAGAGCATTCTTCGACAGAGTATTAGAGCCTGCATGCTGATCTTAACGCATCTCATTGAGGGATTGGTTGCTCGAGATCACGATCAGTAGAGTTCAGTTCCTACCTCTCAGAATAGACTTTATACACAGGAGTTAACTTGGCGTTACCCTTTCAAGTTAACTTGTTGTTTCATCACATGCATATCTATTCTGAGATTTGCTTTATTTACTTGGAGTTTCATTTAGGGTTTTCGTTAACTGATGGTAGTCTTCCAGTTAACTCGCTTTCAATAAGGACGTGCATGCTTGTACAATTGTCCATTTTTAGATTAGATGTTTCGGTTAACTGATGGTAGTTTTCCAATTAACTGTATAGTTTACTTCATTAGGTAGCAATAAATCTTGCATGCACAGATCAGAAAGGACTCAAGGTGATTTTAGGTTCCCACCTTGATGTCTATATAAATAAGAGCTTTTGCTCATTTGTAACATAACTTTTGCATCTAGAGAGAACATACATACCTTGCCCTCATTGCTCTTTTGTATCCGCTCATGCTTTTACTATTATGATGAATTGTTATGCCAGCTACAGTGGCTCTCATGCAATTATAATGGTGAATTCTTTCCTTAGTAGATATGTTCAAACAATGCTTGTTCAGATTGAGATGATAGTTGTGCCACCTTGCCTTCAAGTAGAGAATCTGCACTTGGCTATTGTGTGTTGCTGTGAACAATAAATTATTGAGTGATAGTTGTGCCACCTTGCCTTCAAGTTGAGAGAACTTAGTTTATCGTGATGTTGTTTCCAATAAACTTGTCTAGATTGAGCTGATAGATGTGCCACCTTGCCTTCAAGTTGAGAATCTATACTTGTTTATCGTCAGATAGTCAAACCTTGCTCCATTTTCTCATGCTCTGTTTTCTTGAGGAAACTAGATAGATTTTAAGTAATTAAGCCTAGTTGTAGTTAGTAGTCTGCGAAACCAGAAAATACTCAGCTGCAACATATATAGTTTTCGAGAAAGCCTTGTACCTCTACAGCTGAAACAAAAAGACAGGATTTAGTTTAGTTTACTTTCCTTTTCAAAGCACTTTTGTCAAGCACAATGAGGGAGCTTCCCCTCCTAATTTGAAGAGCACTCATTGCGTAGTGTGCATAGCTGTCCGTACCAACTCTTACTCCAGAGGTGCTAGTTGTTACGCCAACAATAATGTACTGATCTTTGATGATTTATATGTGCTGCTTTTACTACCAATTTGCAAGTGAGATTAAATGAAAAGATAATGCCACCAGACAAAAAAGGCATTGGACATAAGTAGAGCCAATACAAAAGCTCCAGGGCAGACTGTCATATCCCCAAAATTTCAATGTTCATCTAGACACCTAATGTCCCAATGTAATTTGGACCCAAGTGGAGATTTAATAGTTTTGATATCTAATTGTACTTTGATGGCTTTGTTGATAATTAAGATCGTAAATGCTATGATTCAAATAGTTTTAATTTCTAAATGAACATCGCAATTACATGATATTTAGCTAACTAGATACTAACTCTCATCTAATAGACTATGTCCAAGGAGCTTTGGCTTGTCTTGTAGGTGCAAGAGTGCAAGGTGATGTAGACTCTATAGTTCTATCAATGAGAGAGATTCTCAATGCCAAATTCATCCTGCCTCCATATTCATGTTCGTCAAATCTCAATTGAAAGTTTGACTGATTGTAAGAACTTTGCATGTACTTGTGTTAGCAAGGACCATGTGTCATGTCCCCTTCTCAGTGACATCTCTCGGAGCACAGGATTAGCCTATCATACGACCCTCGTAGGCTGATAGACTGGATAGAGGGTCACTTTGGAGCTTGGCTCAGCTTCTGTTGGCAGAGTTTGATCATTTGGCTTTCGTTCGAGCTCATTCGGACATTTCCTGCAGAAGTTGCTATTTTTAGCAGTTCTTGGCAGTCAGCGTGGAACCCCTGCTATTTTTAGCAGTATGGATTTGGCAGTGTTCAGAATCACTTCAGTGTTCGTCAGCTTCAGACGGATCAGTCATCGGATGATTAATGAGAGAGATATTAATATTTGATTAAATTAATTAAATATTAATTAATTGGAGATTATAATATAAAGTTATAATATTTAATTATAACTTAAGTGATTTTGATTGAGGGGGTCGCCATCATCAGAGAGGGGCCAATTTGGCAATTAAATTTATAATAAAATATTTGAGCTGAGACTATTGAAGAATTAAATGTAAAAAGTTCGAATTATTTTAATATTCCCTATTTTTGAGGAAATCGCACTTTTCTTGTGTATAAGCCATTTGCCTTGGGATTTGAGCCAGTATGCATATTGACTTATTGAATATTGATCAAGTTTGGTCTGAGCAAGAAGCTTTAGGGTTTCAGTCTCGAAATTCATTGGGGAACGAGCCATCTCCATTGAAGCAGTTCAGAGGGTGTGAGATATCACCTGATTTATTGCCAGTTGAGAGATTTCTTCATCCAGAGGAAATTACAGAGCTTCAGAGATTATTTTATCATCAGAGTTTTATCAGTGTTTACATTCAGAAAGCATCCTTTCACTTAGGCGCATCTATCAGGGAGATCTGGAGAGTTTTAAAGAAGCCGTACAAAATCATTAACTGCTGCTGTCAGCCGTACCATTCAATATCAGGCCGTACCTTTCCTGAGAAGGGCGTACTTTCTTTTAGAAGCCAAACGCCTACCTTGGATCCAGTTTGCCATCACCAGCTTAAGCGCCTATCTTCCAAGCATTGTTTTGGACGCCTGAAGGAGGGAGAAGGGATCTTATTTGCAGCCGTACCATCATCAGATCTGTACTTTCAGCTTGCTGTTCTTCACCAGGTTTTCAAATAAAATCATTGCTTTTTATATTGCATGTTAGAGGATCTTTATTGTAACTGTTTCAAAAGATTTATAAAAAGTCCGGCATCAATAATAGCTCTAAGATCAATCGTTTTCAGAGTTAATTTATTTTTATTGAATTTATTTCAAGTCTTTGCAAAATCACAATTTACCCTTATTGCACAAAAAAACCTCAAAAACATTCAAAAACGCAAAAACAAACAAAAAACGTCAGACTCAGGAACAGGGGGAAACTGGGGTTTCTACACCATGTTTAGTCGTTATAACTAGGAATCCATATCATCTTGTACACCCTTACCCCAAAGGTCATAAGAGGTAAATGAAATAAAGGATCATAGTTATCCAAGTAGTATGATTTAGGTATCACTCAAGATGGTCAATTGGTAGGTAATTGCAAGCTTAGTTGTATAAGCCCAAGTCCAACACTTACCACTAATCTTCAATCACATAAAATTAAATAATTGTTTAAGTCATGAACCTGGTCATAATGAATCAATAAAATGAATATTTTATTTAAACGTAGAAGCCATAGTTAAATGTTAAGCTAAAGGAAATAAATATTATGAAAAGCTATCAGTTCTAGTGTCAAAATCCTAATAGTAGTGTCTGATGAGAATATCAATAAAAGAAGAGCAAATTTACTACGAAGGCATGGGCATCATAGAGAAAATGGGAAGGATGGCAGATTGTTGAGAGAAAGAAAACCACCTGCCTCACCATGAAGAAGGATATGGCATCCCTCTGCAGCCATTAAATCCTGAAAGGACAAATATGGGTTGGATGCAGCGCAGAAACAGAAAAATAAATAGATCATGCAAGGCAAAGAAAGAGCAGCCATAAAGACAGGGTAGAAAATAAATTTGAAGACATAACTTGGGGTAAGCTAAAGAGGTCACGGCCCTTTTGAGGCAATTTATCTGTGTTAGGAGGATGCAGCTATAGAGTGGAAGAGAGTGAACATGTCATGCCCCCGATATTGTAACACTAAAATATAAAGCATTGAAATACAGATGAATAAATAAAACGAATAACTAAATATATATTAAAAATATTAGCAAATTAATATTATTATAATTATAATTATCATAAGATAATATTATAATTATAATTATCGAATATAACAATATAAATATGTAAAGTCCCCAATTTCGTGAGCATCAGAGTTCGAAGGATTAGCCTATCATTTGACCCTCGTAGGCTAGTGTGGTGGATTAGAGGGTCAGTTTGGGCGTTATGGAGCTCTTCAAGTGGCAGTTGTAAGTGTTTATCTCTCCAAATCCTTCATATGTTCTAAGGTATTGATATTCAGGGGTTTCTAGTTCCATTTTGAGGGAGTGGATGTTAGAGAGGGACCCTTACTATTTTTAGTAAGGCAGTTGCATGCGCAGTGGATGCAGTGGGTTACCTCCTAGAGCAGACAGAATTGAATTATATGCATTATTGTAGAAGTTATGGCATTTTCATTATTATTAAAGTTGTACTTTAATAATAATAATTAATTAATTAAAAAGTGCACATCATTTAAATATTTAATTGACTTTATTATGAGGGGGTTATTTAATGAATTATGAAGTCAATTATTTAAAATGCATTTAAGTTATATTGGGGGCCCACTTTAAGAGATGACATATTAAATGCTTTTAAAGTATACTATATTATAAGTGATAAATTGTTATTTAAAGGGAGATATAAGTGTTTAATAAAGTATACTTTATATTGTGCACCAAATGGAGGGAAAAGTAAATGAAATTAAAGTGAAATTAAATGAGATGAAGCCAAATGCAAATTAAATATTATACAAAGGCTTTTGAAAAGGGATTTCATTGATTCTTGATCATTCAACTTGTTAATTTGGTGAAAGCATTGTGTGGAGAGGAAAAACTAGGGTTTTTCTGCAATCCTTGACTTTGGAGAATGTGGTATCTTCATAGTTCATGCTACCTAAGGGTGTGAAAGATCACTTGAAGGCTGCAATTGTTGGTGGCTTCAATCAGAGGCTGCACTTGTGCTTTAATTGGTAAAGAAGTTCAAAAGATTCATAAGGGTCACAAAGATTTATTATTGCAAATCAGAATATTAAGGGGTTCTATCATTGAGGATTTTATTTGTTGGCTGTGTCAACAGCTCTCTTGGCAAGTGGAGCTTTTATATTGCAGATTTAAGAGTTTATTCCAGGTGTTTTTTAAAGGGTTTGAGGAGATCATCATTGAAAATCAGAAGATTATCATTTGCTGTCTACGTTTAATGCTGTTGTTCATTGCTGGGCCATATTTTTTGCATTTCCTAGGTTGCACCATACTCCTACAGCCAGGTCGTTCCATCTACAAGGAGAGGCGTTGACCTCTAGAGAGAAACGCCTAAGTTTGGTTGTTGCTGAGTTCATCTTGTGGGGCGCCCAGGTCTTTGGTATCATCCTGTAATGTCCCCATATTAGAGACATAAAAATGCACATAATTTCTTGTTCATGATTAGATCATTTCAGATTTCACATCATAGGAATCAGTCAATCAAAAGGTATTATCATCTAAACCATATATTAACATGGTCAATTATGACTTCTTCTCCTAATTGGAATAGAATTTCGCCTTGTCTCCTCTTACCTAGCCTCATAGGACGACGGTTTACTGTGTAAGGAGCGCGTGAACGCAACTCAAAGTGGACTCCCTCAAGGTGTTCCACCCGTCTTGGGATCATCCATCAACGGGCGATTTACCAGCTCTTCCCCTCCACAAACGCACAATCTGATGCTAGCAAGTGAGAGTCGGTGCCTAAATTCTATCCTTCAAGGTAGAGTCATAAAAGCTCCATGAGATACAATAATTGTTGTAAGCAATATCATTGTGGCTTGACAAATAACATACATTGGAAAGTGTCATTTAATCTCTATGCATTAGCTATCATATTACATTTAACCGAATTCACCAATCATCACAGATTGGAGTGGTTCATTACATTCACTGATATTTAGTCTAACAAGAAATGGGTAAGTTATTACACTTTAACCCATTGTCCCTAATAACTCAAATTCAATTATATCATCCTTAATGCTCTTTAGTCGGTTGAGAGTACTTACCTCTAAATACTTACTCTTACTTGGATTTGACCTGTTGAGGCTCTTCTTCACCATTTGAAATGACCCCTTCCAAGCGGAGGTACTTTAACCTGAATCTATCACTCAAGTGTTTCTTATTCATTGATCTGCTGATAGCCGTCTTCTCCTTCAGCCACGCTCTTGGGTATTAGTGATCAAATGTTTTTGGAATGACTACCAGATTGTGGAAGATACTCCTTCCGTATTTTCCTTTTTCTTCCTCCTCATTCTATTCGATGCCTCTTGGAATGAAAACCTCTTACCTTATCTTACCTTATAAAGCTGATCAAGAGTTATGCTGGGACGTGTCTTTTCCCCTCTACTCCTTGGGAATCGATGCCTTTTTTTTGAATTCGTCCCTTTACTTTTGATGATCGCTGGTCTTTAGGGGTCCGATAGTCTTGGCTATTAATTAATTATATTTTCAGAGTTTTATAATCAGTATTTTAATTGTAATATTATTGTTTTAATAACATGCTCATAAGTCATAACCATAATAATGGCTATAACTATAATCTTAACATTGCTTCTGATAATTATCATTATAATTGAAATTCAGATTATATTTACTTATATTTACATTGGTTGTTTGATTATTTAGATTTCCTTAGGAATATTGTATTAATATCATTTTATGTTTATATTAATTTTATATACTTTAATATCTATTATATCATAATAATTTTTATGACTTTACTTATCATATTTATTGATAATTATTTAAATAGTTAGTGTCTTCTAATATGTATTTTGTTTATCTTGCTTCAATGTTCTATTCTTGATGCTACCATTTCGGGGGACATGACACATCCCCTAGCAATTATAAGGTGGAGAAACCCTTCTTGGCAGCTAGGAATTAAAATTTGGGAGGTTGCAGTTAGCTGGTACAGATTTTCAGACTTGCAGATTTAATACACTGGATTTGTGATGAGCCTTGCTAGCTCACTACTTAAACCCCTGTCTTTTTCTTAAGTCTATTTGTGTTTTTTAGTTTTTTAGAGAAATTTTGTAGACAGAAGAGAAGGTGCGCATCATATAAAAGCTCACAAAATGAAAACTTGAGCAAATCTAATCGAACTGAAATTGTAGAAGGTATTTAATAAGCTCAACAATGGATTTAGAACATATAAACATACCTGAAAGCCTCCAGTTTATTTAATTAAGAAATGAAGCCAGTTTGCCAGTCTATACATGAAAATCTGACAATATTCAGAATAGGATGATACAAAGCCTGAATCCAGCTGTGAAACTAGAGCAATAGAAGAGGGAATGCCAAGTGCTGAAGATAGCGAAGAGAAACCCTCAAGAAGATAGGCATTTCTTCAACCAGCAAGTGCGCCCTAGCTCAAACAGCCACGCCTTTCAAGCAAAAAGACCAAAAACACATCTTAGAAGGTGCACCAAGTAGCTATGATGCCTGCCATGAAGAAGGAAGAACACCATCCATTCAAACCCTCTGTTTCTGATGAAGAACACTTACAAAAATCTGTTAAAGCACTGCAGAACTTTTGAATGAAGCTCTCTCAATTTGCACCAATTCACCTGATCTCTCACAGCCTCACAAGTGCTCACACTGAAGAGATTTCGTTCTCCAATGGTGGATTGCTGCAAACCTGATCACAAGATGAAAGCAAAGGGAAAACCTCCAAGGCAAAGTTGAAATATTCAAAAATAGATGAGTTTCTCATTGCCCTCAACCCTTATATAACAAAGGAGGTGAAAACTCAAGGAGGCCGTACATTTTAGGGTTTTAGATCATTTAAATTTTTGGAAATAAACTCAAGTTACTTTCCATAGTTCTAACTTTGATTTTTTGTGCCTCCTTTAAGTGATTAAATAAAATACTTTTAAAACACTCACTTTAGACTTATTTAAGTGATACAAAAATTATAAAGTCAATTTGACTTTATAAAAAGACTTTAAGTTAAAATATAACTTAAATCACTTAAGTAAGCCTATCTCCCTCAATTCTCCACAGAATTCAGTGCCATTAGAAGCAAACAAACTCCTGTACTGCCAAAGCCTGCAATGAGCCAATCCATGATCTCAGAAAATGAAATCGACCGAACTCTCCAGAAGGTACTGCTGACCCTCTAACCAATCCAGTTAGCCTACGAGAGTCTGAGTAAGAGGCTAACCACCATCAACCATGATCATGCCGAAAAAAGGGACATTACAGTCCGCCCTCCGGGAAATTGCTTGTCCACAAGCAATCTCAACAGCAAAGAATCAACCACTCCACCAGGATCCCAAGGATAGTGTCGTGAAATGTCCCTACTGTCATCAACTGTCTCCTGTAACTCCCAAATCTAATCAACTGGATCATCATGCTGTACCCTGTCAATCTCAACACCATCTGTCACAAGAGAGAGGAACTCATAAGAAAGCAAGTCAAACCGCTGACAACACTTGCTCCCTAAAACCGCACGAGATATGCTATCATCCAACATGTCTAACACGTGCATACCAGAATTGTGCATCTGAATCAGATCATGTACATGATGACTGAAAGTGAAACTGTGTAGACTCCTGACCATGTACACACTGGAAATCTCCTCAACGAGCTCTATCTGAAATCTCGATGCACTGATGGAAACTCCAATACTATGATCAACGCTCTTGCCTAAATCAGGGTCAAGAGTAGAATCAGCATCCACCTCAAAGAGCGGATTATCACAAGAAGATGTAGCATCCACCTCATAAAGAGGATTTTGTACAAACTGAGCCTCATAACTGTACTGATCCCAATCAAACCCCTCTGATCCCATGGGACTAGAATCAAAATGATAATCCTCCTGAATCATCTCATGCTCCTCCTCTAGAATCTTCGGTTCTATCTTCTCACCTTTTGCGTTGACGAGAATGATAGATCGCATACTCCCATCCTTAAAACCAGCTTGCTGGTCCGTTAAATCAGCAATGTCATCACCCTCATAAAACCACTCCATTTGTCTATTTGAACCCTTAGGCTTAAGAGGACAATTGTGGTTTTGGTCATAAGGAGCTTTGCAATAGAAACATAGCTTCCTCCTACGCAAATCATTTATTGTCTCTCGGTCCAAAGGAGCTGCAAACTTCCTCTTTTCATCAATCTTTTCTGATTCCTTAGGTTCTGATTTGCTATCACTATAGGATGAAGATGCTTCTGCATTTGAAGTGAACTTACCACGTGAAGCTGTAAGTTCCATGCTACGAGCTTTTCTCATAGCTTCATGCAGGGTAGGTGGATCGAATGCCTTGATCCAACCTTTCATTGGCTCATGGAGACCTTCTACAAATAGAATGACAAGTCTCCTCTCTGAGATTCCGGTAACCATAACCGAGAGCTTCTGAAACTCACCAATATAAGACTCCAAACTACCCAACTGCTTTAGCTGAGCAAGGTCTCTGAAGAATAGCTCGGGATCACGTCTATCAAACCTCTCTACCAGTCTATCAGTAAACTCCTGGTACGAGGTAATCCTATCATGGTGTAGTGTAGCCATGCCATGAATCCACCAGTCATGTGCTACGCCATCAAGGTGGAGAGCTGCAAATCGTATAGCATCTTCCTCTGGCATAGGACGTAGTGTCAGGAATGTATCCAACTTACTCACCCAGGCACGTGCTGTAACTCTACCACTGCCATCATAGTGAACTAAGGTTAGTTTGTTGGTAGCCTGTCTGAGATCACTTTGCTTGTTTCTAGGCCTCCTGTCATTCCTGTTACGGTTATACTCTCTCTTCTGGCTCATTAATCGATCGAAGTTAAGGTGCTCCTTAACTCTCGGAGGCAATGCATCCCATTCATCATACATAGTCATGATGTTATCAGCAAAGTTCGCTTCACCACCCTGTTCAACCTCTTCCTCTTCATCAACATCATTCCTGGTGAAGGTAGGACATGTTGCTCTCTCAAAAGTGCAAGCTGGAACAATAGGTCTATGAGGTGCGCCCTGGATACTGCTCTCATGATCATGCCCTGGATGCTGGCCTCTCTAAAGTGTTAAGTTCTCTACATTTGTGCTGAGGCGCTGGAGAAGATTAGCTACCTGTTCTTGACCTGCAACCATACCTCTTAGCACATCTCTAGCTTCTATATCCTCATTGTTCCTATGAGAACTTTCTCCTTCCCTGTTAGCCATATTATCCAAGTCTATTTCCTCCTCCTATTCTTCAAATGGAAATGGTGGAAAAGGATTTTGATCACCTCTTTGATTTCTAGGGCCCCCACGAGAGTAGAACTTGTCAAAACCCTCCTGGTGTGACTTCATAAATTTTTCTAACCCCACAAGCTGGCAGGATCAAAGCTCTGATACCACTGTGATGAGCCTTGCTAGCTCACTACTTAAACCCCTGTCTTTTTCTTAAGTCTATTTGTGTTTTTTAGTTTTTTAGAGAAATTTTGTAGACAGAAGAGAAGGTGCGCATCATATAAAAGCTCACAGAATGAAAACTTGAGCAAATCTAATCAAATTGAAATTGTAGAAGGTATTTAATAAGCTCAACAATGGATTTAGAACATATAAACATACCTGAAAGCCTCCAGTTTATTTAATTAAGAAATGAAGCCAGTTTGCCAGTCTATACATGAAAATCTGACAATATTCAGAATAGGATGATACAAAGCCTGAATCCAGCTGTGAAACTAGAGCAATAGAAGAGGGAATGCCAAGTGCTGAAGATAGTGAAGAGAAACCCTCAAGAAGATAGGCGTTTCTTCAACCAGCAAGTGCGCCCTAGCTCAAACAGCCACGCCTTTCAAGCAAAAAGACCAAAAACACATCTTAGAAGGTGCGCCAAGTAGCTATGATGCCTGCCATGAAGAAGGAAGAACACCATCCATTCAAACCCTCTGTTTCTGATGAAGAACACTTACAAAAATCTGTTAAAGCACTGCAGAACTTCTGAATGAAGCTCTCTCAATTTGCACCAATTCAGCTGATCTCTCACAGCCTCACAAGTGCTCACACTGAAGAGATTTCGTTCTCCAATGGTGGATTGCTGCAAACCTGATCACAGGATGAAAGCAAAGGGAAAACCTCCAAGGCAAAGTTGAAATATTCAAAAATAGATGAGTTTCTCATTGCCCTCAACCCTTATATAACAAAGGAGGTGAAAACTCAAGGAGGCCGTACATTTTAGGGTTTTAGATCATTTAAATTTTTGGAAATAAACTCAAGTTACTTTCCATAGTTCTAACTTTGATTTTTTGTGCCTCCTTTAAGTGATTAAATAAAATACTTTTAAAACACTCACTTTAGACTTATTTAAGTGATATAAAAATTATAAAGTCAATTTGACTTTATAAAAAGACTTTAAGTTAAAATATAACTTAAATCACTTAAGTAAGCCTATCTCCCTCAATTCTCCACAGAATTCAGTGCCGTCAAAAGCAAACAAACTCCTGTACTGCCAAAGCCTGCAATGAGCCAATCCATGATCTCAGAAAATGAAATCGACCGAACTCTCCAAAAGGTACCGCTGACCCTCTAACCAATCCAGTTAGCCTACGAGAGTCTGAGTAAGAGGCTAACCACCATCAACCATGATCATGCCGAAAAAGGGGACATTACAGGATTCCGGGTATGATATTATTGTTGTGCAAGTGTTGTTGATCAGATTTGGTTAAGTTTTGTATTGCAAGCTCTAAATTGTAAATCTGATTTGAAAAAGAACATAAATAAAGAGTTTTGTTATAGCAGTTGACTTCAATATAGTAGTTTGTCAATATTCTTTATCTTGCACTTGTGTTTCCTTTGGCATTACCTGGAAAACTATATCTTTGAACTATTAGAGAAACATCTAAAGAGCATAAACCCAGGAAACAAATAATTAACCAAGGCAGAAAATTTGTAATTGCAAGTGTCCACCTAGGGTGGTACATTATAAAATATTAACAATACAAAATAAATATTAACAATTTGATATTATTATAATAATATAAAATATACATATGAAACTAATATATAATTAATATAAAAATAAACATATAATATAATACACACACACACAGTAATGTCCCCTTATTAGAGACATAAAATACACAAGTTAGGGTAAGGGATTTTGTATTTACCAATCGTAGTTTTGCACATGTATTTTGTCTTGAAGAACTGCACACATCATGCATTACTAACAAATACACATAGTTCCTTGTTCAAGATTAAATTAGACCATTTCAGATTGAACATTTTAAAAATAAGGCAGATGCATTATTATCTAGTGCATAAAACACATCATAATCTAATATGACTTATTACCCTTGATCAAAATAGATCTTCGTCCTTTCCTCTTTCCTAACCTTATCGGCGAATGGAAGAATTATTGTGCCAAGGGCGCGTCAACGGTCTCCAAGTGGACTCCCACAAGGTTTCCTACCCATCTTGGGACCATCCATCCATTGACCGAATTACTAGCCTTTCCCTCCACAAACTTCCTATCCTTAGTGGGTATTAGCAAAAGGGATTTGACCGGAATCTATTCTTTAAGTAATAAACATAATAGCTTTGAGGTACAATAATTGCTATAAGCATCATTATTGGGACATTGATAAAAAATATTCATTTATTTATATATGTGGAATCTGTGATTCACTTATACTATATAGATGAACTTCAATACATTGACGTATATATCTATTAATTGCAAACATGTCATTTAATCTCTCTATGCATTCACTTATCATATTATATTTAATTGAATTCACCAATCATCACAGATTAGAGTATTCATGAACATTCACTGATATTTGATCTAATAAGAAATGGGTTAGTTATTACACTGTAACTGTCATGTCCCCGAATTGGAGGTATGGTGATTTAATTAAATTATTTAATTAAGTTGTCCAAATTATTGATATTTCATGTGGATAGCTTAATTGATGATTTAATTAAATCAAGAGGTGTTATTAAATTAATTATTTATTAAGTTATTCCAAAAAAATAAAATATCAAAAGGGATGACTTATTATTTAATTAATTTAATAATATAAGTGACTTAAGTGAAATAATAAAATAATAAAGTCACTTAAGGAATAAAGCAAGATTCTTCTAGAAGCCTCTTGGTGATGAGATTGTAAAAGTATAAAAAGAGGCTTTGGCTTTGCATTTGGACATTTTGAGTTGAATACATCTTTTCTACTACATTGGTAACTTGAATGCTTAACAAGTTGGTTTCCAGTCTTCGTTTGTGAAAGACCAAACCTAGCTAGTTAAATGCCAATTTCGGTTGTGAAATATCAACCCTAGTTGGATATTTGAGGGAGGGAGTTACTTCAGACGTCCTATTTGGACTTCATTGCAAATTTTGGTGATTCGATTAGAGCAAATCATTCACAACTTGTGGAGATATTTAATTCCTTTGAAGAAGGACGATTTTGGCATTTGAGGAGGTTGAGATTATGCAGGTTCGATTTCCATTTTGCTGATTGCCAAAAATCCAAGTTTCTATTCTTGCTGGGGCACACCTTGAGGAGGTATGATTTTGATCAAAGAGGCATATAAAATTCCAATAAAATTCATCAAGAGTCGTTGGACATCAAGGAAGGTTGTTGCACCACTTTGGAGGGAAAATACATCTTCATCAAAGAGAATCAAATTAATTGGTGGTTGCTGCTTCAGAAAATCAGGTTCCTCATCTTCAATATTGCATTGCATTTAGTGACGCATTCTCATATAGGAGTCCTTTGCTGGTATAATCAGCAACATAGCAATGTAATTACAATCATATTATGAGCAATATAATTGCATATGTAATGTCATTTTATTCACAGCAATTTGGCACTTTAGTTTCAGCCATGTCATATTGAAAAAAAAGAATGAAATCTCATATGTAGAAGGTCTGATTGCATTTCATACCCAGCTTGTAAAAACACTTTCATATTATTGCAATATTATATTGGAGTTATAAGGAGTTTGGCTGCAAATTGTATGACAAAATGTCAATGGCTGTAGATGATCTTTGCACTTAGGAGTTGCATGACAATTGTTTGATATAATGTCTAGTTGCTATTCACTCATATCTACATGTATTAGATGCATGCCAAATGTTTGTTCAAATGTCTATTGGCTGTAGCTTGCATTTTCAGTCACTTATATGCATTGAAAAGACAAAATCAGTTTGCACATCTTTTCTTTATCATTAGTAGACATCCTTGCATTGTTGAAAGCACTCAAAAACACCATTGGCAACATACCAAACCAAAATCAAACAATCAGAAAATTACAACAGCAGATTATCAGCACTTCTCAGTTTGCACACCAACTGTTTGAGAAAATTCCTAAGAGCCAAAACTCAGAAATTCAACTCATATTTAGCAAGGGCTCTTACAATGGTATCAGAGCTTGGATTTTGCTAGCTTGTTGGGTAGATTACACTTTGTTTCAGCTACTTGATTGCAGATCAGAATTTCAATTGTTAAGAAATGGTTTATAAAGAGGACATTGAAGTTGCTTACAAAGAATACCTTGCCCTTCCGCAAGAGCTCAGAAAAGACCTTCCCTTCATCACCTTTATGAACATCTTGGATGAGGTTATACTCTCATCAGGACAGCATGAATCCCTTTCAAAATGGTTTGCAACACAACCCAAAAGGAGGGAGAAGCATGATGCGTATACAAGTGGCATATCTAAAAATCTCTATGATGAATTCTAAGCAACTAGTGATCAGCCTCAAATTGAACTTAAGGAGAGCAAAAGTCAAACTTACATAGAGGAAGTTGCTCAGCACAAGACACTCCTTGATGACTTCAAGAGTAAAGAAGAGCAAGTGATGATTGAAGACACCTTGGAGCAGCTACATGAAGATAAGATTTCTTGTGATGTTTCATTGGGTGAGTCTAGCAAATCTTCATTCCATCATGGCAAAAAATCAAATTGTGGGTTGATAAATAAAGGTCCATTGAAGACTCAAAATATAGAGGTGGTTGAGGTAGTTGATCCTTTACCTAGTGGAGCAGCCACTAGTGATTTGACTACATACGATGAAGGTGACACTCTACAATGGCATGATATGATTACGGATTGGTTTGGGGACAGCATCATGATGTCTCATCATTCTCATGAGATAGGATCTTTGGTTCATAATCAAGCCAATGACACGATAGCAACCATTGATGGCAGCCCTACACCAATTCTTAGACATGAAAATATCAAGCAGAAAAGGACTGATTTTGTTTCTTTTGGCATGGAAGAAGTAAGGAGATCCGAAAAGATGAACGAAGAATGGATGAGGAAAGCCAAAGAGGCTAAGTTGGTGGCTGCCAATGCAAGAAAACATCTTCAAGAAGTCCAATCAGAGATCAATCTCATTAACATAGCAACGCAAAAAAGGATTGACGATATTAGAAGACTCCTTGAATCTGAAAATACATATTGTTCTAATGAGGATGATAAGATGTGCTTGGTTCCAAGCAAGAGGAAACAAGAACAGGTTGAGACTTCTTCATACAAGGCTGAAGTTGTTCATAGCTTGGAGACTCAATTGAAGGTGAAGAAGGATGAGATTATTCAGCCCTATCTCATCATGACAGGATGCACAAAAGAATCGAGGAACATCTTTGGGCAATTCAGTTAGAGAGAAGACAAAAGGGGATTGGAACAAAGTCTTCTCTTGATGATTTGCAGGTTGTTAAAGAAGGTATGGAGACAATGAAGTCAAATTATTAGAAGCTTCTTTCAGATCATGACCACCTTCTTAACCTTGTTATGGAGCTGATTTATTCTAGGACTTGCACATTGGATGTCAGTATTGATTCAGCCTCTTTCCAAGGAGTGGATGGCATTCATGACAGTATCCTTCTCACTCCTAATAGTGAGTCAGGAAATTTGCAGTTGCTTTCCGAGGGAGATCTTGATGACATGGCTGCGACTTCTTCTAATACTGCCAGTACATCTTTGGAGTGCACATGTTGCAAATTCATTTGGGATCCAGGCGGTTAGAAGACAGGTGCAGTTGATTCTCCAATTCAGGCATCAGATGTTGTGACAGTTGAGATGGATTGACAGTTGCGGATTGCTTGAGGACAAGCAATCTTTGGGAAGGGAGGACTATCATGTCCCCAAATTGGAGGTATGGTGATTTAATTAAATTATTTAATTAAGTTGTCCAAATTATTGATATTTCATGAGGATAGCTTAATTGATGATTTAATTAAATCAAGAGGTGTTATTAAATTAATTATTTATTAAATTATTCCAAAAAAATAAAATATCAAAAGGGATGACTTATTATTTAATTAATTTAATAATAAAAGTGACTTAAGTGACTTAATAATAAAATAATAAAATAATAAAGCCACTTAAAGAATAAAGCAAGAATCTTCTAGAAGCCTCCTGGTGATGAGATTGAAAAAGTATAAAAAGAGGCTCTCGCTTTGCATTTGGACATCTTGAGTTGAATACATCTTTTCTACTACATTGGTAAGCTTGAATGCTTGGCAAGTTGGTTTCTATTCTTCGTTTGTGAAAGACCAAACCTAGCTGGTTAAGTGCCAATTTCGGTTGTGAAATATCAACCCTAGTTGGATATTTGAGGGAGTTACTTCAGACTTCCTATTTGGACTTCGTTGCAGATTTTGGTGATTCAATTAGAGCAAATCATTCACAGCTTGTGGAGATATTTAAGTCCTTTGAAGAAGGACGATTTTGGCATTTGAGGAGGTTGAGATTATGCAAGTTCGATTTCCATTTTGCTGATTGCCAAAAATCCAAGTTTCTATTCTTGCTGGGGCACACCTTGAGGAGGTACGATTTTGATCATAGAGGCATATAAAATTCCAATAAAATTCATCAAGAGTCGTTGGACATCAAGGAAGGTTGGCACACCACTTTGGAGGGCAAATACATCTTCATCAAAGAGAATCAAATTAATTGGTGGTTGCTGCTTCAGAAAATCAGGTTCCTATCTTCAATATTGCATTGCATTTAGTGACGTATTCTCATATAGGAGTCCTTTGCTGGTATAATCAGCAACATAGCAATGTAATTACAATCATATTATGAGCAATATAATTGCATATGTAATGTCATTTTATTCACAGCAATTTGGCACTTTAGTTTCAGCCATGTCATATTGAAGAAAAGAATGAAATCTCATATGTAGAAGGTCTGATTGCATTTCATACCCAGCTTGTAAACACTTTCATATTATTGCAATATTACATTGGAGTTATAAGGAGTTTGGCTGCAAATTGTATGACAAAATGTCAATGGCTGTAGATGATCTTTGCACTTAGGAGTTGCATGACAATTGTTTGACATAATGTCTAGTTGCTATTCACTCATATCTACATGTATTAGATGCATGCCAAATGTTTGTTCAAATGTCTATTGGCTGTAGCTTGCATTTTCAGTCACTTATATGCATTGAAAAGACAAAATCAGTTTGCACATCTTTTCTTTATCATTAGTAGACATCCTTGCATTGTTGAAAGCACTCAAAAATACCATGGGCAACATATCAAACCAAAATCAAGCAATCAGAAAATTACAACAGCAGATTATCAGCACTTCTCAGTTTGCACACCAACTGTTGACAAAATTCCTAAGAGCCAAAACTCAGAAATTCAACTCATATTTAGCAAGGGCTCTTACAATAACTCAAATTCGATTATATAATCCTTATTGTTCTCCAGTCAGTTGAGAGTACTTACCTCTGAATCGATGCACTAACTGGGTTTTCTCAAGATGTAATTTCCTGTAACCCGATCCGTCTTCTCTCTCCACGTGATGATGATAATTACAAAATATATTCAATTGCATACAATGGTTATAACGAATGTATCACAATAATTAGGTATCCAAAACATACTAGTTATGCTATGAAAATTAATAGTAGTATGTATTATTTCTTATCCCAAAAGACATCAATGGATCACATTAATTAGATAAATATTTTTAACTGTAAATTGCATTCCAGAATAATTTATTTATCAAAAAATATAAGTTACAACATATATTCATCAACCATATTATATTTAATATATATATATATATATATTAATTACCAACTATTATTAAATCCTTAATTTATCCAACAATCCTTAGACATTGATTTCAAAGTGTATTTATTCACATTTATTATTAAGCATTTATTCATTCTTATTTAATTTCTGACTACTTACCTCACTTATTATTAAACTCATGAAGCATTTACTTACGTTGCTGCTGTTTTGGCTGCAGGTATTTCTTTCCTTTATCAGCCATGATAATATTCTTCCTGTAGATAGTATATTTATCTTCCTAGTATACTCCTCCCTTCCAGCCAGCCACGATACTATCTTTCTTCCTTTCTTCCACCTGTCCTCCTCTTTGCTTGAAACAATTCTTATTAAATATTGAACCTTTGCTGGAGGAAGGGTCGCGTCCATGGTCAAAGGGTTTTCCTTGAGTGAAACGTTGCTTCCCTTGGAATCAAGTTTATTCTAATCATTACTATTGTTTGTATAAGGGAAACGATACTTTAAAGGTCATGTTTAGGTTTAACAATGATTTATATTTATGAGAATATTTGTATAGTATATGCAGCAAGTATAAATAATGATTTATATTTATTTTTATGAGAATACAAGTGTAAGATCTGTAGTATTATAATTTTGATCTTATTTAATTTTATTTATTATTCTATTCTAACGTTGACTCACTTGCATTTTAAATATTTGACCTTTTAATATTAAAACATAAATATTGATTTCCCAAAAATATTTTTATTTTCTTGTGCCAATATTTTGTAATTATAATTTTATCTTGATAACTGTAGTTATAATAAAATTGTTGATATATATATGTTCTTTGTTATTTATTTGCATTTATGTCCTAATATGTATTGTATTTACGTATTTGTATTTCAATGCTTATTAATTTTAGTGTTCCATTTCGGGGACATCTCACACACACACACACACACACATATATAATGTAAGCAACAGCAGCTATGAGAAGTCAACGATTGACTAGGAATTAAATTAATATGTAAAAGAACACATTTTTTGGACAGTGACCGTTGACCAAAGGCAGCGATTCATAATAACAATGCATTAAGGTAAATAATAGGATCTATTTATGGGCAGCACTTATATCTTCAAAGTCAGTCACAAAGAAATCAAAAGCAGCAACGTTATGAAGACAGGCTATTAATATATTAAATAGGCTGCGATCGGTAGTAAGCAAATAAAAGGTAACGAATTATGGGACATGTCTCTTTGGAAGGTTGTGTCTATCTAAACGGATGTCTCCCTTCCAAGAGACATAAAAATATAAATAGAGTAAGAGTGTGGAGAAAAGGAGGGAAGAAGGGGGATATCTGCAGAAAAGTACCAGCAAGGAAATAAGAGCAGATTTAAGAAGGAATGGGAAATAAATATGAAATGGAAACAATCAGAGATCGAGATCTGTATGCAGAAAAGCAGCAGATTGGAAATAAAGAATAATTATATATATAGATAAATAAGAATACCAATCAAATATAAATAAAGGAATATATATATATATATAGTTAGAAGACAGAATTCATATAAAATAAGTATGGGAAGATTGAATAGGGATAATAGATTCTTATTTGTTTGATTTACGCTAACAATATCTTCTGAATGTTAAGGACAGATCGGACAACAAAGCAATTGGAGCAGATCAAACATAAGTATCTGCACCCAAGGGCAGAATCAATAGTTATTACAATTACTGCTATGAATATAGCCATCTTATGTGTTAATAGATATTGTGGTATGCAGAGATAGTTGTTTTATGCTTATTTATCAGATAAATGTAGATATATAATTGTACTAATTAAACACCGATATAATATCATATTATGTCTTCGGGTAGCATACATTTACTGGTATTATGAATAGTGATATGATTTTGATTTGGCAATAATTGGTCACGAAGGGACGAGGCAGGAATGCAAGGAGGGGGGACTGTGAATGATTCCTCACTAGGTATGGCACCTCATGATGATGGTTAAGGACCATCGGTTAAGGACCACATGAGGCCAAGGAGGATAAGGTCCTATCCTTGGGCCTAGGGTTGAGGATCAAGGACATCCTATTGCAGCCCCCTACTATCCCCACTTGAATCAATTGTTGAAGTAAATAAAAAGGGATCTTCAATCATAAGAGGAGGGTTTGGCATGATGGAGGGGAACAATGTAAAGCCCTCACTAGGTACACTACCTCATGATGATGGTTAAGGACCACATGAGGCCACAGAGGATAAGGTCCTGCTGTTGGGCCTAGGATAGAGGATACTTGGGGCACCTCATCATGTCTTCTACTACAATCCTCATGATGGTCGAGCCCACATAATCATTGGGACTTGTTATAATGATATATATAATCTCTCTTAGACCTAGAATTAAATGTATTTCATGGATTATGTCTGTCATATTTATCCAATGTGGTTGCAGGTTTCATAACCAGATTTACATCATCTCAATTTTGAGTAGGGAATTATATCTTTAACTATAATCTGCTATTGGTTTCATTTGGAATTGTGATTTCAGGGCAAAGTATAAGGTGATCCCAAAAGGGGTCATTACAGAACACAAGCATGGGCGTGGGAATTACAGCCTCAAAAGAGCTTGAAGGCAGAAAGCAGCAAGGTAGGCAACTTTTCCTTCATTCCATTCACCCTGCCAAACCCTTATGTGCTGCATCTTTTTTTGTGTTGCATTATTGCTATTGTGATGGAATAATGACAAATTCATTGCAAGAAATGTTATTGATTAATATCCAATTTGGATTAATTACTAGTAGTCTGGTACTGGTCAGTGATATGGTTTAATTGCTGCTAGTTTTAATTTGGTAGAGTCAAGTAGGTTATTTAATTCTGGTTTACATTGTTACAACCTGACTTTTAAATGGGGCTAACAAATGATAACATTGAAAAGAGGATGCCAAAACCCAATACAACATTAAAGAAACGGGGGAAGATACTATTCTAGGCAAGGATGAAATTTCTGACAGAAGCACAGTAGTCCATTCTCCAATAAGAAGTTATAAGTGGTTACAACAACTCAATATCAATTACTCTACTTGAGCATACAACAATTTCCTCAGCTTCACCTAGCAAAATCTTAGGAAGGCCTTCCCTAATGTTGTCAAGGCTTTCAAATTCAAAGTCTGCTCCTACTACCCAATCAAAGTGCCAATAAGAGCCAGGTAGACAATCCAGTGACAAACAATTATTGTGTCCTGCAATTCATTGCAAATAGAGTTAAATGGCTTTAACAGTACAATGCACAAGATAGCACTCCTTCCTGCTACTCTAATCCAGGGATTGTAGGGAAATTCTGCAGGGAAAAATAATAAAACATTCTTGCAAAAGATCTTAAATGATGTAGCATAAGTTAAAAGGAAAATGACTATGAACTACGAGGACTTGTATAATTCTTTGTGGATCAGCATTTGCAAGGCAAAGTGAATGCTCCGAGACTCTTTTGAGAGCTTGCAGCTAATGGGTATCTTGGGGTAACACAATAGGTATATCGTAGCTTTTATCGTTTCGGCATTCTAGAGGGAAACTAAGTGTTTAAACTTTTAGTATATCCCATTGTGCAAGTCTGCTAGGCATTTTCTAGCATGAAATTTGTTGCCATTTGTTTGTCATGACGCTTGTATTCCACATATTTTCCATTTGTGACATAAAGCCTGCACATTAAACATAGGACATGTGTTTGAAAAAATGCCTATGTTACTGAATCTATGCTATGTGTAGAAATAATAGGCTTCCATTTTTTAATACTTGCTAAATGTTGATAAAACCCTTTTACAAAATGCAACACAAGGGAAGGGTATAGAATAGCAATGCTTAAATAAACTTGAAACCATGGTCAGAAATGGATATGTGACCCCTGAGTTGAATTCCAAATATTATAAAGCCTAGAGACTCTTCTTTTTGTGTAGTCTCACAACACACCCATTTTGCTCCAGCAAAATGAGAACCCCTCTTTTGCTTTTCGCTTTTGTTTTCATTTTTGCTTTGGTGGTAATGGCAAAACTTCTCAAATCCTATAAGTCTTAGGTTTGGGTGTCTTAAATGCTTAATATTCCCACTGCAGATGGGTAGAACACTCGACAATAGCCTAAGTTGCCTTTTGAAACAAGTTAAAATTCTGAAAAATGTGAAAGTTATCTTTTAGTGGGAGTTTCTAGCCTTACAAGAATTAATGTCTAGTTCACATCAATTTCCCCATTATTTCCAGTACTAGTCGATTTCCCCGCTATAGCAGGAGATGTCTTTACTACCGAATTTGATAATTCCACGTTATGTAAATCTTAAGTCCCTTTGCTCTATTCAGACCCGATGCCTTTATGAATTGAATTTTATTCTTAGTGGGAATCCACCCCCTAAGTGAACTGGAACTTTTAAAAGCTAAATTGCTAGTTCACATCAATTTCCCTGTT
This sequence comes from Sequoia sempervirens, assembly GCA_007258455.2. NCBI lineage: Eukaryota > Viridiplantae > Streptophyta > Pinopsida > Cupressales > Cupressaceae > Sequoia > Sequoia sempervirens. The sequence continues at coordinate 961,475,546 of VDFB02271358.1, forward strand.
ATGTCTACTACTGATCAAATTCTCCATTATAGCAGAAGTTCTCTTCGTTACTGAACTTGCACCTTTCAAAAGTCTATCAACTTGTTACAAGTGTCATTATCAGAACTGAAAGGTCAATAAAATGAATTTAACTTTTAGCGGGAGTCCAGTGTTCAACTGAACCAGATGTGTGTGAAACGCAAATTTTCTGGTTCACTTGAAAATCCTCGCTTTCATAACTAAGATGATGTCATGCTGATGAGTTACTGGGCATTTCATCTTCATGTGAACCTGAACTTATCTGAATGCAAATTTTACATTTCCTTTGAAAATTCCCACAACAGTACAACTTTATGCACCATCAAGGATTTCCAACTAAACCCAATATTTAAAATATGAATATTTTCACATCCCTTAAGATTCTTCGCTTCCAGAAACCACCAATTTCCTTGCTAGAACAATGAGATGATTTCCAACAAGATCAGAAAAACAATAGGCATAATATGAACGTCGAATTTCAAATTCAAACCCAAGAACTCCTACTTATCACATTTAAAGAGAATTTTGAGTAAATATGTTCAACTGAACTTGATAAGTTTAAGAGCGAAAAAGCAATTGGATAATTCAATTTCCAACTCTTCACCATTAATGCATATCTACCACAGCTTTTTACATTAAACGCATGTAGCTTTTGTGATTTTTCATAATATTATAAAGAATTTTATCCCTCATTTTATCATAAAAGTGGAATTAAAACAAGGAGAGATTTGGTGAGCAAAGGAAAAATTGGGCAAACGAGGAATGATTTGTAGAGCTAAGATATTGAAGAACACCATAGTTGTAGAGACTTCCAAAAACTTATCTAGTAGGTGAATTTACGTAAAGACATAAACAGTGATCAATTTTAAAGGTTTGAACATTCCCCAAACTCAAACAAGTACGCATTTTTAGTAAATTTCAAATGGGTTTTCACTAATTGAAATTGCATGTTATTATTCGGTATAAATTTCATTTTAGTTTGATCAATCAATTATGCAACTATGGCAAATTTTGTTTATGTTGGATAATTTGGAAAAGAATGAAAAACTAGATTCAATATAAATTTCATTTTAGTTCAATCAATCCATTATGCAACCTATGGCAAATTTTGTTTATGTTGGATTATTTGGAAAAGAATGAAAACCTAGAATGCATAAATCAACTGGAAACCCTAATTTTACAAATAGGTAATTGCAGGTATTTTCTTTAATTCAATGTAGGAACCATAAGTCATAGAGCAAAGAAAGCAAAGGATGAAATCTAGGGACCCTTACTAGCCTCTCATATTTGGCCCATGTATTGGACAATCTCGAACACCCATCTAGGGCAATTCAATACAAAAGAATTTCAATGGAGGGTAACTGAAGAAAATGTAGGTTTATTTGCAAAGGATATCGCGAAAGTGGTCTCCATCAAGCAACAGGATTTCCAATAGCAATGGAAGCTCTACAACTCGTTTTGGAATGTATCCACTATTATGACATGGATAGAAGGTTGGTTATCAAAAAAGGCAAGTATATGCCAAATTGACTCCAAAAGGGATTGCACAAACCTTTAACATCCCTATTTACCCTGTGATGTATCCATTCAACAAAGTGGAGTCTCTGCATTGACATGAGGAAAAATACAAGAAGACTATCCACGTGGCTTAAATGATAGAGGATAAGAAGCCAAAGGTAGTTTCTAAGATGCCTAAAACTTTATATCATAGTGATTTCAAACAGGACATAAGTGATATCATCACTTTGTTGAGCCAAATAACAGGACTTCCAACAGCAGCACCATTTGAACCTTGGATGTACAACTTCATCAAGCTAGTTAGGAATGATGAGGGAAGGATACATTGATCCTAGGATATCAGTGATTCTATTCCTGCACAGATGAGAAGCTTTAGGAGGTCTAGACAATTTTATATGTCTTCCTATATCATTTATTCTTGTGTTGTTAGAACCAAGTTCCCAAGATTAAACAAAGTTGGTGTGTTAAGAAATGGCCCTAGACAAAAACAGGTCTACCAACATTACCCTCAATTGAAGTTAGAAGAACCACTAAAAGATTTATCATAGGGTAAATGATGCGTTTTCAATGAAGTTGGTCAAGACTTTTGAAGGGGATAAGTCAAAAAGGATATCAATGAATGCACAAGGTGTGATCCACCCTCATGGAAGTTGGTTTATACAAATTCCTAAATTTACATATATCAAAATAGAAGGCTTTACAAGCAAACCTTGTATGTTTCTGAAATACCCTACTAATAATATCATGCTGCTAGAGATAACTAGACAGATTTTGCCTTCATATATGCTTTTGAGAAGTTACACAGAAGAGGTCAAACAAAATTTCCCTTTTACTTGGGAAAATACATGTGCAATGTAGTAGTTAATGCAAGGGAATCTACGAAGGAACTGCAAGCACTAAAGTTCCAAGTCTTGGACAGTGAAATAGCAAATTACGACCCATGCGGCAAGTTGCACAAGAACATAAACAAGAAGATTGTGCTTGAGCCCAACTTGGAATATTTTTTGGGTCGATTATGTCGATGACCATGAAGTAAGAAAAAGGACATATCAGAGGTTAACATTGAATCAAATGAAGACTTTAGGAACCTACAATATTCCACCTAAAGTGAAAGATGATGATGAAAAGGTCCTTTATTCAAGCTATGATATGAATAGAACATTTGATCAGACAATCGAAGGACCAGACTGGATAGAACCAGAGGTAATTTTTTTGAATTAAAATAATGAAACTTATTTTGGATGCTAGCCAGTGATGGTCGAACTAATGCACATGCATTACAGATGAAAGGGGTTGCCATAACGGATCCCAAAGATAATCCTAGAAAGAGGAAGGTTAAATTAGTAGAGGATGTTGACTACAATGACTTCTTAGTAAAGAAAAGGAGAACAGTTGAGGCTAAGGTTGTGGAGATGGAGAAGGCTGAGGGCAATGAGGAACTATCAAGTGTAGGAATTACAATTGCCAACCAGCTAGAATATTCTAACCAGCTGGTAATGGCAATTCCTGTCAATTTGAGGATAGAACCAGAGGTAATTTTTTTGAATTAAAATAATGAAACTTATTTTGGATGCTAGCCAGTGATGGTCGAACTAATGCACATGCATTACAGATGAAAGGGGTTGCCATAACGGATCCCAAAGATAATCCTAGAAAGAGGAAGGTTAAATTAGTAGAGGATGTTGACTACAATGACTTCTTAGTAAAGAAAAGGAGAACAGTTGAGGCTAAGGTTGTGGAGATGGAGAAGGCTGAGGGCAATGAGGAACTATCAAGTGTAGGAATTACAATTGCCAACCAGCTAGAAGATTCTAACCAGCCGGTAATGGCAATTCCTGTCAATTTGATAGGGAAACCACGAGGTAGGTCAACCAGCACCTCATCTCTTCCACAACCAAAGGTAGTGATTCCCACCGCCGAGCAACCAATACAAGCAATTGCACCTACAATGCAAGTAATTTACCCTAAAGGTAAGGGAGTGCAAATTCCAACTTCTGCATCATATTCTACAGCTAAACTATTTGCTTCTCCTTCTGTGAACACTACCCCACCAATGATTGAGCAAGTAGAATAGCATAGACAAACAGAAAGTCATCTTGAAGTCACCAATGAAGATGATGATATGACCATGGAGGAGATACTAAAAGAATAGAGGAAGCTGCAAAAATTGTTGAGAAAGTACAAAGAGAACAAAAAAGAAAGAATTTCCTAGTGTGCCACCCCACTATTCTAGTGAATAGTGAAGATGATGATGAAGGAGAAGATTACATCATTTTTGATGTGATGTCTACAGAACCACCCATTCTTTTGGGATCTTTTGAGCCAATGAAGGAGGATCCAATTTTGGAGGAGGTTGTACAAATAGGTAAAGATAAGGTATCCAATGTTCACATTGAACAGGGGACACGTGCACCCACTAACCCCATTCTTTCTAAGATGGTCGAAGACCAATCTCTGAATACATAAGAAGCCCCAAAGGGAAGTCTAATGCAAATGCATCAAGAAACTGAAGATTTGATGCAACAAGAAGAAGTTCCACCGCAAGGTGAGAACATAATGATTGAAGTTGAACCAAATATTGGTATTTAGCAAAAAGAGCAACCCGTATAGGAAGAAGTTACTTTAGATGTGCAACATCGTGATATACCAGAAGCAAATCTAAAAGTGGAAACTACCAAGCAGCAACAACAACAATTTCCACTAGACCAAAGTAGCATGGAAGTTATAGGTGAGCAAGCGGCCAATGAAGATATAAATGTTGAGATAGATGTTCCTCCTTGTGAGAGTCCTACAGAGGAAGAAATACTATATGAGGAGATGCATGTGCCACAAGGAGGGCAACATCAGGAAGACCCCAATGAACAAGGTACTTCTTTTGTGCCTCAAGTAGAAAATGTTTTGGTCACCAGATCTCCACAACATCCAAAACAAGGATAAAACTCAAAGCAAGTTCCTGATTGGTTATCTAACCAATTGAACCAACCCATTCAAGTACAAATTGTCCCACTAGACATTAAGAGACTGATGCAAGAAATTGATACTCCTAGACCCTGCAAAAAGGCTAAGACTATGCACTCCATTAAGAAAGATACTACAGGGACAAAATCAGTACGAGTTGTCCCTATAAATCAAAAAGTAAAAGAGAAATGTTGGTATCCGATTACCAAATTTCTACCATTGAGCTAGGACATGCAACTAGGGAACAGGAGATTGAGGATTTGAAATATCCCAGCTAGGATATTGACCCAGAATTCTGAATTTTAAAACTCAAATTTCTGCTCTAGTTTCTGCATTTCAATTTCTACTAAAAACCCTAGTCCTGATATGGAATTTCTGATTTGAAATAAGCATGAACAACAATATAAACTCATCCAAAAATGCCTCAAAGAATATGGTGAATATATCTAACATAAAGCATAACTGTAACCACCAATAAGAGGCACCAATTTGACCATCCAAAACATGCAAAATCTGATAAACAGTTTGTTCAACTCTGCTGCTACAAAATCAAACCTAACATTTATGCAAGTTCACCATGAAATGGGCTCCAAACACGCCCAGAAGAGTACAGCAGTTTGCTGATATATAGAAACCCTACTGACAAGCCAAAATATGCAATGAAATGTTGATTTTCCCTTACCCTAACTAGGCGAATTGCTCCAGCTATCACAAGATGCAAAGATGAATACAAATGTATGGTGAAAATGCCTCCAAAACATGCCCAGAAATCTGCTAACCACAACTGAAATAAACCCTAAGGGTTTTACATAACAAACATGTAAAAATGGCTACCAAATGATAGAATCACCTCTCCAAGTGTTACGCCAAAATGAGGGTTGGAAACCCTCACACAAGTGAACACCAATAATGCCAAAATGCTGCTCCCAAATAGCCGAATTAGATCTGCTCTGCTTCTGGTGCAATTCTGAAGCAAACACAACACCAAACTCCCTCCAAATGCCCAAATTTTCCCTTCAATGCTAGTCGTTGTCTTCCCAACTATGGCGCACCACTTCTAGGGCCAAACCCTAGTAATATCATCTTCCAAAACGTGCCAGCAAGTCTGATCCAAAGATCTGACTGGGATTCTTGCTCTTGTTCTTCAAATGACGCCAATTAAGTACAAGAAGGCCTCCGTTATGAAGCCTTCCCAAGATGAATTAGGTTTTTGTCCAATTCACCTTATATCCTCAAGGGTTTTCGTCCTTGGAATATGATGCAAATAAATTGCAGACAAAGGAATAAGATAACATGCTGAATGATGATAATCCTCCAAAATGAACTTGTATATATATCAATCCCACCTTATCCCTCCAAATTGGCCGACCCAATTTGGGCGCCAACTTTCCTTTATTCAAATTTGAATTTAATTTCTTTTAACTTCTCAATTTAGGCGCACTTTTCCCAAAATTCAAAATATTATTTTTTAATTATTCTTTCCACCTAATAACTCCCCAAAAGGGGTCGCCCAGCCCCAATAAGAAATATAAAATTATTTTAGGCACCAAGAAACCAAATTTAAATATTATTTAACTTTTTTCCCTTGAGCGCTAAAAATCAAAATAATAAAATATTATTTTTTTCACTTATTTTTTGCTCACTCCAAAGCCCCAAATGGATCACTCCTCATCAAGGAAAATAATTAAATATTTTTTTGATCCATAAATAAAAAGGGGACATTGCAATCCTCCCTTCCTGAGATTGCTTGTCCTCAAGCAATGACAAGCATACCACCGCTTGGATCCCATATCATCACACTACCATATCCATCAAAATTGAGGAGATAGATGTATCCCAAGGAACTATCGACATCACCCAATTCTCCAATTTTGAAGGATTCCCTATGAATGTGCAAGATGCCCCTCATAGGAACATAGAAAAACATATCAGCCCCTCCTAGGCTGCTGATGTAAATCAGAACAGCAACCACGAGTCTAAAAATCAGACATACGGTGATGCAAGAGGTGCCTCTATTAACATATGATGATAGTACCTCATCATTATGCCAACCTCCAATGATGAAGTGGTGATCCACTCCTCTCCAATTCACCCTGAAGCACTCCCTAGAATAACCATGTCTGCTAATGTAGAACAGCCTTCTCTCCATAATGTGTCAAGTAATGACCCATGAAGTAGGATTGGCACATCAATGCAAATTTGCTCATCTCCACGCACAACGCCATAGTCCAGCTGCAATGCAAACATTAGTGCCTCAAAATCACAAAGCATAGCAATGTCTCCATACCTAGGCTCATAAGTCAGCTGCAACCCAAAAGTATGCCACATAAATGCGAGTGTCTCCATGACATGCATCACAAATCTCTGAAATAGGGCAGCCTCCAACACTATCAAAGAATCCATATGACGATGGGGTTGCACTTCGTCACTAACCAACTCTTCATTTTCAAGAAAGACCAATGAATCACCACAAACTGAATCACTTATGACTCCCCCCTTCATGTGAACATTTCGCACTAGTGGTTGATCCACTAAATGTATGCTCAACTACTCTAACCTCCTCTAAGGTTTGGGCCTTCAAGGGACCATCAAACCAAGGCAACTCATGTTGCAAATCACGTACATGAACAAAAAATTTTGAATCATACCTTTCCACTTGTCCACCCAAGTTTGCATACTCTTCTTGCTTGGTTTCTTCAAAAGACCTTTCCTTTGCTTGTTACACCACCATGCATTCTTCCCTTGGAAGAAATAGAGATCTAAGGTGTGACTCCCTTTGCCTCTTTGCTTGATCCAACTGGTTACAACGTTCCTTGATCTCTTGTAAGTGTTGTTTTGCATGGGCAGTCAACATCTTTGCTCTCCTAGCTCTTTGCAACCACCCTTCACACATATCTTGTGTCTTCTTCACATCTTCCATAGTATGGTATGCAAAATCAGAACCTTTGTGGCTTGAATCCACAATATATTCCTTATATTTGACACTTACATCTTGAATGCCAACATTGGGAGATTCCTCAACACCATTCCCCTCATGTGACATAGCTGCTATCTCATGGTTATGCACAGAAATATGACTACTGTCATAAAACAGAAAATCAGACCTGCTGTCATACCTTATCATGACATCCTCCAGTTCCTCAATCATGTCCTCTTCCTTGGCTTCATGCCCTCCTACAAGTGCAGATCCAAAAGGTGGCTCTAACTGAAAATCACTTGCCTCCAATCTGAATCGGACCTCAACCCCTTTGGCTGTCATGTCATGATATTGTGAAGGTAGGGGATTGTTGTTTGTGGTGTCCCACCCCAAGTGGACACTTGCAATTCTATTTTCTGCCTTATGCTTTTTTGGTTTGTCTCTTATCCCAACATTTTGCTTAGTTTGGGTTCAATAAAGAAATGATGAATTGCCAAGAGATTGCAAGTAACATGTGCTAATGCCAAATGAGAATATAACAATCTAATGTAATGAAAGCTACTGCTGTAGCAAGCTTTTATATATATAGAATTATCAAAACAAATTTACAATTCACAGCTTGCACTACAAACTTGACCAAATCAGTTCAATATCACTTGCACAATATTTTAATCATACCCAGGAAGATTGAATACAAATTTTGAAATCTGATGTGCCATAATCAGCAACAGCAGCTCCTTAGCATGGTCGACTGGCAGCAATTATTTAACTTCTCCACAACAACAATGCACCATACTAGACCTTCCAGCTTAACTGCCCAAAATGATAGAAGTTTCAGCCCTCAAAACTAGGCGCTTCTCTCCACAATCTACACGCCCAGCTAATAGAGATATTACGGCCTGTTTGCAGCAGATGGAACAAACCTTCAAATACCCACGTGGCTGCCAATAGAGGTTGCTAACAGCAATTAATCGGCTTCTAAAGATTGTGCCTCCAACAATCTGAAAATCGCTCTTCAAACCCCTTTGAATTTCTATAGATAAACTCTTCTAAAATGCATTAGTACTGTAGAGTTTACTATTCACGGGTACTGTAGCGATTTACTATACATGGGTACTATAGCAATTTACCAAACTTCTAATCTGCAATGTTTATCCTTTGAAACCCTTGAGAAATCCTCCAATGATGCCCAATGTTGACTCCTGGATGAAGCCAATCCACAATGCAACCTTAAGATGGTATTGCACACCCTTAGGAAGCTCAAACTATGAAGCAACTACGCTCTCCAAAGTTGTTAATGGCAGAAACCCTGGTTTTCCCTCTCCAAGAGAAGAGCTCTCCAAAAGCATAAGTGTAAAAATGATCAATTGATGAATTCTATTTGCTTTTTTGGTGCCTTATATACCCTTTCCAATCAAGTCGATCCCTTTTGAGGCTTAAAATCATTTTAAATATTCATTAAATGCTTTTTGATGTTGACTTTATAATAAGCATTAATTAGGCTCCCACATAAAGTACTTTTATTAATTGACTTTTTAAGTCATAAAGTGGCCCCATCAACATAAAGTTAAAATATAACATAGTTGCCGGGAGATGCAGGGTACTGGTACGGGAACGGGAACGCCAATCAAATTAGGGTATGTGAGTTAAATGAATAAAGAGACGGCTATTTTATCTGTAAATGATTCACCGGAAATTTTGGGTATGGGGACTGGTACGTTGTCTATGTTCCCATAATGGAGAATCCCGATAACTATAAAATATAACTTTATAATATGCACTTTATAATTAATTATTAATAAAGTATTACTTTATTAATAATTAAAATGACATAACTCCAAAAATACTTATTATTTTTCCATTCCGTCAGAACCAGGAGATCGAGCACTGCATCCACTGCACATCCAGTTGCTTTATTAAAAATAGTAAGGTTGGCCTCCAATACTCAACCCACTTACTATAAATAGTAAGTATCTCAAAACGGAACCAGAAACCACTAAATTGCCTAGCCTCAGAAAATACCAACAATCAGGAGAGGTAAACACTGACAACTACCACTTGATGAGCTCAATAACGCCCAAACTGGACCCTCTAATCCACCACACTAGCCTACGAGGGTCGAATGATAGGCTATTCCTCTAAACACTGATGCTCACAAAAAGGGGACATTACATTGTTATACATTAGAAGTTCAGTGCTTACCTCTTCTTCTTCCATGAATGGGTGCTCATTCATTAATGCAGGTCCAAGCGATGTCTTCAATGGAACATCAAGTGTGTCATGTGCCATAACTTCTATCCCATGGCTGCAAGCTAAATCTTCATGTGTATAGATCTCTTTTATCTTCAAGACTTCATCATGGGATCCTCTATGTCGTCCTTCCATGTCTCCACACTTTGTCATCTTCCAACAAAGTTGATCCTCGTGATCTTCCGATTCTTGAAGAGCCCTTTGAGTGCTCCTCAAAGAATCCATTGCATCCTCACGCTCAAGGGTGAGCTTGTCCCTCTCCTCTTCTTTTCTTCTCAAAGCATCCAAGTATATCTCACCAAGTGTGAGGAGATAAACTCTGTCGACAAGTAAGTGAAGGTAGTTTGACTTCACTACCACCAACACCTCCTTGAGTTCGTGCAAGTCATCAAAAGATATACCTTCTTCAAAATCTGCATGATTCCCTAGAGCCTTTCGACACAAACCTGCCATCATCTTATGAACATGATCTAAATGAGCTAAGGCTGCCACAATCTTACTTTCGCTTACCTTCAATTGTCCTTCCAAGTGACATGACTGATGAGACCCATCACCTCCATGCAAAATTTTTGTTTGGTCTTCATAAATGTGCACCTCCAAATCAGCTTCCTTCATGACCTCTTCTTCATTACATCCGTGTGCAGAAACTAGGTCATCATCATGCTTCATCAAAGGATCTCCATCAAAATAATGAGTAGAGTCTTCAACATCATGATCCTCATTGGCTGATCTAGAAAGTGTATGCACAGCTATAACTTCCTTAACCACCTAGTGATCCTCCATATCTTGCAATGTTAAATCAATCTTATCCAATTCACTTTGTTCACTAAATACTGAATTTTCTGAATTGCTTACATATGTATGGGCAACATCCAACTTAAAGACACCCAAACCACAATTTGATTCCTTGCCAAAATGATGTAAAGGTGATGAAGCAATGCTAGGCTCAATTAATGAAACATCACAAGAACCCATACCTTCATGTAGCTGATCTAACATGGTTGGTTTGACAATCTACATGGTGGTATCTTCTTCAATCTTCATGTGCTCTTCATTTGTAGCTACAATAGGTGAATCTCCTTTGTCCTTGTCCTCATAGGGCTGAAGTGAACCTTTGATCATGTCTTCTTTAGGGCTGCATACTGACTGATATTTGTCCTCCTCATAATTACTTACAGGCTGCAAGTCATAAATAAGTACTTCTTCTTCCTTCTCTAACCTTTCTTCAATGATAACTTCTGATTTTTCTGTCTCTTTCCTCAATTTTCTAATTGCAGCCACTATCTGTTGTTGAAAAGTTTGCAACACCTGCTGTTGTTGCTGGGAAAAAGTATGCAAAAGGTTCTCCCAAGGCTGATCATTCCTCCTTGGACTTCCCTCTCTCATTGTAGCTTGTTGTCCTATTCTTCTATGATAATAAAACTGAGATGGCGATTGCATATAAAACCCTCCAGGCTGGCAGGATCAAAGCTCTAATACCACTAAAATATCCCAGCTAGGATATTGACCCAAAATTCTGAATTTTAAAACAAAGATTTTCTGCCCTAGTTTCCGCATTTCAAATTTCTGCTAAAAACTCTAGTTCTGATATAGAATTTCTGACTTGAAATAAGCATGAACAGCTATATAAACTCATCCAAAAATGCCTCAAAGAATATGGTGAATATATGTAACATCAAGCAAAACTGTAACCAGCAATAAGAGGCACCAATTTGACCATCCAAAACATGCAAAATCTGATAAACAGTTTGTTCAACTCTGCTGCTACAAATCAGACCTAACATTTATGCAAGTTCACCATGAAATGGGCTCCAAACATGCCCAGAAGAGTACAGTAGTTTGCTGATATGAAGAAACCCTACTTACAAGCCAAAATATGCAATGAAATGCTGATTTACCCTAACCCTAACTGGGCGAATTGCTCCAGCTATCACAAGATGCAAAGATGAATACAAATGTATGGTGAAAATGCCTCCAAAACATGCCCAGAAATCTGCTAACCACAACTAAAATAAACCCTAACGGTTTTACATACCAAACATGTAAAAATGGCTACCAAATGATGGAATCGCCTCTCCAAGTGTTACGCCAAAATGAGGGTTGGAAACCCTTCCACAAGTGAACACCAATGATGCCAAAATGTTGTTCCCAAATAGGCAAATTAGATCTGATCTGCTACTGGTGCAATTCTAAAACAAACACAACACCAAACTCCCTCCAAATGCCCAAATTTTCCCTTCAATGCTAGTCGCCCTTCTTCCCAACTATGGCACACCACTTCTAGGGCCAAACCCTAGTCATATCATCCTCCAAAACATGCCATCAAGTCTGACCAAATATCTGATTGGAATTTTCGCTCTTCTTCTTCAAATGATGCCAATGAAGTACAAGTAGGCCGCCGTTATGAAGCCTTCCCAAGATGAATTATGTTTTCATCCAATTCACCTTATATCCTCGAGGGTTTTCGTCCTTGCAATATAATGCAAATAAATTGCAGATAACATGTTGAATGATGATAATCCTCGAAAATGAACTTGTATATATATCAATACCACCTTATCCCTCCAAATTTTGGGCACCAACTTTCCTTTATTCAAATTTAAATTTAATTTCTTTTAACTTTTCAACTTAGGCGCACTTTTCCCAAAATTCAAAATATTATTTTTTAATTATTCTTTCCACCTTATAACTCCCCAAAAGGGGTCGCCAAGCCCCAATAAGAAATATAAAATTATTTTAGGCGCCAAAAAATAAAATTTAAATATTATTTAACTTCCTTCCCTTGAGCACCAAAAATCAAAATAATAAAAACAAAAAAAATTCACTTATTTTTTTGCTCACTCCAAAGCCCCAAATGGGTCGCTCCTCATCAAGTAAAATAAATAAATATTTTTTTGATCCATCCATAAAAAGGGGACATTACAGGATTTGAGAGGAAATGTGGAAGAAATTGTTACCAGAATGATTAGAGACAAGAAGAAGAAGAAAGAATTGAAAGAGCAAATAGCATAACTTAAGAATTTCATCAAAGCTCTTATCCAACCAAGTCAGGCTATTGAAGAGTTACCTTTGCACTCATTCTTGCTATCTAAGGATCAAGTAGAGGCAATGGACAGTATGAAACATAAAGCTAATATACTTGACAAGTGGATAGATGATGTAATAAGGGAAGGTAAGGAGATAACAAAATCAGCTATTGGGATATATAAGGAATTATCCCAATGGGATAAAAAGGTAAAGAAGTTAAAGAAAAATTGTGGATCACTCAGTGCAAAATGTCATAGAACTGAAAAGAGTCATAGCAGTTGAAAAACTTGACAAAAGCTATTTACTTAAAGAGTAAATAGTCACTAACGATGATATCCCAAAATTAAACTGTGGGAACTTCAACTGAAATTGGAGGACATGGTTGAAAAGTGTAAAGGACAAACAGAAGCATTACAAGACATGGTGGAAGACATTATGGAAAAGGATATTTCCATAATAGATGCATTTACTGAATAGGTGAATGATGTAGATAACCTTGGGGAAAATGATGCAGAGGCGACAAAGTTTAGAAGCATAAATGAAGAGTTATCGAATGACGTGATGAAGAAGAAAATTTTGATTAAGGATTACAATAAGGTAACCTGAAACATGACCAAAGAGATAAGGACGATATCCGAAATTTATGCCAAGTATAAGTTCAATTGGAATGTTTTGTGGGATCTAGACAATGAGGAAATTAATAAAGTTTTGGTTGTTTTTGGAAGAGGCGTTGGGAAAGGAAATTATAATAGAAGAATATGTTGGTTTTGAGTGAGTTTTAATTATCACTCATTTTGATAAGAGATACTTTAAGTCATCAAAGTCCGGTAATTGTGTTCAGATGCTGCAAAAAAAATTGTGCTCAACTGGCCTAATGAGTTTTGAAGTCATAGGTAATAGGGTATTCTTGTGGACATTGTGGGGATTATGTGTCCAGCCTGCTCAATATGGTTCAGAAATCATTTTGAGTATAGAAATAAATGATGGTGCCATATAAGCCGAGCCAAGTTAGATGTTGACTTGTTTGAGGTAGTGAAGCCTACTAATGGATTGCTACCAAGGCCAAGTTTGCATAAATGTGTCTTCCAAAATCCTGTTTGCCACATGTAGGTTTTTCGAAGGTGTTTAGTCAAAGATGCAATTTCCAGAATGTTCCAAGTGCCATTTGTTGCCAGTTGTGATAGTGATGACATCACCCATGTGTTTCATATCAAATTGCTACCATTGATTTTTGTACATGCAATCTTAGCCATTCAATTGTAACCGACTTTGGGCATCCTTCTTCTATAAAAGGGCCCGAGTCATTCATTTTTAGGGGATTAGAAGTCATTGATACTTGCTGAGCTTAAATTGGAGAACTGCCAATTTTAAGTTCACTTCATGACTTCTTCTCGCTCTCAGTAAAAAATCTTGTATATTTCTGTAAAGATTTGTAAATTTGAGACCAGCACTTGGTCATCTCCTATCATCAGTGACTACAACTTGTTATATTTTCCTTTGAAATATCAAATTGTTGTGCTGGATTTAAGTGCATTTGAATTATTTCTTGGTGTAACAATTTCCCTTTGACAATTTGGACTGTGTATGTAGTTGTGAATTAATCTAGTAAAATTAAAATACATACAGTTAGGTCTCAATTTGCATTTCTTGAGAAATATTCATGTTTGACTGCTGAAAAACTTAGTTTCTTAGATCCTTTTCTCTTTCTACCCTTATCTTTTTCATTTTTTTATCAAAATCCTTGGAAAGCGAAGCTTAATGCGAAAATATGTGAAAAGTCACATGAGTACTGTTAAACACTTCTAAATCTGAATTTTGTGAAGATATTTAAATAGTTTCAAACGAAATGATCAAAGTTAAATCTTACTTGGCAATATTTGCTGGAATAACTTGTGATTTGGTTAAGTAGTAAAACCAATCAAATCAGTCACGATACTTCGTAAACCATAGTATGTCAAGTTCCTATGAGTAAAGATTCTAGTCAAGACCTAACAATTAGAGCCTTGGGACTTTAAATTCTATTTGAATTTAAAAAATTTCAAGAGAGATGGGTTTTGTTTTAAGAATTATATTTGTGTTGATTGTGATTAACAACCACATCAACACTTCTAAAGGCCAATCCATGACTCACTTCATCAATGCAACTTATAATTATAGATGGCTAGCATTCACACACTCTAGTCTTCATTCTACTATGGAATGAGGGTAGTTGGAAGCCCCTTGTATCAGTTAAATTCCCAATACATTGTGAATTAAGAACCAAAACCAGTAGAAGGTAGAAAATAGATCTTGTAACCCTATGTTGGCATGAGGACTAAACTTATACATTATGAACCTGGAAACCAAAGGAATCCATAAATTGAAAATTTCTCCATATTTACATCAAGTTATAACCATATATTGGGTTCTGATCTAGGACATGTCTTCCTAGTAATGGGATTACAAGCATGATCCTTGATAGGACTTAAGTAAATGACTATGTATGGTTCTCCATGCTCTAGTTGCCAAGCCTATGTCAAAGGTTGATTTTACAACCACTAGTTCAAGGAAGGTAATACCATAAGACCACCTAATTATATTATCTAGCTATTAGGTGACCACCACGTGTTGAAACTGAGCCTGATATAGGTAATCTAGCCAACTATCACCAATAGTGTGCAAGTGACAATACTAGGAGCTACTGCCTTATCCTAGGGATTAGCCGACTATCACCAATAGCAAGTAGGTGATGGATGCCAAAAGCTATCCACAATATGATAGGGCTTAGTCAGCTTCACCAATAGCATGCAAGTGAAAGATATCAGGAGCTACCACATACTAGGTTGGATTGGCTTTTGCCAATATCATGCAAGTGATAGATCTGATATCTACTGACTACAAAGGTTCAACAAGCTATGAAACACTATTAATAGTTGCATGTATTGTGCATTGTTACACTTAAACCCTAGCTGATGATAACTACAAGTAGTATGGGATTCTTGCTTTGTCATCACAGCTAGCAATGAACTAGAGACAAGAAGAAGCAAAGGTGTAGTATGAGATGCACCATCATTTCTCTTTCCAATTGGGATGTACTTGAGGGTGGGTAAGTGTTAGTGAACCACATAATGAGAAGAGGTATGTAGTAGGGTCACATCCCCTTCCTATTTCTAGTTGGTCGTTATGTATGAATGAGTCAACCATTATATGTATATATAATTGTGGATGGCAGTAACAGTAATTAAGTTGAGTTACCCCATGCATCCTAGGTCATTGGCAATATGATCTTCCTCATTGACAAGCTAACTAAGTTTACTTGGTTGGGGTGGATCAAGATTATTGTTTGCATTGTTGTGGTTGTATTGCACCATTGCATCTAAAACTAGGATCTAGGTAGCCTTACCAAGGGATTCTGCAACTCAAGTCATCATCCATGAATGAGGTGTTACTTATCTCAATGTTTAAGTGTAATGTCCCCTTCTCAGTGATGATCTCATTGTGGACTGATAGCCTATTTCCAAAAATTTGTAGGCTACTCAGATGTGTAAATTAGGGTTTCCACTTTTATAGGTGGTTTTGAAGGCTTGCATGCATGAGTTTTCGATGCATGTCTGGTGTTTTTTTCTGGGTTTTCAGAGAGCTTCAAAATGAGGTAACATGCATCAATTTTTGACAACCTTCCGGGAGACTTACCATTTATAGTAAGTCATGTTTTCTACTCAGGTTGGCTTTCTGTTGAGTTTGAAGTGAACTTATTATTTTTGGCACTTGCTATTTTTCGTAAGTCTATTTTTGGCAGTGGCATTATCAGCAGCTCAACTCAGATCATCATGCTATTTCTGGCAGTCTAGCAGAATCAGTTTTGGGCGATGATTTTAGTTGCTTCATTGGACTGAGTTTCAACACTTAGTCAATTTTATGTTTTGAGTTTGTACCCCATGCCTAGGTGATGACTTCAAAGTTGTTTTAAAGTTGCGGCCATAGAGTGGACGCCTTATTAATGAATTTAATGTTTTATTAATGTTTTAATATTTCCTCAAAAGTGGGACGACTTCGGAAAGAGCATAAAGAGTTTTAAATATTTTATTTTAAAAATGCATTTGAGGTGGTCATCCCTTGGAGAAGTTGAAAAGCTTTCTTGGTTGGAGTTACAGGTTGCTTCAATTGCCCGATTGTGCCTATATATTGATGTTTTGCTAAGTGTTGAGGATCTTTTGGAAATTTCATAATGTTATACTACTGAATTGAGTTCAGACTTGGCTACGAGAATTGCGTACCTCTAGCTTTTGTGCCATTCTTCGGGCCTGAAACTATGGCTTCCTAGATGGTGACTGAAGACTGTACTTCACATAGAGGTGCAGATAGAGCTTAATCTTGATCGTGATAGCAGATTGTTGTTGTATAATCTGTTATTGTTAATTATTATAGGCAGATTGTTGGTTTATGATCTGTTTATACTACTGCTGGAAGTGCTAGCTGAAGCACATTTCTGTTTGTGGCTTCAACAGCATAATTTATTTGGATCTGGGTATTGGTGCCAACTGTGCAACTGTGGAAGGCGCCCCTATTCTCCAGAATTCAGATTTTATTATTGAGATTTTGATTTTTAAGGTGAAATCGACCTCACCAGAAGGCCATACCTTTTATCTTGGTTGCATTGGGATTCATGCAACTGACAGGTGCGGATTTCGAAAGTGTCTTTTTGCTGTGTTTTGGACACCTAGCTTCAAAGATTCATCTGCATTCAGTTTCACATCAATCGGGCTCCATTTGGCGAAGATATTAGCAAATTAGTGAATTCTCTACTTGCTGGTCTAATTTTCTGTGTTTACTGTTTCTAATCAGACTTGAAATAATTCTGATTTTCTGATATTTAGAGGCTAAAATCTTATTGTAATCTTTGTAAAGAGTTAAGAATAATGTCCTTAATCATTGGTTGTATTTGGCCTTCATTCTGACATGTTTTGCAGCTAAAAATTCATTTATTGTAAGGCTGGTTAGTAGTACTAACAGTCATTTATTTATTTGCTAGAATTAAGTTTTGTTTTAGCTCCCACTGGATAAGTGGTTGAAGCATTTATATTTCAGCACATTTCAGTTTAATAATTCCCCCCACTGAACAAGTGGTAGTGAGGAATAAATGGTCGGCTTGCCACCTCTTAATTGTAATTAACTTCGCTCCCGCTGAATAAGTGGTCAAGCTTATGGTAGGTTATCCGCCTACTCATGTATTTACTTTCATTCATGGTCGGCTAGCCGCCTAGCAACTTGTAATTCATTTCCATTTTGCTAACGATCCCCAACACCATATGCTCTCACCTCGCCCACATTGGCATCTTGGTGATCAAAAGGTGAAGGGTTACTATTTTTGTTGGTTATCAATTGGAGCTAACGCTAATCAGTGGTGTTTTGTGCTGATAAAATTCAAAAAAAATTAAGGGGGAATATTACATTAAGCATATGGCACATGTTCATTGTTTCATACATTTTATTGATAAAATGCAATGCTAGTCTCATTAATTTTTGGATGTATTGTAGTTGGATTCCTCACAACTTCTAAAATGATCCATGTTAAGATTTCTCTATTTGGTATTATTACTGTAATGAATTGATCATGATATCATAATGCACTACTAAATGTCCTACACTGATGAACTTGTGTACCTTTATGCTTCTTTATAAGTTATATGTATCTTTCATTTAGCTGAGATATTAAATGCCAATGATCCCATTTGTGGAATGTTAATAATGATTATATAAATCATAAGGTAACAATTGTATACAGCATTGTAAAGATTACATTGGTTCAACATGATTTGTGAAATAAGAAAGAAAAAAATCGTAGTAACTATGCTGGTTATTACACAGACAAGCTATTATACCGTCAAGTGGTAGAGTTATGTGTGGTGCATGGTCATCTAGCCTACTAAACATGGTCTGACCGATAGAAAAGGCACTTTTTGGAAGATTTTGTTAACCAAATAGCACATACATGCCTAAGGCAATATCTCTAGAAGAACGTGCTGATTGAGTTGCCGATATCTGAGTACTCGACTAAGCATATGCTTAAACTATAACTCGTATTTTCCAATTACCCACTTTGTTGCAAGTCAGAAGAAATGAAATTTCAATAAGACCGAAACAAGATCAATAAACCTGAAGCAAATTGAACGAAAGATGACAAGTATTTAAGTGCGGTGCGCCCTTCAACAAAATAAAACACAATTAACTAACGTAAATGAGATAGTTTCTTAACATGACGGACTGCAAAAGATAGAGCGGAGCATTAGTGATTTCCAGTAACTCTTCAATCACTATAGATAATGTCAATATAATTGATAGTGGAAGAATTTTGATCAGTAAGGTAGAAAAAGCACACGGATTTAATAATAAATGCATGCTGACCTTATGTTTGATCATGTGCCAGATGACCCTTGTCATTTCGTCGCCTGCCACTCGCACCCATATAGACGTGAATTTAAGAAAAACTTATTTCACAAAAACAAAGACATATATTGGGTTTAAAAATGCATTACCGTCCATTTCTACGATGGGATTTTCCACTTTGATTTTATGAACAGAAATTGCAGACATGAACCTGACTGAAGCTGCATTCATAGAGATAGAGGGAGAGAGAACGTTTCTGTGTAGGACTAAAAAGCGTCCATTTATATTTCTACTTCCATTTGCGGGGAGGGGAAAGGGCGCTGAGAGACCCCAGCATGGCCTTGTGCTTGCCGGCACCGACTGAGAGAATTTGTAGATGGAACTCATGGCTCGCTTAATCATAATACTACTTCCAACTGTGTAATACTCAAATCTTCCTGCTGCCGAGGGTGGTGTTCTTGTTATTGTTAATTTTGTGTAATATTACTCCACGAAGGGCAACGGCTGTTGCGCGAAATGCCCTGCTCGTTGAATCGAAATGATTTTAAAGAATACAACAATTGAATATGTAATTATTAAAATTTACCCAGGTCTAATCTGACTTCGAAATTTAAATAATTTAAATAGTTAAAAATAGTCATGAAAGCCTTCCCGAGGGTTTCGAATTGCATCCCGGAGATTGAACATTTTATGGGACTATTTGATTGCACCCGTTGTTACAAATTTAGAGATATTTAAGATAAGTGGCAATCTTTATAAACACTCTTTCAATATTTTTAATATGTTTTATTTAAATAATATATTATGAATTCATTTTTAATATTTTTTGGTATTTGGTTTAAATGTTTATATCTTTTGGATATTTAAGTATGAAATGGTCTTCTATTTCTATTGTTTTTAGGTGTAATAAATACAAACTTTCTTCTCCTATTCTTTTTTAAATGTCATCCATATGTTTGTCTCAAATCTAAGCGTATGGGAGTTGGTTATTAACTAAGCAATGAGGACCTTTTTTCCTCTATTTAATTTCAACCCTTATATATGTTTTTCACAATACTGGTAAGTTGAGTTGAACTAAGTAATATATTGTTGTATTTCCTTCTTTGTTTTCTTCCTCCATATCATTGTTCTAAAATTTTCGTTCATATTGTTTTTTATGTCTTTGTTAAGTCTTGGTGATTCATTTAGGCAAATCTCCCAACTACTCATCCATTATATGTTTCATCCATGTGTTATTCTTTATGTGCAACTCTTCAACTCTTGTAGCCCTAGGCCACTTATCGATCTTCATGCTTTCTTCTTGTTCAAGTAAAGTAATAACTTGGTCATAGAAGTTACCTCCAAAGAGAAAGTACATGTCTCTACAAGGATAATTCCATAAGGAACCAAAGACTTAATTTGAAATTGCTTATGATTAAATGCTTTTGGATCATTTCTATTTGTTTTCTTTTTGAACTTGATGTTCCACTAACACATCCTTTGCACCTATATAACACCATTAGTATGGCAAGTAACCCAAATAGGAATTTTTTAATCTTCTAATCCCATAACTTTGCCTTCTAATTTTTTTTTTAAATTGCATAAAGATTTCTCCAATCTCCTTGTATTATTTTCATCCAACATGTGCTCCAACTAAGTTTGTTGTGAAAATCGAGGTCAAGAAACTTGTATTCTAACACTACCTTAATAGACTCTCCTTTAAAGAAAAATTCAAAATGATTCTTCTCCATTTTCAATGAGAAAATGAGAATTTTGGTTTTTTCAATGTTCACTTGTATCCTTCTCTTTTAAGAAAAGAGTTACAAAGATTGAAGATGATCTCTTAAATCTTAGGTTGTCTATACTAATAGAATTAGGTCTTTAGCATGAAGCAAGAGCTTTACTACATACTTGGCCAAGAGGACCCCCTCCCCACTAAATTCATTCATACAATCCTCAAAAATATCATTGTATAGTCCAAATAAAGTTGGGGGTAGAGGGAAACCTTGTTTGAAACATATCATTCCCAAAATCATTAGATAGCCTTACTTGTCTTTTAATTTTGGTCTTTACTTGTTCATAAAAATTATGATTTCCTGTCATGTATTATGTTGGGGCCCCACTTTCCTCCATTTTGCTCCACATTTAATCCCTTGAACCTATATCAAATGCTTTCTTAAACTCAATAAAGTAGAAATATACATCCTCTTTTTTATCCCAAATCTTTTCAACTAATTCTTTGATTATCAAAGAGTGATAGATAGTTGAGTGTTTGGGTCTAAAACCTACTTACCCCTTTTCTCTATTTCCATATTTCTCTACCCAATAGTTGATTCTACATTCTATCATACTCTTGAAGAGCTTTGTAAATAGAGGATTGACCATGATAGTTTGACTATTTGATGGATTATTTAGTCTCCACTAATAAATAAAGGTGTGGTTAAACTAGTTGTTTACTATGTCAAGAAATCACTTTCAATGACCTCATTAAAAAGTTCTTTGACTTAAGGTGCTAGGATTTCAATTCCCCAATTTAGATGCGTCCCTTAAAAGTTGTATATGTCCCAAGATTTAGACATTTCTATCTTTTTAATCCCTTCAATGATGTCTCTAATCATGAAAATCTCTTAATTGGTAATGATTGTAGGAAGTCCGTCTTTTTTATTTTGCATTCATACAATTATTTTCCATACTCCAACCATTGACTTATTATTTTGTTCTTTGTCTACATATTTTCCTTCCAAAGTTCCCTCCAAGATCTCTTCGGTTCATGTTTACCTAAGTAAAATAGCTCCCTCTTTCTAGTTCTTGCGTATTCTTCATTTTTTTCTTACCAATTGCTCATTTTTATTTTATTTTCATGTGTTCTTGTTACCGATTTCTTTGGTAATCTCTACATTGTCTTACATTCTTTGTTATACCATTTGTTTGTTAGGAAGCAATTTATTTTCTTCTTTTTAGCTTAGTTCTCTTGAATTTATTTTGGGCTTCTTGAATGGTGTGCATTAACTTCTTTCTCTTTATAGAACCTATATGAATGTCAGAGGCTCCCTTGTTTTTCCTCTTCCTGCCTTTTGTTATTCAATCCTTATCTAAAGGCTTGTTGTTTTTCTTCTATTAAAAGAATGTTTCCTTTGAATGGAGGATTACTTTATGTGATTCAATTGTGCTTGTCATGTTTTTATCTCATTGTAATTGAAATTTCATAAAATTTGGGTTGTAGTATGATTTAAGCTTCATAAGAGAATCTTCTACTTCTAACTATTATATTCTAGATATATAAGTTTGTGATCATGTAACTTGGTTGATTATACTTTACCCATTGTGGGTTTTGTATATATATTTCCCTATCTATTCCCATTTTATCATACCATTGCATATGATGAACTTGTGAATGCTACATAAAGCTAATAACTCTTCTTCAAAGCGTGTGATGACCCCAGGTACATATCTCCAAAGCTTTGACTCATTATTCATTTTCTTCTTCCACCATCTAAAGATGATTTACATTTAGATTTGCATTACCTCATAGATTGTTACCTAGTTCATCTATTATCTTTACAATAAAGTCCTTTTCTATTAAAATCTTCACATGTTTATTGTAGGATTGAATGTACCTCTTTACAAATAAGCATAGTATGTCATGGTCTCAATCACATTTATTATACCATTTAGAATCCTTGGGTACAAAATATCATGCATTTATGCTAATATTTGTGTCATTTTTTATGATTCATACTTCTAACCCTTTCTTCATTTATTAACGCCATCATACCCCCATGGCCCTATCATTCTCTACTACTTTGTTTCTGAAATGAAGAAAAATAGGGTGTGTGATGTGTTGATTAGGGGTGCTTTCTTAAAGAGGGGTTCAAGTCAATTTTATTGTAAATATAAAAGGGAAAATGGGGTATCATACACCTATTTTCCTCTATTTCATTGAGAAAAGGGAACCCTTGAGCCAAGGTTGTCTTTCAACCCTTAGGTGAGTCAACCTTGAAGGAAATCTTATTGTTTTCTTTATGACCTAGGATGGGGCAAATCTGTTGAAACAACACTTTTGGGAGAAAGACTATAAATAGTAAATCAATCCAAAAATGCAATGTGAAACATGAAATCAGAAGATTAAACCTTAATCTATCAAAACCAACAACTTTCAGGCAAATCTAAGATGGTTTAGTATGTTTGCACCTTTCACCAAAATTTTGTTGCAAAGTGTCCTTTGGGACATGTTCGCCCTAGGGTGAATGGGTCTTTGTAAGGCTCTCTAAAATTTCTTTATGGGTTCTCTGCTCCTATGTCTGCACTCCTGAATTCTCTAGATTTCATAGTCAAAAAGTCAGAAATAAATCTTGTAGGTGAGTTTTCGTGGATTGACAACAACTTTGACAACTTTTCCAATTTTGCATTTTGAGAGATCTTCAATCCTTCTTCAACCTTAGATCTACAACACAAATACAAGAGGGAAAAATTGTTTGTTTTTGGTGAATGGGGTTTTCCTTGGTCAAACCCTATTTTGGTAAGTAAACCTTGAATTGAAACAATGAAACATGAAATTAATGATGAATAAACAAGTGTTATGTTGCAACTCACCGAACGCTTGATTTGAAACCTTTTAAGGACTGCAACTTAGTAGATCTTGCATGAAATGGCTTGATTGTTGATGTGATCTTCATTTGATAACTTGACTCTTGATTTGAAACTTAATACCTACATCACAATGTTAGCTCCAAAAATATGCATGATGCTTGATAACTTTGACATGTGATGCTTGAGATCTTGAATGTTGCAACAAATACTTGAGAAGTCTGCTCTTAAACACCTTTGACAATCATTTTAGCTCTTGTGAAGTTGCTTCAACATTTCTAGCTTGCTTTTAGGATTTGAATTGATAAAAAGACCTTGCTTTTATAGAGGATTTTCTAATTTTTGAAAATTTAAACATTACAAGCCGACATTTGAATATGGATTTGGGATCATGAAAATGCCACCAAAAACATATTTAAAATTTTAATTTGTAACTTAAAGGGGACCCATTCACCCAAGGGTGAATGGGTCCTAACCTAAATTATCAAGATCCATTCATTTCAGGGTCTTAATAGTGATAAATGCATTAATTAAATCACACTTCCCCCTTTATAAATTGTAATTAATTAGGCTTGTAAATGCAAAATTTAGGCAATTAGAGGCTTAACTAAGTCCATTTAAATTAGGGGACCCAAACATAGTGTGAAATAGAAAGGAGTACATTTTTTGACACTACAATGTTACATATTTTTTCCTTCATGTAACCTTCAAATAGATATTTTAATAACATCCTAACACCAAAAAAATTATGTTATTGAGATGCCAAAATAGTTTATGGGATCCATATAATTAAAAAAATGAAAAAAGTGACATGTTATAAAAAATATATTGTGTTTTAATTTGAATCTCTATTGTTATGTTAAACTATTATTTATATCTTAAATTTATCTTCAAAAGATCAAAAGATGGTAATTTAATATAAATGAAATATTTAAATAGTATATTTGGTTTCTTGGGTGTGGTCTAATGGGGGTGGACATGTGAGGCATAGGGGTTTTTTCCTCTCGCATTCTCTATCATTTTTTCTATTTTAGTTTTCTACAAAGGTGGTTGCATGAATGGGAACTATTAGGGGTCTAGGGGACCCCAACTAACCCATATTTTAAACATGGACTCAATGTAAAGGAACATAATTCCTTTGGACACAAAAAATTAATTCATTTCTTATTGTATGCAACAAAAGAAATCAATTATGATCAACCATCAATCAACCATCCAAATTATAATAGATACTTAAAGAAATGCAAAGATCGGCCAATTTTGGTTCTTAATCTATAGAATATTGTTGATGGTGTTTTTTATTAATCTAAGCATGTCTCAATTTGCAAGCTTATGGGTATTTGTATCTCTGTGCCTTTTTTAGAAACTTGGGATTTAAGAAATTGGAATTTAGAAGACGATATGGAAATCATTCTAGCTGCAAATGGGTAATTTTTCATGGCATTTTCTAGAATGGTAGATTAGAATATGATATTTGGGGAGAGAATTATTTTTACAATCAATTGGTTTTTTTTATCAAACCTTGGCATGTAGGATTCAATCTCGTTGAGAAACTTTTATCTAAGATTCCTATATGGATTTATCTCTCTTGAATTCCAATGGAGTTTTGGAGATAGAATATTTTGTAATCTATTATGGATTACTAGGAAACCCTTGGGTCCTTCTCACCATATGCTTGACAAAGAGGTTGCTACTTTTGTTCATCTATGTCTTGAAATTCATTTGAATAATCTCCTCCCTAATTCTCTAGATATTAGATTACATAGTATGAATTGGATTTCACAAATAGACCATGAAGTACTTCCCCTTCACTGCCATGCATGTCATGAATATTGAAATTTATAAATATTTTTTTCAAAGATGATCTTAGAAACCCTTTATCATTTCCTAAGTCGGATAATTAATTTTAGGGCAAAAGGAAAGCCCCTAATCCAATAAAAAGATCCGAAATCAAATGAATTTATTCCAATCAAGTCTTGTACTAGGGGAAAGAGTATAAATAATTAACATAAGGATACTCCTAAAGTGGTGTCTAAAAATA
The DNA here is from genome assembly GCA_007258455.2 of Sequoia sempervirens. Classification (NCBI taxonomy): domain Eukaryota; kingdom Viridiplantae; phylum Streptophyta; class Pinopsida; order Cupressales; family Cupressaceae; genus Sequoia; species Sequoia sempervirens. The sequence continues at coordinate 961,501,207 of VDFB02271358.1, forward strand.
AATTTGATTTTCTTGAAAACTTTGAGTTGGAAGCAATGGAGCATGATAACATCCTAGCTAGATAGGGCATCGTTTAGATACATGTAGTCTATCTAATTTTTCTAAAATAAATGCTTCTTTAGAGATGCAAGTTGTATTTAAGGAAGGGATGTTCCCACTTCCAAGCATATTGAGAAAACTCTCAAGCAATAGGAGGGTAAATGGTTACCTTCAATAGGAAATGATTCTATCCTTGTGGCAGAGATTCAAATGAAATAAAATAAAGTTATTCTTATGTTAGGTCCTCAACATGACTTTGGGGGAAAAAGAATATGGTAAAATGAAGGCTCGTCTTTTATTAGGGCTTCAACAAAATAATGCTAGGAAAGGGGTATTGATAGAGTATCCTAGGTTGGGAGGAAAAAAGACTAGAAAAGAGTGATGTTGATAAGGGAATCATTTGTAGAATATGGTGTCATTAATACATTAGATTCTCACTTTTGCAACCCTAAAAAATGATTGTGATATCTTGGAATGTTAGGGGTTTTAATAGCATCCTTTGACAAAAGGCTACTCAAGATCTTATTTGAGAACATAGGTTGTGTAGTGTAGAAAATTAGACTCCTTTCTAAGTGAAAGTACATTTTCACACTTAATTTGGACCTATTTTAGTGACCTCCCATTTATGCATTTCTACCCTACAAAATAGGCCCCTAATTCCCTTTATTATGCATCCATAGGCATATTTTTATCATTTTTTGACACCATAATATGCATTGAACAAATGCATTTAATAAATTAAAGGCCCCGAAATAAATGAGTCTTGGCAATTTAGGACAGGACCCATTCGCCCAAGGGCGAATGGGTACCCTTTAGATGCCAAGACCCAAATTTGAAATATGTTTTTGGCAACATTTTAATGATCTAAATTCAAGTTGCAAAGGTCAGCCATCGGGATTTAATAACTGGGAAATTAGAAAAGAAGCCTATAAAGCCTAGTCTTTTCACCATTTCAAATTAGGTTGACAGGAGATTGAGAAGATATTCACAAGACTAGCACTCAAGAGAAAGGAGAGAACATTCAAACAAGCAAGGTTGAATTCTTGGAGCAGCATTTCATTTGTTTTTGCAGGTCTTCAAGCTCAGTTTGTACAGTTAGATCAAGCATTATTCTATTAACACAAAGGATTGCACCTTGATGCTAAGCTTAAAGGCTCAGCAATCCTATGTAACATGGAAGCACCTTCGAGCCTGTGGGTTGCTCATAGTGAAGGTGAATCTCCAGATTATGGGTTGGTTCCCCTTTTGCTCACCTAGAAACTAATGGATTTGATGGGAAAAAGGAAGAAGGATGTTATGAAAATGTAAATCAATTTATGGGAGGTGATACACCAATCTTTTGACTTAAACTAAAATATGGCTCACAAAAATTCTCTAATACACATATTCTTACAATCTAAATTGATCAAATTCATCACATAATTAATTCACAGAAAGGCTTGAGAAATTCTTGCACAAGCTGTGACCTGTAATAAACTAAAGTTGTATACTTGCATCCAATAAATGAGATAGAATTTGGAGATTTTGAAGCAAAATACAAGAAAATTCTATCAAATCACTCACAAAATAACAAGACACCTGAAATTAGATAGAAGAACTCTTGTTTGTATTAGAATATGCAAGGAATCTCTACAAAATATAACAATAAATTGCTGAAAAATAAATTGTTGCTGCTATATATAAAAGTGAAAATGAATTATGAGTTACAAATCAAATCTCCTCTCTGCAAAATGCAAAGGAAAATAAGCCAGAACTAAGGAAAAAAGACTAAGTCTTTTCCTGTAATATGCCAACCCTTTAGTACAGTAAAAATTTCTAAATTTACATCATATGAGTAAATAAATGTGCTAACAAGTCACTACAATAAAAAATTTCCTTCTTTTATTGAAAACATACGAACAAGATGCCTTATCATATTAAAATAAAGATTCCACTTCATTACAATAACTTCACAAGTACTTGTAACAAGAATACATACCTTTACAAACATAGCTCCAATGAGCTATAAAACATTTAGCTATAAGATAGTCCAGGAATCCGTCCTTTAAAATCTTGGTTCTTCGGTTGCCTGTTATGGAGGAGAAGAATCACTCAGGCACTTTTCCACCAACCATGAACTCATAATGTAGTCCCTTGCACATCTATCATTTGATACATGGCCTTCCCCTTTGACGAAGAGATTGGTAGAGTAACCAATAACGACAACCAACTAAGCATAATGTTGTGTCCTACATAACTAGAACCTGTGCAACCCGACAACTCTCGAACTAGCATGTAATACGAGATCACAATGAATTGACGGTGTAGTCTCAAGCATCACATAGTATAAGTGGGTGTCGTACATTGCACTACTTTGATCAAAGAGTTCTCATTCAGTACTTTGAATGAAGGTCATTTGTCACATACACTATTCAAGGTTGATTTGACTTAAGGCTATCTTAAGCTACGTATAGGTATATCCTCCAATGGATAGTTTGTCATCCCAGATAACCTATCACCATATAATCTACTTGGAATCAACCTACTTAGCTAGTAAGCACATAGGATAGGTGTATCCTTCAATGGATAGTCTGTCATCCTAGATAACCTATCCTCAAACAATCTACTTACATATAAGTATATTAAACCTCTCCCATACTAGATGACCTCTCCTAGGAGTAAACACAAGCTTTCCTAGTTAAATAAATAACTTAGCTAAGTGTATCATATGTGGTGTACATGTTTAATCATACCTAGTATATAATACTGATGACAAACATCCATCTCCTACTATGGATTAAATACAAACACGTTGCATCCCATGTTCAAACATGTCTAGTATAACTAAATACCTATGTTGAACCACTTATTACATAATTAAATACTTATGTCGACCAATCCCTTAGACATATCTAGTATAATTAACTACATGTGTCAAACAATCTTCTCCTATCATGGAGTACTTAAAAACACATTATAAAAGAAACCTAAAGGCAACATTAAATACTTCTATATCTCAAATAGAAAAGACATTTCATGCAAGTAAACCCTTTTAAAATGACAAGAAGAAGAAATCTCATGCCTGTTATTGATTTTTCCAAATATTGATGACAAGGAAGCCTTCTCCTTTGGTTGCTCAACTTAACCCAGCTTCCCAAATCAATTTTCACTCCCTTTCTTGTTGCAAGCATTCTTCTCTCAGAATTAGACAACTCTTCCTCACAAAATCCACTCTTTTCACACTCAGAATTCAGATATGATAAACTGGTAAAACTTGGATGTAATAACCAGCAAAGTGTATTCCTTTGGTATGATACGCCTCCCTCAATGATCACACAAAAATGAATGATGGTGGAAAATAATATTCACTCTCAAAATGGTAAGAATAATACATAGATAATGCACAATGTAATTCAAATATGAGGAATGAGATAATACCAAAGACAAGACAATGATCATCGTACGATACAAGAGAGTTGGGAGACTATTTATAGAGAACCCAACTCTCCAAACTCCCCATAGTCATGGCATGTAAATTACTGCCATTTTGAATTATTCAACCTAGAGGTGGTGCCAACTCTAGCCCATACTCAGCACAAAAGCATGATGAATCGATTCTCAATTGATAGCATATAGAAAGACTATTTCAAATGCACATGGAGAAATTCGTAAATCAACACCTATAGGAAAATGGTAACAGAGGTGGCACCAATTTTGTGAGATGGCGAGATTTTCAAATGCTGAGAATAAGTCAATCATATTTCCTTAACACGTACCTAGTATCGATTATTTTCTGAGTTGAGTCGATAAAAATCATTTACTGTGTTGAATTTAGTCAAGCTTTATATTTCAACTTGGTCAAACACCATAAAGATTTAAACGCATTTTATTGATTTATCCATGTGTATTCCTTTAGCAGGTGATGTCTGATTTTCCTTAGAGTTGTGTTTGTTTCAAAGTTTGAATTTCATCATATTAACTATATCAGCATATATAAGCCAAAGTTTAAATGCATTTTATAGATGATAATATTAAATTGACTATTTTATGCAATTAAGGAATAATTCAATTTCCAATGTTCAGAATAACATGTAATATATATTTTATTATATATATATAGTTTATAATATACATATATATATAATATTTAATATATATATTGTGAGCCAGTCAGCATACATTTGATACATATATATGTAAATTCGTAAGGCAATAATAATAATAATAATAATATTAATATCCACATTATTTAGGATGTGTGCATATATATATACACCTCTATGTACATGTATGTGTAGGTATACCATATTAATGCATCCGTATGAGCATATCCATTTGCCAACATATGCTTGTATCGATATGCATATCCCTATGGATACATGTATATACTATACATATGTATATATACTTACATCCAATTACATTACCATCATATTGATAGGTGTGTATGTGTGGTATCTCTATATATATGCATATGCGTGTTGTCAAATCCTCCTGACACGCATGTGCATACATATAAACATACTTCCACCTACATTCCACCTATCCATATGATCGTAATATTACAAGATAGATCTCAGAAAACCAAATAAATAAACATCACTCGCAAATGCATGCAGAAGCAAACAAGACTCCTAATGCAAACATACCAGTTATGGATGACTTACCTATAACCCACCCAAACTAACTTAGTTCACTCAATCTAAGGTGGTGTGTGTATGCTCATATAGTTTACTTTATCGGTTACCTGAACAAGATCTTCCCCTGAGTGATACTTTCCCTCCCCTTGGAGAAATGGACATTTACCTGCAACCACTAGCACATGCCTTAGCAGTCAATTGTTCACAACAATAAGCAACATATATTAAAATCTTTAAAGTTAGAATAACAATAATTCAATAACCATCTATTCACATATATGCAGTATTTCACTATGAATAACATCAATTGAGATAACATCAAATGAAACAACATTAAATGAGATAACATTCATATTGATAACAAGGTACAAGCATCATTAATTCATCTCCATAATTCACATTTATCCTATGTAGTATCAGTAAATATTAACTTCACAATTTGGGGTGTAACATACTTCCCCCACTGTGAATCATCGTCCCCAATGATCTATACCCTTTTATCATACAGTTAAAGCTATATAAATTTTTACTTACAATTCACAAAATATGTAAGATTTATAAAGCATTCATCCTATGTAGCAACCTTGTCCTTCCTAGACCTTGCTTCGAGTTCCCTCACTATCGCATAGGGAAATCGTGTATGCCTGACACATACTTACTCTCCCAAGGAGATTTAACAGATATACACATCCAAGATATAATAGTAACTATACATAACACCTAAAACATAGTGATCGGAAATCATTGGCCCATGAATTTATCTGTAGTATAATCCAAATGGAGAAGGAATAACGGTGCATTGTACACTACACCATGGGTCCAATCCTTCCCCTTTTGCTTTTACACTTTTAGATAGCTCATAAACTAAGTCTGTTTGTCACTTACACATCCATTTTCCTTACCATAAAGCACTTTTTCTTGATTACTTGTCCATCTCGAGCATAACATTGCTCTTGGACACCTGTCAAATCCTGATAATGCTTCATACTTAAGCTTTGTATTGACAAAGTTTCATTGATCACTTCAATCTATTACTCCTTTTTGACATTCTATCAACTTTGTGGTTTACCCTATTTCTATGCCTATTTCAACTTTATTAGAGTTTCCAACCTTCTTTTCCAAATAATGGTCCAAACTTCAATGTTAGAAGTTTATAAATCATTCAAGATTTAGTCTACCATTTTCGCTTATTTGACTATAATAATATATTGCACATTCACTCAACTGAATGTTTCATACTATGATCATGGTTTACACAACCCTATCATTATTTGCTAAAACTGAAATAACCTCTCAAAATTACTAAGCAACTACTTACCCACAATATATTATTTAGGACCAAAATCCTATAAGTCAAGTTTCCAAAAAGCGTTGATTACTTTGACGAGTTTGTTTACTAGAACATCATGTCAGTTCTACTAACATAGGCAGATTGATTTGTCTTTTGTTCTACCACTTTCTTTCTAGAATCTCAAGAGAGTATGCATGTCCTACCGATGATGACATCTGATCTTCATTTCCTGGCATACTAGACAATATCTTGCCACATTCTATGCGGCCTCTTACTCTATCTTTTCTTAGATTAAAATGGTTTCTCATCTGACAAATCCCTTTGTCATTCCGATGTCCTAACTCTGACATTGATTCCCTTGTTCATTCCTGAATTTTCCAAAACTTTGGGTACATAGATTCTTTTATATCCAATAATATTCTATTCCTTGACTAAGTGAAAACCTTATTTTACGATCTCACGCCATCTTTAATTTCATGTAATAATGATTATAAGTTTTGTGGAGATAAATCCCATTTATCTCAGGACATTCATACCGTGGATTTCTTCTATCCTCGGATTATTTTCAAAGATGTAATCCATCTTTTAACTCAATAAAATTTTCCCGATAAAATTGGTACTAATTTCTAGTATCACCCTCATTCAATCTTCTTGGTCTCTAGAAGATATCAAACTTATTTGCACATCTAATTACCAAGCATGATTTTTTCTCGTTGGTTTCATTGACTCTCTTAATCAAAGTAGAGTCCCAACTTCGATATATCCTTTTTGAGTTCAAGTAACAATTCTGATGTTCTACTCAATAAAATTTCCAACATTTCACGCTAAATGAAAATGCTATGATGTTTTGACATAACAATAAATGCTTCCTTTTGAGAGAATATTCCCTTTTAATATAAGATTCAATCAAAGTAGAGTCTTGTCAATATTATGACTTCCTTTCTAGAGTGTAAAGTAGCTTCTTTAACTCACTAGTTATCCCACCTATGTTTCCACTCAGAATTTCATAGATCAAGTGGTTTACACTTTCTCATGGGAAAATCTCTATCTCAATACTCCCTTCCAATTCTTAGGATAGAGTTCTCAATTGTTGACTAGTCTAATGTTATAGGTTTCTCTACCCTTATATGTCCCATTCAAGTCCAAATGTATAACTCAATCAAGTAAGTTATTCTCAACTTAAAAGTGTTAATGAGTAGTCTAGTACATAACCCAACTCAATAGGTTAAATCTTATCCTAATATCTCTCTCTTTATTTGAATGAAATTCTTGTCCCAATTAGGTTATTCCAACCTAGGGTTTCATTCAAGAGTAAGGTAGTGATCAAATAATCATTCTCATAAAGAAATTTTTTATGTGGTTTACATAACATCACATCCTACCTTATCTTTTATTCCATCTCCATGGCTTATAGCTAAACCTTATCATTCCTAGGTCTCTTAGCACATTAAAGTATAGTGTCAAGTCACTTTTCAACTTGGATATATTTCTTAATATGTAGTATTACTACTTATATTTAGAAATAGCATCATTATCTAAATCCTCCATATAAGTATATAGGAGTGTAGATACACTTTCTTCCAATCACGAATAACCTAGATCTTCCTTTGCCAATCCCATAGGCAATGATCTTTTCCTATCATGATCAAATTATCCGCCTATCCTTTTCTAAGGCATCCATGATTATACCGTTTGATATTCCAATCAAATAAATATAAGGTAAGGGATGATAATAGGTCACAACTCTTGACCTTTCTGTTTATCTTTCACTAAAATGCCAATACCTTTTTCCTTGTGGTCATAAGATTTATGACTTAATTGACATCATGACTTACTAAGAAATCATTAGTTCTTCCAAATTGAAAACATATCCACATTTTTCGTTGGGTGGGGTACTTAACTCAAGTCAATCCACTCTCTTCCTTCCCCCCTTAGTGTTTCCACAACTTTCTATCTACTCATGTTGAACTCCTAGCAAACACTTTCTTTCTTGAAATGAGTAATCATTTATCATCGTTGGCTTCCTCTTTCCTTTTACCTTGCCTTATGGCATACCTCAAATATACTTTTTCCCAAATTTAGATTCACCATTGTTTTCTATCTCACAGATTTCAACATTTTGGATCATCCACTAGGAGATCTAATGAATAATCAACAACTTAGAAGTTAAGAAGCATACTAAATTATTCCCACTCTCTTTCCAATATCATTTTTGGTAGAGGAATATCCATACCCACAAAGCCTCGTTGGTTGATGTACCTTCTACTTAGAGGGTTGTTTCCCTCACAACTTCTATTGTTTTGACACATAGTGTATATTGTATTCCATTTCCTTTTGGAATCTCTAAACAAATGTTGACTTTCACAAACATTTTGGTGAGTTCAACTTATACTCCAACCAATCTATGTCCTATCCAAACCTTTGGTCAGACCGATCTAACTTAAACCACTTTAGGTTTCTTTCCTATAGTCACCTTTTAAAGTGACTTTATTCCAATGTTTGGAATCCTATTCTTTTATTCTTTAGAGATACCAAAGTTGTTTGGTCTCTTTTTCACATCTTAATAAAACTCCATCAATCTCATTGATTTCAGTTGTTGGAACCTTGTCCACTTTGTTGATTAATTTATTATGACCATTATGGTCTTCTCTCTTTCCCAAGGTACTAACTCTTTTCTTGCAAGATCCTATCTTTATGTAAGAATTATGTTTATGTCGAGAGTTCTCCAACCCTTGTGGATACCTCCTTCGTTGACATCCTACTTCGATCTAAATTATGTCAAAATTGCATACACATAGATTCGTAGTGTTTCACTAATTCCAATAATTCTAGGTTCTTTACAACTATAGTTTTGCAACTATAGAAGGGTTATCTCATTTCTTCTCATTCCCTTAGAGTCATATAACTATATTGTAGGATAAGGTATATATTGGTTATTCTTCCTAACCTTCCTACATAACCTGATTACATAATCTTCCGCAATCCAAGTAATATCATAAATTGTTGGTTTAGGAGTTCCTAACTAAAGGGACAACTCTTAACTACTCCAAAATTTACACAAGTTACTAGGGATCACATCTTCCTTTTCACTTCCATAAGTTCTTTTCTCTTGTCGTTGTCACACAAGAAATTTTTCAACCATTATCTTCTAATAAGGTTTACGCATTGTTACGTAACGAGCTCATAGGTTTCAGTGTAGAACTTGGTAGCTCTGATACCACATGTAACGTGCCAACCCTTTAGTACAGTAAAAATTTATAAATTTACATCATACAAGTAAATAAACGTGCTAACAAGTCACTGCAACAAAAAATTTCTTTCTTTTATTGAAAACATATGAACAAGATGCCTTATCATATTACAATAAAGATTCCACTTCATTAAAATAACTTCACAAGTACTCATAACAAAAATACATACCTTTACAAACATAGCTCCAATGAGCTTTAGAACAAATAGTTGTAAGATGGCCCAGGAATCCATCCTTTCAAATCTTGGTTATTTGGTCGCCTGTTGTGGAGGAGAAGCATCACTCAGGTGCTTTTTCACCAACCACTGACTAATAATTTGGTCCCTCGCACATCTATCATTCATAGATGGCCCTTCCCTTCGATGAAGAGATTGGTAGAGTAACTGATAACGACAACCAACTGAGCATAGTGTTGTGTCCTACATAAATAGAACCTGTGCAACTTGGAAACTCTTGAACTAGCATGTAATATGGGATCACAGTGAACTAACAGTGTGGTCTCAAGCATCACACAGTCTAAGTGGATGTCGTACATTGCACTACTTTGATCAAAGAGTTCTCATTCAGTATTTCGAATGAAGGTCATTTGTCACATACACTATTCAGGGTCGATTTGACTTCAGGCTATCTTAAGCTACGCATACGTATATCCTCCAATGGATAGTCTATCATCCCAGATAACCTATCACCATATAATCTACTTGGAATCAACCTACTTAGCTAGTAAGTACATAGGATAGGTATATCCTTCAATGGATAGTCTGTCATCCCAGATAACCTATCCTCAAACAATCTACTTACATATAAGTATATTAAACCTCTCACATACTGGATGACCTCACCTAGGAGTAAACACAAGCTTTCCTAGTTAAATAAATAACTTAGCTAAGTGTATCATATGTGTTGTACATGTTTAATCATACCTAGTATATAATACTGATGACAAACATCCATCTCCTACTATGGAGTAAATACAAACACAGTGCATCCCATGTTCAAACATGTATAGTATAACTATTAAATACTTATATTGAACCACTTATTACATGATTAAATACTTATTGCGAGCAATCCCTTCGACATATCTGGTATAATTAACTACTTGTGCCAAGCAATCTTCTCCTATAATGGAGTACTTAAAAAAACATTATAAAAGCATCCTAAAAGCAACATTAAATACTTCTATAGCTCAAACAGAAAAGACATTTCATGCAACATAGAAAATATAGTAAACCCTTTTAAAATGACAAGAAGAAGAAATCCCATGCCTGTTATCACTTTTTCCAAATATTGACGACAAGGTAGCCTTCTCCTTTGGTTGCTCAGCTTAACCCAACTTCCCAAATCAATTCTCACTCCCTTTCTTGTTGCAAGCATTCTTCTCTCGGAATTAGACAAATCTTCCTCACAAAATCCACTCTTTTCACACTTAGAATTCAGATATGATAAACTAGTAAAACTCAGATGCAATAACCAGCAAAGTGTATTGTTTTGGTATGATACGCCTCCCTCAATGATCACATAGAAGTGAATGATGGTGGAAAATAATATTCACTCTCAAAATGGTAAGAATGATACATAGATAATGCACACTTTAATTCGAATATGAGGAATGAAATAATACAAAATACAAGACAATGATCATCGTACGATACAAGAAAGTTGGGTGACTATTTATAGAGAACCCAACTCTCCAAACTCCCTACAACGATGGCATGCAAATTGACACCACTTCTGTTTTGAATTATTCAACCAGGAGGTAGCGCCAACTCCAACCCATACTCAACACAAAAGCATGATGAATTGATTCTCAATTTCCAACATACAAAAAAGACTATTTCAAATGCACATGGAGAAATTTGTAAATCAACACCTACAGGAAAATGGTAACAAAGGTGGCACCAATATTGTGAGATGGCAGGATTTTCATATGCTGAGAAGAATTCAATCATATTTCCTTAACACATACTCAGTATCGACTATTTTCTAGGTTGAGTCGATAAAAATCATTTACTGTGTTGAATTTAGTTAAGTTTCATATTTCAACTTGGTCAGACACCATAAAGATTTAGACGCATTTTATTGATTTATCCTTGCATATTCCTTTAGTAGGTGATGCACGATTTTCCTCAGAGCCGTGTTTGTTTCAAAGTTTGAATTTCATCATAATAACTATATCAGCATATATAAGCCAAAGTTTAAATGTGTTTAATAAATGACAATATTAAATCAACTCTTTTATGCAATTCAAAAATAATTCAATTTCCAATGTTGAGAATAACATGTAATATATATTTATATGTGTGTGTGTGTGTGTAAATTCCTAAGGTAATAATAATAATATTAATATCCGCATTATATAGGATGTGTGCATATATATATATACCTCTATGTACATGTATGTGTAGGTATACCATATCGATGCATCGGTATGAGCATATCCATTTGACAACATACGCTTGTATTGATATGCATATCCCTATGGATGCCTATATATACTATACATATGTATATATACTTACATCCAATTATGTTACCATTATATTGATAGGTGTGTACATGTGGTATCTCTATATATATGCATATAAGTGTTGTTTAGATCCTCCCGATACACATGTGCATACATATAAACATACTTCTACCTACATCCCACCTATCCATATGATTGTAATATCACAAGATAGATCTCAGAAAACCAAATAGATAAACATCACCTGCAAATGCATGAAGAAGTAAACAAGACTCCTAATGCAAACATACAAGATATGGTTGACTTACCTATAACCCACCCAAACTGACTTAGTTCACTCAATCTAAGGTGGTTTGTGTATGCTCAGATAGTTTACTTTACCAGCTACCCGACCAAGATATTCTCCCGAGTGATACTTCCCCTCCACCTGGAGAAATGGACATTTACCTGCAACCACTAGCAGAACAAATAAACATCACTCACAAATGTATGCAGAAGTAAACAAGACTCTTAATGAAAACATACAAGCTATGGATGACTTACCTATAACCCACCCAAAGTGACTTAGTTCACTCAATCTAAGGTGGTGTGTGTATGCTCAGATAGTTTACTTTACTGATTACCCGACCAAGATATTCTCCTGAGTGATACTTACCCTCCACCTAGAGAAATGGACATTTACCTGCAACCATTGGCACATGCCTTGGTAGTCAATTGTTTAAAACAATAAGCAGCATATATAAACATCTTTAAAGCTAGAATAAAAATAATTCAATAACCATCTATTCACATATATGCAATATTTTACCATGAATAACATCAAATGAGATAACATCAAATGAAACAACATTAAATGAGATAACATTCATATTGATAACAAGGTACAAGCATCATAAATTCATCTCCAAAATTCATATTACATTCACATTTACCCTATGTAATATTAGAAAATAGTAACTTCACAATTTGGGGTGTAACATTTCCTCTTTAATACAAAATTTGACTCAAAGTGTGCCAAGAGGTGGCACTTGCAGTTCAACTGCACTCTAAAAATATCTCCTCCAAGATGATTCACGAGCAAAGAAGAAAATCCCCAAAAGGGGGCCCACAACTACTCCAAATTGAGCTTAAATAGCTCGAAACTCCCTCTCTCAACTAGTTTGACCAAAGTAGACTCCAAAAACACTCCAGTTTGACTAAAAGTTAAAGGAAAATCACTTTGAATATCTCCAAATGCATGCGTAAAGCTTCAATTCCACCCCCTCTTTTGATTTTGCATGACTTTAGGACAAGGATAAACAATTTAAACAAATATTAAAGTAATCAAATTAGATCAACTTTAATATGTATTATAAATTTGCTCACCTTTTTTGCATTTTTATGACATTTATTAAAGTAATTTATAATTCATTACTTTAATAATGTTTAGATTTTTATTTTGTTTTAATATCATGCAAAAATCAAGGAATAAAATTAATACATTAGGTAAAAATTTAGGCCTAGGTATTAAATATCAAGCAATTTGTAAAATAAAAGTGGAAAAAGTCACTTAGTCCGCCAAAATTTAGGGCTTTATTGGAACGTAAAAGAGAAGCCCTAACTTCAACTCACGAGTTCATTTTGTATCATTTTCATCTGCATGTGCTTTTCACATATGTTGTTGTGCCGCTATGAAGTAGCTAGGGTTTTGAAGATTCTATGCAGTCTGAGACTATGGAATGCATTCTTCTTTGCTGGTAAGTTGCTCGTTTGCTAAAAATACCGAGTTTCTAATCTTTCCTGAAAGAAAACATTATTTTCTTATTTTATATCTATGAAAGATGATGTTCATGCTCCGTTGTGACAAAAAGATGAAGAAAATTGCGGTTTTTCTGTTGTATTCTATTTTGAAATGTAAAGCTTTAGCTATCCCTATTGATATTCATGACCATAAATTCATGACCATTATTGTTGTGTATGCTCCAACCTCTAATTCGCAAGCTATTGATGACATGAAGAGCTTTCTGGACATCATTTATGTTGTAATAAACTTGGACAAAGTCATTAAGACAAGGATTATATCCACTAGCCATCCTCCTCATCATCTTGTTTGCTATATATTTGAATTGGTTCTCCCCATGCTTTGCATGTTTTATAGTATTTATGTGAATGCATTTAGTAGTATACAGACTACACATGTCTATATCATTGTACTGAGAAGAAACTTCATTTACTGCATTAGTAGATTCTTTGTTGCTCCATGGATTGTCTTTATGCTGCCTTGAAAAGTATTTCTCCATATACATTGGCTATACATTCTTTTCACAAAGTGTTTGAAAATATCCAAGAGGAATCCTTTGTTATATGTCCAAAACTACTTTATCATCTTCATTGTCCTAGACTGGTGAAGTTATCTCTCAAACCACAAACTGGGTTTTTTGTGAAATTTAATGGGTTTTTTCATTTAACTGTTTCTTAATTTTTATCCAAAAATCATGAAAACCCAATTCGTGGTTTTTGAGATATCACTGTCACTTTCATGACTGTCCTCATGCTAAAAGATCATCACCATTCATTGATGAGCATATCATGGATAATGTCTTTGCAGACCTGATGGTATCTTCACTGCCTTCAACAGAACAACTAACCCTCATTCCTATGACAATCCTTTTACTTTGTCTTTTGGATTTTGTGTGACTGTCATCATTTTTGTTTCCCTTTACACCTTTGTCTCTATTGAAACTTGCATCTATGTCTTTTATTCTATGCAACCATGCATTCCTCAACTATTTGACCTTGCAAACTATCATATCAACTTCTCTTGACCTTCAATCATGCTTCAAGTTGAGAAAATCAAGGTCTCAAGGTAGACCTACAAGGATGCAACTCTAAATTTATAAGTCAGATTGTAACTATGTTTTGTTTGACACCATGAGTTTCATCCATTCATATTGTCATAAGATCATTGCACACTTTGTTTAGATTTGACCTCTGCCCACTCACTTGATTGGGATCTCTTTGCATGACAATGACCCCTTACTTGTTGTTGATGAAAACTATATGTTGACTATTATCTTTTATGGTTTCATTGCTCTTATGAGGGACTATCCTAAGGTACTATGACTGTGCTCTTTAATATGGACTGCCCTCTTCATCATGATGTCACACATTGTTGATGACTATCCATATCTTCCTATGATTCTATTTTACAGTCGTTGAGCTCAACCCTTGTGGGAGCCACATTTTCTCCACATACTATAATTCTCATAAGTTATCATGTAACTATCATGCAATGGTTCTTGGCATGTACTTGCACATTCAACAAAATGTTAGAAAAACTAAGAAGCCTAGATCTTCTTGTGATGAATAGATGATTATTTTCTTTCTTGAATCATCATAATGTTGATGTATCTGATCTTGTGATGTTTTTATCTTTGAATTTCTGATATGATACTTAATAAAAAACAAATTGAATGCATGTTTGTTTGGTATGAAAAAGTGTTGGAATCCCGAGCTTTAACACACTTCCTTTTGACCCTTTTAGGTACTTCATATAGACAACAACAAAATTTTAAGGAGGGACTGAAGATGAATCTAATCAATTATGGGGTTCATCATTCAGGCAATGACGGATCCCTCCTCTCTTATATGTCATTTCTTTCAGTTATTCAATCTCCTTTTCTTATTGTATCATATCAGTTATTCCCATGGCTTGTGTGGGAAACCTATGAAAATATTCTTTTGCAATGAATATAACAACTATTTTATGCATAGTTTGAAAATAATTTCACTTTTTTGTAAAACAATTGCATGCAATAAACTAAAAATTCTTTCTATAGCATTGTTTGAATGAACATATGAGGTCTTTAGCAAAAAAATTATGTACCTTTCACTCTTAAGTCTTCACTATTGTTCCAACCCTACCTAATTGGGTTGAAAAGCACAATTAGGTAACATTTTTGGAAACCTCTATTATATGCTTGCCTGCTAAGCATCTTTGACCAGTAACATAAAGCTATCCATTGGGCATAGGAGTCAATTCTTGCTCTTTGCTACTCAGAAAATCCTCTCTAACTCAACTGTTAGAAATGAACAACAACAAAACTAAACTAAAAACAACTACCATGGCTCTATTTAGAACTATGAATGGTGTTTCTAGACCTGCACAAACACAAAGAACAAACACATAATTAGTCCAATATGCAAGTTAGAAGCAACATTCCCCATTAAATTCATTTGAGATATCAAGAACAAGAAATAAATGAAGAACATGAACAAAAAAACTATCTAATCTTGCTCAAAATAAACAAACTCTCAATCCCATGGGGGAATTGGTGCCATTTTGATGTGGAAAATGGCCCTTTACCAATTCCTTGCAAGCTTGATGATCAATGGTGAAGATTTGATGTTCCTTGATGAAATGTCTCAATAACCTAGCTATGAAATCATGAAAATGGATGAAAGTGGATAAAGATGGATGAAAATTGCTCAAAAACTTGAAGATAATAATGTTGTATGAAGTTGTGGATCCAAAATTCAAATTAGAGCCTTCTATTTATAGAAGAGAATGATGGAGGAAGAGGCAAAATGGATGAATGTGGGATCAAACACCAACCAATGACACAATGCCACTTGTCAACATGTGAGTGGACAAAGGTGGAGCACATTTGGATGAATGTGCACATTAATGCAATTAGGTGGAATTTCAAAATTGGAGAAGTGACAAATTGGAGGGAGAGAATAAATGAATTAAATGCCACTTGGCTCAAGAAAAGGACATCTAAGAGGCCTTTAATGCCTTGTTGGATGGACAAGTACTTTTTTGGGGGGTGATTTCAAATTTGGGGAATATTCCATCCTTGATACCTTTTTGAATGAAAATTGAGGATTTATTAATTAATTAAAATGATTTTCATGAGCAAGTTGCAAAAAGCTAGAGGATTTGATGGATTAATATTAGGATTAATCAGGATTTGATTAATTTAAGAGGACATTAGCTGATTTGACAATTTGATTTAGATTTTAGGATTTAAATAAATCAAAGTGAGAGGAATAATGAATTTTAGACTTAATTAAATAAAGTTGGATTTATTTAATCAAAGGGGATGGTGTTAGTTTTAAATCAAATAAAGATAAATTTATTTAATTTAAATGAGATTACCTTAGAGATTTAAATAAAATGAATTATTTAATTAAAAGAGGGATTATAGGATTAATTAAATAAAATGATTTATTTAATTAAGAGATGGAATGTGATGAATTTAATTAAATAAAAGTTATTTAATTAAATGATTAGCAAAAGAGATGATTCAGGACGAACTAGTGTTAGTAAAATCAAGATCAGGTGTATAAGATCAATCGGTATATTTTACGTGCCTATATTTTGCCCCTCTTTGAAGCAATGTACACGCTACATTGGTTCAAAGAATAAACTTTCCTAGATCAAAATTTAAAAAAAAAATGATTTTTTAGATGCCCCACTACTACCCCAGCGAACGAATTATGTTGGTATACTGCCCCCTTGAGAGATCAGACAAAAATTTGAATTTTTGGGTGATCTCGTGAAAAAAGAGGACAAACTACCTGATGGGTCTAGAAAGAGTCCAAGATGCCAAAAATGTGCCAAAAAATGACAAAACGATGTAAAACAACCTTCCGTTGAGTGAAAATGGGGTTGAGGGTCCAAAACCCTAGTTGGACAACTAAACAAGGTTAAAAAACCCTAACTTTCAAGCTTAAATAGGCCTCGAGGGGCCACTTCCAATTCATTTGCACATTCAGCCTTTAGAGATTTGCACATTTTGAGCCTTGACCACTATTTTAGATGGCTCAGTGTGTGCTTCCACGACATATTTCGAAGTGAGTACGAGTGTACCAATGACTCTGAGGCGCTGGACCACCAATATGTGACCCCACCCCACCTTGTCCTTTTATTTTTCATGTGCATTAATTAGGGTCAAAAGTCAAACTTAGTCAAGTGACATTGTTTGGCGCCGCTGGAAGCTTAGAATCAGTGTCACACGGCCTTAAAGTGTGCCGCTTTTGAGTCTTTTGATGTGGTGTCACAGTTTAGTAAATAGGGTTTAAACTCCAAAGTCTGCCGCAATGGTCTAGTTAGCAATTTAGGGTTTAGGGTCAAACAAGAGCGCAATCAAACTGTGTTGCGGCGGTGGAGTTTAGAACTTTGAGGTCTCTAATGATTTAGTTTGGAGCTTTCAAACAATAAATCCATTGTAAATAGCGACACATTTTCTATTTTGGTCGTGAAAGCTTCAAATGGGATCCTATTTTTTTACGAAACTTGACGTTGTGACTTTACTGGTGTAGGAGGACGCAGAGCCGGTACACTCACGTGAGCATAGATCCTCTATTCTCAGTAGACTGACTAGATTGCATGAGTTGCTCTAGGAGCACCTGGGAGCGATTGGGCTCTGGTATGTCGCCTACGCACCGCCCATCAAGACACATCTGTTGGAGATACATGAAATAATTAATGTTTAGGATTTGCAATTAAATGGCATCCTATTTCCAACAACACCAAAACAATCTAGACCTGCTAATAGCCTTGCACACTCAAATTAATATTTCAAAGCTAACTCACACAAATCCCTATCCAATGTAGTTCACATCAATAATTTATAAAGAGGTCTGTAACAGTGTTCTTAAAAGGAAAAGACATATTTCACAATCAATAACACTACTAAACAAGATAGTTTATAACCTGTAAACATACATTTTCTGTCAAATGGATGCATGAAACATGGGAGAAGTTGTAAGGAAAATGACTTTTCACAAAATAAACTGATCAACCATTAATAAGACACCACAAAACATGAAGAGAAAAAGTAACAATGCTCCAATCTATTAAATCAAAGTGCTTACTATATATTAGGTCTATCTGAGTTACAATGTAGCTTCATGAAAAATAACTCCAAGAAAGTAGCTATCCTCTTGTTGAAAAAGAAAGAACTCCCAAAATGTTCAAAAATGAACATACTTAACTAACACCCACCAAAACCTCCAACACATGTGTTTCTAGAAGATTATCCTTGGATAAAATAGAAATGGGCCCAAAAGAACCTTCTAGAAGTCTCTAAAATGCCCTCTACATGGAGAAAAAACAAGCTAAGCCAATAGCCATCCCATAAGTGTGACAAAAATATCTCCAGCTGGCCTCATTCCCACTAAAAATAGTCCAAACAACATCACACACTTCCCACACCTTTGCAAATCATCATTGGTCCTACTTCAACATTTGACCACATTCCCCATCATGCAATATGTGTGTTTCTGAAAACACATGGCTTTTCAAGCATTAAATATAGTGATTTGTTAAGTGATTTATAAAACATCAATTAACAAATCACTTTACAATTAGGTTCAAATCAAAAGGGGCCCACCATTTTTCTGTGTTACATTAGCATTAAAAGGCACAATAAAAGTGATTTTAAAATCGCTTACATGATATTTTCAGATATGGAATAAAATGTAACATCAAATTCTATGGAAAAAGCTTTCAAATTCTTCAAAGGTACTTTGACTATCAACTTACCACCCATATTCTGCATTCTTACCACACATGTCATAATCACATGGTTTGCAAAGGCACATAGTATCAATATTACTTGGCTAATAAGGCCGACCTCCAAGACTCTTGGAAAGAATATTTCAAGTCACATGATGTTGGAAAGAAAAGGCATCACTTGAGGGTCTCATGGCAACACATTGTCAATACACACTTCAGCATAAGTCAAATAAGGGAAGAAATCCCTAAGGCATAAAATGCCTAAGTGATAACACATGGCATAGTGAAGACTTAGCAAAGCTTTTAAAGGATGGGGAAAATAAATAAAGGCATAAAAAATGCCTAAGGCAATAATATGTGGTCATCGGCTCCCATCACATTTCATGTGTTGATTTTAAAAGAAAGGATAAAAAGCATCCCATCAAAATGCAAAGAAGAGGGTCAAACCCTAACATAATACCCAAAATGATGAAAAAACATCATCATTTGGTCTTCGAAGAATCTGGAGGATGTCGCTCTGCTGCCATGAGGGTTTGGAGAACATGGGAAAAATGATGTCTTCTCACGAGTTCTCAGTCATTTTTTGACATTTCTCTTCATGAAAACATCACGGGATCTCAGGTAAACATTTTTTCTTGACATAAGCTCGCATCTTTTGACTTAGAGGCCACTTCTTGACTTACAGGCTATGGCCATGAATAGACTTTGATGGAATTTCTCTGTTGCATCTTTCTCTGTGGTTATTCTCCTTGCTTACAACCGACATGGGAAGTTAATGAAGCTTAACAGGAAGCTTTGAATGGCACAACTTTGCGCATCCTAGTGTTCGAGCTTAGGTAAGCTCCCGGTCGGCCTTGCATATTGTCTTTTCCTCCAGATAGTGAGCAAGAAGAGCTCGAATAGAAGCTTTTAAATTTCTCATTTTGCTTTACATCTCTATGGAATTGTTTAGAAAAGCTTCATTATCTACAAATTTGAATAGACTCAGTGTTTTTTCTGTTGTTTTACTGACTTACAAAAGGCTCACTGGCCGCGGCCATGAATAGAGAAAATGTGTCCTTCATGTTCATTTCTAAAAACCCTCCTATTATCTTTTGACTTTCCTTCCTCTTTTCATAAATCTTGACAAAACTAATAACCGAGATGGGTTTCTGGAAAAAAGAAAAACAAAACCAAAAAGTGGCTCGGCCCTCATCATGTGAACTGGGTTTTCTTGCATCAATGATTTTCTGTCTATTTTTGCATTTTGAGAAAAAACCCTGCTTGGGTTCCTTGTAGCATTCATTTTTGTTGAACTCCTTAACTGTTGATAAAGAACCCAAATGAGTCACTGGATTTTTGTACAAAGCTCAGATTTGTTGCAAGAAATAGATGATTTTTGCAAGTTTATTTCATTTTTCCTGTAGAATATAAAAAAGTGGCTCCATTTTGTGTGATAAAACCGTGCAAGGTTATGATAACAATGAGACTCCATAGGGGTCACCTGTTTGAACAAAAGATTCCTTTGTTCATTTGGTAATGTGCTTTAATCTTTCACTATTACTTTAAAAAAAAGTGATGAAATGGCTCTACTTGACTTCCTGTATTATCTTCTTGTATTCAGCCTAGATGGGCTCCATAACTGCATTTTGATTGTCAAGGACACTACACCGGTTGCCATCTTGTACTGAACATGAATAAACTTTAATACTAAAGCCATTGCCTTTTGACCACAAATTCTTATGGAATTATAATCTCATTGATGCAATGTTTTACCCTTGTCAAAGCTTTTCCTGTAGCTGATGACTTTTAAATTGAATGAGACTCCCTGAGAGGTGGACAGTTGGAACAAGAGCTACACCTATGCACTGCTCCACAATAAAACAATGCCCTATGAGGAAAAATGGTTTGGAAAATGATTTAATGGCACTGCACAATTGGGTGTTATTCACAGGCTCTATACATTCTTCATTTTTTAATGACACCTTCAGTTGATAACTCATCCTTAACCCTTTCTACATCTCCATCTTTTCAACATCTTCATAAGCTGGCAGCTAACAACTGTAGTGCCATTGAATTATCATCGTTGCTTGACCTTCTATCTGTGTTTGACACAGTGAGCATCGACCACTGTACTTAATGAACATGGCAAATTAGAGCTCAACAGAAGCAGTTGCCATTTTAGATTGTCATTCATAATTTTTGTGATTAGCATCTATCAAGAACAATAAAAGCATAGCATCTGACTTGGTGAACTAAATTCTCGCTCATTCTGACCTTCAAAGTAATAGACTGCCCTATCAACTAGACATGGTTTACTATCTCAGCATGAGATTATTGCCATAATAAATTCCATTTATGAATGCAAGGATGATCATGATGAAGGGATTGTCATCAATGAATGCTATTTTGATAGAGGCTTTGATGTCCGTTGTTTGTGATTCAACAATAGCAGGATCTCCATCTTTTTGTATGTGAATACTCTTTGCATCTAGCCGTCACAATTGATATGGTCATTGGTCGAGATTATCCTAGATTTAGTTCCCTTAGCCTCTGAAGAAATCCCATCACAAACTGATATACCTATTGAATCAGGCTAGATATACAACATACAAATGCCACCACAGTTGAGAGTGACTTAAAAATATCAAAGAGTGGTTGCTTGATAGCTTGGCTTGAAAACTCAAACTGCAGGAGTACATCGTGGTATAAGAGGGCTTTGCTGCAAAGCAATGTGTGCCCTGGTATTTTTCACTGCATTCATTTTCATTCTCAACATGTAAGACACAAACCATTGTACTTTCCTTTTACTCTTTGTGCATCATTCATATGTATTTTTTGGCTCCAAAGTTGTCCCTTATTTACCTTGATTCATGCTGATTGGAGGAAGGTCCTATATTAAACTCATCTTATGTCTGTAATGCATTATTCTCATTGAGTTCTTTAGATGCTTGAAGCTGCCCTTTATGACTATGATATCTGTATGATGTATCTGTCTGAGATGTTCATTGATCACCGTTTATTCCATTTTGTGAACCTATACCTTTGTTTATTGTTGTACTTAATGTTCATGCTCTTCATACACTTAGATAATTTTGAACTAGTACATCATCATGAGGCATTGTATATTTGATCGTTTTGTCACAAGGTATCCACTGTGGGTGGTATTACATTCAGACCTTAGAACCTTTTCCTCCCCATATCATATATCATTGTTGTTGTCCTATTGCATGAGATCATTGTGAATTGCCCCTTTCCAATGACAATGACCTCACTTTGAATTCATCTTCACAGCACACCTATGAATGAACACTATTAATCCCCCTTGCCTCCTATAGCTCTTGCAAAGGTGCTATCCTTGTACTTGCATGACCCAGATTCAACCATTGTTCTTTTCTCTATTATGTATAACAAATCCACAGTCTCCTCATTCTAACTTTATTTGACAACCACCTATCACGTATGTGGGTGACCTAACAACTCACTTTCCTATGTGATGAGTGACTGCCCAATAGGGTTGTGGTGAGAGGGGCTTGACAACAATTTGAAATGCTTCCTCATTATTAAATAGATGCATAATTGAACTTGATGCATCTATGAAGACATTTGATGCATAATTGAACTTGATGCATTTCCAAAATCACTTTCTTTTATAAAATGGATCAAGGGTCCACTTAAGAAGATTGAAAGACATATCAACATAGTATGTTGCATCTTTTGAATCTGATAATGAAAGTTGATCAACTGGTATGATTCCATATTGATTTAATGCATTGATAAGAGATAAATATTTGATCAAGTTGCTCAATTTCCTTTTCTTTCTAAGCACGCTGAGCTCTACCTTGTGGGAGCCGCATTTACCCCACATGCTGCATTTGATTTGGTAATGAAACAGTAATCAGACTTGTCCTAAATCTGTACATGAAGCAAACAGTTAGAAAATAAATGTATCCGTTGGATGCTCTTTTGTCTAATGCATTTATGGATCAATTTATACATGCATAGGTAGGTGTGAATGTAAGCATTGAATCATTTTTTTCTTAGAGCCTCGCTCTAACCTCATTGTACTTTCAGGTGCAGGAACTAGGAGCACTACGGCTAGACAGGACACAAGCGGTTTGGGGCAGCAGGAACATGACAACAGGCGACCTGTAATCAGTCATTCACAGGCAATGACTAGTTCCATTCTTATATGCACACTTCTTTTTCTTTCTACTTATTCATGTATGAGTTGCTTCATATTTGTATTGAATAAGAAAGCTATTCCCTTGGCTTGTGAGGGACATGTATATTTCAAGATTGTTAATAAAAGACTGCATTTGTATATCCATGATTCTCTTTCACATTTGTTGTAATGCAACATTGAAATGACAAGGTGTAAACTACTTCATTTTGAGAATCATTCTTCCCTGCATATTGAAACTAGCAGTTTTATGGTTTATCTTTAAATGTTTAAACAACATGAAAATAACAACACTATGGTTACCTGATTTCAACTTAAAGCTAAAAATCAGGTAACAACAACATCGAATTCTTTGAGATATTTATTGCACTTGAGTTTTCATAGTATATGGCAATAGGATCTTCATATATCACTCTGATATCTCTCAGCATCCATTTCATCCATATTACTTGAGTACAATTTTTTGCAACAACAATATATTCTACTTCAGCAATAGATAGAGAAATTGAGTTTTTCTTTTTACTTAACCAGGATACCAACTTCTTCCCTAGGAAGAAAGCACCACCACTAGTACATTTTTTGTCATCCACATCACCAACCCAATCAACATCAATGTATGCACACAAAGTGAGATCATCATCCTTTGGATACCAAAGTCCAAAGTCAATTGTTCCTTTCAGATATCTAAAGATTCTTTTGACAACAGTCACATGTGATTCTTTTGGATCAGTTTGAAATCTAGCAACCATACATACAACATTCATAATGTCTGGTCTAGTTTTATTCAAGTAGAGCAATCCATCGATCATTGACCTATATCTAGTTTGATTTGCCTTAGGAGAGTCATCATTCTGTGTCAACTTACATCTAGTCACCATAGGGGTACCAATAGGTTTGGAGTCTTCCATTCCAAACTTCTTCAACAGTTCTCTCACATATTTGGACTGAGATATGAAAATCCCTTGGTCCAACTGAGTAATTTACAATCCCAAACAGAACTTCATTTCACCAATCATGCTCATCTCAAATTCACTCTTCATCTCATCAACAAACTTCATGCATAGATTATCATCTCCTCCAAAAATGATGTCATCAACAAAGAATTCTATGATTAACTCCTTATCATGATCTAATTTGAAGTATAAGTTACTATCAGCAGTACCTTTATTGAATCCAAGCTTCAGTAGGTATTTGTCCAATCTAGCGTACTAGGCTCTGGGGGCTTGTTTAAGTCCATATAGAGCTTTCTTCAACCTACAAACCATATCTCCTTTGTTTGTTAGTTGAAATCCATTTGGCTATTCAATTTACAGTTCTTCTTCTAGTTCTCCATTCAGGAATGCAGAATTTACATCCATTTGATAGACTTTATAGTTCTTGTGTGCAGCATAAGCAAGAAATAATCTCACAGCTTCAATTCTAGCAACAAGAGCAAAGGTTTCTTCAAAATCAATACCTTCCATTTGAGAGTACCCTTTACATACCAGTCTCCTTTATTCTGGACCACTTCACCTTCTTCATTTAGCTTGTTTTTGAATACCCACTTAGTACCAATCACATTCTTGTCTTTGGGCCTAGGAACCAGTAGCCATGTGTCATTCTTCTCAATCTGTGTCAGCTCTTCCTTCATAGCTTCCAACTAGTGTTCATCTTGATAGGCTTCAGTGACACTCTTAGGTTCAATCTTGGAAATCAGACAATATTCTTCTGCAATTTTTCTTCTAGTTTGTACTCCTTTACTCTTATCTCCTATGATTTGACTTTCAGAGTGATTCAACTTTGCATACCTTGGAGTCTTGGGACTTTCTCAAACCTTTGTGTCTTCTGAACTTTCTTCTACACTTGCACTCGTCTGTGCTTCCTGACTAACTTGATTTACCGGAACAACTTGTGGTTGCTTCACTAGAACATATGGAATAATCTGAAGTAGATTCGGTGTTTGAGTGTTCTTCCCTTGATTTGTGTTGGCTTCATCTGAATCATAGCTACATCACCTAGATGATTTGATAGAGTCCTCATCAACTCTGACATTTGCACTCTCAACAATATTTCTCAGTCTTTTTTTATAGCACCGGTATGCCTTGCTCTTAGTGGACTAACCTAGGAAGATCCCTTCATCGCTTCTAGCACCAAACTTGCCTATATCATCATCTCTCCTAATATAACATTTGCTTCCAAAGATCTTGAAATACTTAATAGTAGGCTTGTGACCAAACCATAATTCATAAGGGGTCTTACCAGAATTACCATTCACATTTACCCAGTTCAAGGTATACATAACAGTGCTTACCACTTCACTCCAGTACATCTGAGACACATTCCCTTCCATCATCATTGTTCTGGAAGCATCCAAAATTGTTCTATTCTTTCTTTCTACAACTCCATTCTGTTGAGGGGTTTAGGGAGAAGATAGTTGTCTTTTAATTTCATGTTCTTCACAATAAGAGTTGAGCTCCTTGGAGATGAATTCACCACCTCTGTCAAATCTCAAGCACTTGATTCTCAAACCTTTTTCATTTTTTTTAGTTTGCACACTAGTAGCAATCATGTTTCCAGAATTCTCACGTATCTTTCATTTTCCATTTTTGAACTGTAGATCATATCCCTTGTGTACCATCTGTCCAACACTCAACAAGTTGTGCTTTAGGCCTTCAACATACAGGACATCATCAATATTATCTTTACCACCAAGGCTAATAGATCCTCTGCAATGAATCACACCAGCATTGTTATCTCCAAATCTTACAACCCCACCGTCATACTTGTCTAGACTCACAAACTTACTTTTGTCACCAGTCATGTGATGTGAGCATCCACTATCAATGACCCACTCATCTTTTTCTTCAATTTGGGCTGCAAGAGCTTTCTCATCTCTATTATATTTAGTAGCCGCAGGATTATTTTCAATGGTAGTAATGAAAGCCCATTCATCTTCATTTTCATTATTTTTATCAGAATCATCATCAGTTATTGCTTCTTCAGTAAAGTAGCATGTCTTTTGGAATCTAGACTTTCTAGGCTTAGACCTAGGAACTCTTTCAGGACATCTTGATACAAAATGACCTATTTTACTACATGAAAAACATTTAATAGGCAATACATCTTCATACTTACCTTTTCCTTTTCCTTTTTGCTTTGCAATCAATGCTTCCAGTTCTTCTACTTCTCTTTCTTTGTATTCAAGCTAGTTCAGTTCTTCATGATATTTGGATATCTTTCTGGAGCTCTCTCTCGGATTGTATCTTTGCCTCTAACTTCTAGATACAATAGATTTGAATACAGATTCAGTCTTCGGTGTTGATTCACCAAACTCACTAATTTCAAAAACAACAAGCTTCCCTATCAGTGTATCTCTTGTCATCTTGTTTACCGACATGAATTCTTCAATAGCATGAACTTTCATTTTGTAGGAAGGAGGCAAGGATCTGAGTATCTTAGCCATAATTTCATCTTCTTCCACAGAACCGCCAGCACATGTAATACCCATTACTATCTCATTTACTCTCTGCATAAAATAAGTGATATTTTCATCTTCTCCCATCTTCAAATTCTCATATTTACCTTTCAAGCTTTGTAGCTTAGCCATCTTCACCTGAGATCACCTTCATACAAAGTTTCCAGTTTCGTCCAAATCTCATGAGCTGTTTGCAAACCTAACACATTAGCCATCTCTAAATCTGTCAGAGTGCTCAACAAAGCTTCAATAGCCCTAACATTGTTTTCAACATCTTTGATTTCATCAGTAGAAGAGGGACCATTCTAAGGAATAACATATGAATCTTTTGTAATCTTCCAGTAGGCTTCACCAATACATCTTAGGTGACATCGCATCCTGACTTTCCATAGTGGTAGTTGGTGCCATCAAATCTAGGACTGTCCTTCTTGAATGTTGCCATCCCGAATCACTTCAAGCTATTAAACTTCTTCAGAAGAACTAGCTCTAATACCAATTGTTGGCAAAACAAGGAAAGACAACTGAGAGGGGGGAGTGAATTAGTTGTCCCAAAAACTTGAACTTTTCAAACTTAACTTAACTCTAATCTCATATTTGATAAATAAGAAATTAACCACAAGTAATTAACACATCAGAGAGACAAAGAACACCAAGATTTTTTTTGTGGAAACCCTGTTAGGGGAAAATCCACAGTGGATGTTAGTCCACAAGATTATACTCTACTAAAAGTATAATGAGAAATAATAAGGGGAATGTACATGCATTCAGGCACACTGCCTAGAGCTCACTGCTCAATTACAAAAGAGGCTCATTTCCCAACAGGATAGGATTAAAAATCTGAAGGGTATGAAATGAGAAAATAGCTTCTGCTCAAGCATGATTACAGTTCCAATTAAGCTCAACACTTCTTCACACTTCGCACAATCTTCTTCACATTTTTCTCTTCGATTGAATGATATTTGCATACACACACATAGGAGCACATGAAGCATACTTTCCACATATGACACAATCATTCTTATATATCCGCTATAGAAGATTTCATCACATGGTCAGCCAAGAAAAATAAATTATATTTGTAATGTCGGCCCAGATTAACAACTAAATTCTTAATGCGAACCCACCAAGGTCGGCCACAACATAGTGGAGACCCGAATTAACATCTCCAACATAAAAATAATTTAATTAATTTCACCTCGAATATCTGCAACATGTTATCATTAACATGTCATCTAGGAACATGAAAAACCAAACATGCACAAGAAAAGATGTTCAATCACAAGCTCACCGGATCAACTAGACGTACCACAAAGATAGAGAATGAACTAGAGACATCTAAGAACACCAAGAAACAACATTGAAGCATCCACAACAACTTAGATAACCAGAATCATACAATCTTCATTCAAGAAAACTAACAAAGACAACATAAATACTGTCAGACCACAACTCACACAAATCTTCACGCGGACCTTTGAAACTTTCGGTAGATGATCTAGACATACTAAAAAATAAACCCTTTAATCCACATCAGCTAATCTTTAATGTAAAGAACAAAATTCCTTAATGACCTACACAGTTCCACTGGGAACCTATAACACTTTTTCTTATAATTTTTTCAAAATCCTTAACATATACACCAATTGATACACCCAATGCTAATAGTGTTGACATCAATGACAACCACATATCAGTGGCACATCCACAACATCTAGGGGTGATGATAGCATTGGCAGAGAGATGGCATAGTGAGACGTCATCGTTTCACTCCCCATAGGCGAGGTGACCATGACTCTGGAGGATGTTTGGCGCATTCTTTGATTGTTGATCCATGGAGAGCGAGTCATGACATGGACACCGGGACAGATGCCTATTACGAGGTGATGGGTCTAGACGAGATTATTTTTTCTAAGGGACAGATTGAGCTGGAGCAGTATAGGAGCTTGGTGTCGCCATTCTGATTGATCGTGGCAACAATTATCTTAGGACTTGTGGCACCAAATTGATGCAACTGATACTTCAGTCCGAGGTGGGATCTTTCCTGGGAGTGGATGCTCTACCGAAGAGAGTGCTTTGTGTGTGGACCAGTGATGCTAACCTCACTCTACCATGATTTTCACGAGTTTGCTTACTATGATAGCAGGGCTATCAAGGCCAAAGTGACACTTTTGCACATCTGGGCCTAGGAGCACATTGCAGTGCTCTGCCCATGAGTTACACCAGTTGACATGTATCCAAATGACCCAGCCGTCTAGTGGTACAGAGGTGGTTTGACCTTCACCCATAAAGGAGCAGCTGGTATCCCTCACTGGAGGAGGGTCATTAATGAGATGACAGTCTTTACATGGAGGTCTTGGCTTCGTATGCATGCTTGGTATGACAACGTTCAACAATTATTCTTCACAAGGTAGGACAGGCTCATGTAGGGCAGGGAGCACACCATGATCAAGCATTACCTACCCGATCGGGTGGCTAGGTAATTTGGAGAGACACGGGACATGCCTGATGACTAGTACATGGCCATATTTGCCCGCACTACGAGGGAGACCACACGGGGTCGACTGATTCTAGCTGAGGATGCAGTGGACAGTTTTAGGTAGCTAGTGGCCAAGCCATGGCCATATGATCAGGGGTAGGTGAATGCTAGGATGACACAAGCATACCGAGATTGGTTTCGTCCTCCTATCAAATTGATAGTGCAAGGGGAAACTTTTCCACAGCGGAGACCCAGAGGCCAGTCAATAGGGTGGGGGCGGGGGCGAGGAGGCCGAGGAGATGGAGACGAGGATGAAGATGAGGGAATAGGAGGAGGTGGACCACCTCTTGATCAGAGAGGGAAGAGGGATCAGGTGCATGGAGACCAGCGGAGAGACGGTGAGTAGAAGAGAGATGCCCCAAGGGACCCACAGTAGCAACCACCACCACCTCAGCCAGACTAACGAGATGCTCTTCTTCAATAGTTACAAGCACAGGTTGCCACATTGATAGCCGAGAGGGATCAAGCGAGAGCCGAGTAGGATCAGGCTGTCCGACAAAGATAGGCCACCAAGGTACAACTAGCACAGGAGATTGGGAGACACCATCAACTTGAGAGCACACAGAGTAGGATAGTCCCGACACACATGTACCAGGATGCAGTCAAAGAGGCAGCGTATTACAGGGTTCACTATGATCAGGCAGTGCCTCGAGTAGCACGGGCACCAAACTTCTCACAGCAGACAGGGTAGAGGCAGGATTAGCCCGAGAGACAACCAAGTGAGGGGAGTAGCCATTAGGGCTAGCTTCATTTTTTATCAGAGACACCATTCTTTTTGCAATCCACAGGCTTCATTTTTTGATAGCCTTGTGGGCGTTTGTATTATATTGATTGATACACACATTTGATCTTGATTCTTTGTACCATGCTAGTTGTATTTTATTGATGATATATGATATGATATGGTTCGATCCGATATGATGTGTTCTATTTTATCTATGCATGATGGATGGATGTTTTTACTTTCCTATATGCGATGTGATGACATGATATGACTTTATTTTATGCGATGCAATGTAATGATTCTATTTTATGTGATGTGATGCAATGATTATGCAGATGCTTATGGATGCATGCATTTCTTTTTTAGTATCTTTCTATGCACTTTTTATGATGATGTGGATGCAAATGTTATGATATGCAAATGATTTAAAATGCTTAGACTAACAAATCTATATAGATGAAGATGTTATGTGCTATGATTATGAAATATATGAGATACTCTTTTTTCTTTTTCAGTACATTTTCTAATATGTATGGATGACATGATGATGCATGTAATATGATGTGATGATGTTTTTATTATTATACCTATGTGATGATGCAAATGAATGATATGATGATGCATGTAATATGATGTGATGATGTTTTTATTATGATACCTATGTGATGATACTTATGTGACAATGAAAATGGATAATATGATGATGCTTATGTGACGATGCAAATGGATAATATGATGATGCCTATGTTATGATGTTATGATGCATATGATGATGCCTATGTTATTATGCAATGGATGTTTTGATGATGCATATGATATGATTTAATAATTCCTATGTGATGATACTTTTATGTTTATGTAATGGATGAAAATGTATGGTTTATGAGATGCTTAGAATAACCAATCTATATTATACAATGATGAAATGTAATGCATGTGAGATGATCAATGTTTCCTACATGATATGATATAATATGCAGTATGTTGACGGTTTGTGTGGTGCAAGAGCACCCGATCACCTAGTCTCAAAGTTTCATGTTTGAAGGTCTAGGGGAGTCAATATTGTGTGTCTAGGGTTATACAGGTGTGTTTAGTGTTTATTTATGTTCAATAAGGTCTAAAATGACCAATCTAATGTAAAGGATTTGAGTCATTTGGTTGAATATGTCAAATTGCTTTATAAAGAAAAACCTTATGTAAACATGAGTTTTGAGGAATATGGGCAGTAAAGTCTTAATGCATGTGAATAAGGTTCCATGGGACTATTCTAGGTGTCTTTGGTCGGTTTATAGTCACTAGGGGTCAGAATGTAAACATTTCAAAATGTATTGCAATGATGTTAACAAATTGTGGAAGTAATGTGAAATTGCATCCAATGGTCACAAAAGGATTTAAAAGGTAGTTGGATAGTTGGTTGGTCAATGGTTTTGAGGAAGAGAAATTTTAAAAAGGTGAAGGAAATCATTTGTAACGTTGGAAAGAAGAATTGAATAAAGAAAAAAATCATATTCCCTGTTAATTCTAAAAAAAATTATGTTTTACTCTCTTCTCTAGTCTTGTACGGGTTCGTACAGGTATATTATGGCATGATATTTCTAGAATTTGTAAGTATGTTATTTTATTATCTACTACTGGTGTTTTGAGGGTCTATTCAATACTTTTGTGAAAGGAATTTGTAAGAAACAGTGACTGCCATGTTTTCTTGAATTAAGGGTTTTGAAGGAGATTAAATGAGGAACTAACCAATCCACCTACTGTAATTGATATGTTGCTTAGTGGATTGGTCTATAATATGTTATTGTAAGTATTTCAATGTTACATGGGAATAAAGAAGTAAGGAATTGTTGTGTTGGAGTAATACCCTAGGCTGAGTAGGGTTATTCCAATGAGAAAATGAGGAACCGTGGTGGTAATTTTGGAAAATAATGAAACTAATGGCCTTGTAAGTGTTTATTATGATTGTGCAAAGATATTTAAAGGTGTTTGAACCATTTATTGAACTTGGGGAGGTTGGCAATGTGCACTTACAATAAGGGTGCTTGAAAACCCTAGGTTTCTAGGCTACAAGGAGGGTTTTTGAGTTGGGAAACAAAATAAGCTCTTGGGGTCTTAAAACCTAGAAAATCCTAAGTTTTGAAACATTTCCTAAGATTTTTCAGGTTACCTTGGTTTGGTGGTGAGTTTTTAGAGGGGTCTCTTTGAAAAACAAGGCTAATTGGGGCTCTAATACAACTAGAAAGGTCATTTTAGGGAAAATTTTCATAAGGAGTCATGTGAACCTGATGAATATGTTGTGTATCTCAAAAATGGGTATCTGAATCATCTATGTGTTTGTCAAGTTCTATGGAAATTTTTGGAGTTAAGGGTTAAAAACTGAGTTCCCACTACTACCAGGATTGAAGGGTGAAACTGAGAAATTGTGCTTCTAATGATTGTTGAACTTGGAAGAATGATTGAATTGCTTTATAAGATCATTTTAATCTTGTTAGATGCCTCTTGAAGGCAAGTTTTCAATTAGTTTGAGATTGAGCCTCCTGGGTCTGCATCAGAGTGGTATCAGAGCACAGTAGTAGATCTTGTGTTAGTGTTTTGAATTGGTTTTGTAGGTAGGTGGAGAGAGGATTGTAATAATTCATCCTAAAGGAATTTTAGTTGCAAAGAAGATTGACACCCATGACAAGGAGAAAAAATCCTTGAAAAGAGAGATGGTTGCTTGGAAGGCAAAGAAAAGAGTGGAAGAGGATGAAAATGAAACTGAAGAAGAGGAGACTTCTAGTGAAGAGGAAGAGATGGATCCAGAAGATGTGAGAACGTTGAAGCTTTTGAAGGCTATGAAGAAGGATGGAAATGGAAAAATGGATGTGCCTATGTATGGGGGAAACTTGATAGTGAAGAGCTCTTGGATTGGATAGGGGCTTTGGATAACTACTTTGAGAGTGAAGAGATTGATGAAGAACACAAGGTGAAGAAGGCAAAAACAAAAATGAAAGGACATGCTTTGTTGTGGTGGAATTTTGTGCAAGAGGAAAGGGAAAGACAAGGGAAGAACAAGATCACTTCTTAGGAAATGATGAGGACCAAATTGAAAGGTAAATTCCTTCCTTGTGATTATATTGTTCAAATGCTTAAGAAGTTGCAAAATCTTAGACAAAAGGAACTAGATGTGCAATCATATATTGAAGAATTTTATAAGTTAAGCATAAGAACTAAGCATGAAGAAGATGAGGAATAAATGGTAGCTAGATATTTGAATGGTCTCAGGTATAACATTTAGGATGAGATCAGCTTGTTGGCACCTAAATCAGTTGAACAATGCTTTCAAATGAAAATGAGAGTAGAAGAAAAACTAAAGAGGAGACAAGAGAAGGTAGTAAGAGGTAGAGGAGGTACATCTAGGGGTAGAGGTACCTTTCCAACACAAAACAAATCCAAAGAAGGTCAAGAAGATGTTGGGAAAAGCAAAGAAAAAGGGACTTAGTTTAGAGGTGGATAGAGAGGTGGAAGAGAAAATTATAGGGGAATAGATTCAAATGAATTTGTAGGAAGATGCTACAGATGTGGTGAGTTTGGTCACCCTGCTTTTAAGTGTCCTGACAAGTTTAGTGCTGCTACAAGTGGAAGTGAAAGAAAAGGTGATAAAAGAGTCCAATTTGTGCTAGGTGATGAAGACGAGAGTGTTAGTTCATCAAGCAGACTTACAGACCCAAAGGTAGGAGAAGCACTCATGATAAGAAGGACCTTGTTGCAAGCACAAAAAGAAGAAGATTTGAACCAAAGAAGGAGCCTATTCATAACCTCTTGCAAATGCAAAGGTAAAGTGTGTTAAGTTGTAATTGATTTTGGTTCTCAAGATAACATGGTGTCTAGGGAGATGGTAGATAAGTTGAGTCTAGAAAAGATACCTCATGTAGTACCCTATAAGGTTTCTTGGGTGAATGATAGTCAAACCTTGGTGGTGAATGAGCAAGCTTATGTGGATTTCCAGATTGGGGAGTACAAGGATAAAGTCCTATGTGATATATTGCCAATAAATTGTTGCCATTTGCTCTTGGGAAGGCCATGGCAATTTGATAGAAGGTCTATGTATGATGGTTGGGCAAACACCTATACCATTTGGAAGGATGGTCAAAGTTTCAAACTAACTCCTTTGCAGGGAAAACATAAGGATAAAGGCAAGTCTAAGGTGGTAATTTTTGGCAAGAAGGAGCCTTTAATGCTTGAGGACAATAAGCATGATATGTTTTTTGATTTGTTGTGGCATTAAGACAACAAAAGAAGCATCTCCAAATGGTGCTATGACAGTAAAGGGTTTAGTTTTGCAAAGGGCAGAGAAAGAATTCATGCCTAAACCTTATTTGGTTAAGGTAAATAATAAAGGGATAGTGAGGAGTTTGGTTTTGCACAAAAAGGAAGATATGTTGGAGTTTGACATAAGCAAGATGAAAGGGAACAAATGTGCAGAGCAACATGGTAAACATGGTAAGGTGTTTGAGGGAAGTTTTGTGAAGCAAGATGAAATCATGATTGGGACTATTGTAAGTCCTATAGGTGAGTGGAATGCTACAAAACAAGTGAAACCTATTAGTGTGGGGGTGGACAAGAATTTTGATGCATGGGTACATGGTAGCATGAAAAGTATGAGAACAGTGAGTAAGGAGCTAGGTAAACAAGGAAACACAAGTCTGGTAATAGTGAATGCAAGGTAGGGAATGCAAGGAATCATGGGAAGTTCTAAATGTGCAGATGAAGTCAAGAAGGAGGTAGGACTAAGTACTGCTAAATCTTGTTTGTTTGCAGGTACAAGGATTGCTCAAACATCATATTTTGATCCAAGCATAAGAAGAAAATAGACAATAGGTTTGAACATGGACATGAAGGAAAATTTTAATGTGAACATAGTCATGAAGGCAAAGTAGGTAAAAAGAACTCAGTTGAAGGCAAATGCAAGTCAAAGGATTCATGGAGCAATGTCAAGGATGGCATATCTTTCAACTCTTGTGACAAGAGTTTTTTCTCTGTGGGGGTGAATGGAATAGGAGCACCCAATCACCTAGTCTCAAAGTTTCATGTTTGAAGGTCTAAGGGAGTCAATATTGTGTGTCTAGTGTTATACAGGTGTGTTTAGTGTTTATTTATGTTCAACAAGGTCTAAAAAGACCAATCTAATGTAAAGGATTTGAGTCATTTGGTTGAATATGTCAAATTGCTTTATAAAGAAAAACCTTATGTAATCATGAGTTTTGAGGAATATGGGGAGTAAATTCTTAATGTGAATAAGGTTCCATGGGACTATTCTAGGTGTCTTTGGTTGGTTTATAGTCACTTGGGGTCAGAATGTAAACATTTCAAAATGTATTGCAATGATGTTAACAAATTGTGGAAGTAATGTGAAATTGCATCCAACGGTCACAAAAGGATTTAAAAGGTAGTTGGATAGTTGGTTGGTCAATGGTATTGAGGAAGAGAACTTTTAAAAAGGTGAAGGAATTCATTTGTAACGTTGGCAAGAAGAATTGAATAAAGAAAAAAATCATATTCCCTATTAATTCTAAATTTTTTTATGTTTTATTCCCTATTATGGCCTGATATTTCTAGCATTTGTAAGTTTGTGCTTTTATTATCTACTACTGGTGTTTTGAGGGTCTATTCAATACTTTTGTGAAAGGAAATTGTAAGAAATAGTGATTGCCCTATTTTCTTGAATTAAGGGTTTTGAAGGAGATTAAATGAGGAACTAACCAATCCAACTGTTGTAATTGATCTATTGCTCGGTGGATTGGTCTGTAATATGTTATTGTAATTATTTCAATGTTGTAGGGGAATAAATAAGTAAGGAATTGTGGTGTTGGAGTAACACCCTAAGCTGAGCAAGGTTATTCCAATGAGAAAATGAGGAACCTAGGTGGTAATTCTTGAAACTAATGAAACTAATGGCCTTGTAAGTGTTTATTATGCTTGTGTAGAGATATTTAAAGGTGTTTGAACCATTGATTTAACTTGGGGAGGTTGGCAATGTGCACTTACAATAAGGGTGCTTGAAAACCCTAGGTTTCTAGGCTACAAGGAGGGTTTTTGAGTTGGGAAACAAAATAAGCTCTCGGGGTCTTAAAACCTAGAAAATCCTAAATTTTGACACCTTTCCTAAGATTTTTTCAGGTTACCTTAGTTTGGTGGTGAGTTTTTAGAGGGGTCTCTTTGGAAAACAAGGCTAATTAGGGCTCTAATATAGTGAGAAAGGTCATTTTAGGGAAAATGTTTAGAAGGAGTCATGTGAACCTGATGGATATGTTGTGTCTCTCAAAAATGGGTATCTGAATCATCTATTTGTTTGTCAAGTTCTATGGAAAGTTTTGGAGTTAAGGATTAAAAATTGAGCTCCCACTACTATTAGGATTGAAGGGTGAAACTGAGAAATTGTGCTTCTAATGATTGTTGAACTTGGAAGACTGATTGAATTGCTTTATAAGATAATTTTAAT
Source organism: Sequoia sempervirens (assembly GCA_007258455.2). Taxonomy (NCBI): domain Eukaryota; kingdom Viridiplantae; phylum Streptophyta; class Pinopsida; order Cupressales; family Cupressaceae; genus Sequoia; species Sequoia sempervirens. Next base: position 961,537,734 of record VDFB02271358.1, read on the forward strand.
CTTGTTAGATGCCTCTTGAAGGCATGTTTTCAATTAGTTTGAGATTGAGCCTCTTGTGTCTGCATCATTGTGGATGCAGGATGGATGCATTAGTGATGTTTTTGATTAATTGCCATGGTACCATTGTTAGCATAGAAAGAAGACAGAAGAAATAAGATGATCCAACAAGCCTACCTTATTAGAGATGATGATGATGATTATGATTATGATTTTCTTATCGGGAATTGGGATTTTAAAAAGGCTATTTACCTTATGTTTGATAACACACATAGGCACGATGCATCAAGGTATAAAGAACCAGGATGGCTTGCACCTAGTGTGATTGACTTTGACTTGACAATAAGATAGGAGTACTCATGTTCACACCTGACATACGAAACCTCATTTAAAATGCAGTTCAGATATTCCAAACAACTCAGACCAAAACATAGAAGGGCAAGCCTTCCTATGTGGTCAACAAGACACCTAAAACACCCTCCCTACACCCAAACAAAGCATGCTTGACCAAGGTTATATTACAAGAATATCCAACAAGCACAACAGATAAAAGATAATGATCGCTGCTCCATTTCTTTCTCTCTAAATCCATTTGTTTGGACATCATCAAGCGGTCATTGAAATGAGCACAAGTAAGATAAGTCAAAAAGACAAAGATAAAGTAAACAAACAAGCTAATGTTCTTCATACCGCTAGACAAGAGTAAACTACGATGATGCTTGATGTTGATGTCCATTGTAGGAAGGATGCATCCTAGGACATGATGTTATTAGATGATTTGGGACAAACTAGATGGTAAGCTATTGACACAGAGTTAACCAACTTGTTTACCTACTGACCTAGACTTGAGACCCTAACGTTTGAGTTTTCACTTTTTAACCTGCTAGACTTATTTCTGACTATTTCACCAAAGGTTGAGCATGACGATGATTTATTATGAATGAATTTATTTCAGGTGAAATCGAGATGGGGATGGATGGATTTTTTCAAATATTTGTATGTTTTTGAAATGTTTTAAGGCTATTTTTGGTATTTTCAAGATTTTGCAAATGTTTTGATTTTTCAACTTTCCAATGTTTTGGGGTTTTCTGAGATTTTGACCAAGAGACTAACCTAAAGACCTATCCTAGGGGCTTGGGGGCTGATCAACAGATTAGCCTTGCCTACGTTATACACACAGAGACCACATAGTTTGACTGACACAAACTCGATTATTGATGAGATATGAACAAATGGATTGTCAGTTTATTACAACAGACTCTTAAAGGACTGACCTAAGTGTCTCGGGGGATGATCAACAACCTTTCCTACATTCAGAGCTCAGAGACCCATAATTCGACAAGACAACTCTATTTTTGACTTTTTTGACCGACTTTTTGACATGTTTTTGGATTTTTTGATATGTTTTGAATGTTTTTGGATTTTTTGATTTTATGAATGTTTTTGGATTTTTTATTTTTTGATGTTTTTGGATTTTTTGATTTTGGGAAGACTTCAAGAAAATACATGAATCCAATCTGATGAAAACATGCCTCCAACGTGATGTAATAAACTACTCTGATATAGGCAGGACAAACTAACCTTAAGAATTGGTCGAGTAGTACTAGGAGGGATCATGACACGAACACATGACCAAACTATGATGCAGACACATATGGGAAATGAATGGAGATAGATGGAAGATGAAAGTGTGATGGATCAATGATGCAAAATAATTCAAGGAGATCCTAGTGGATGGAAAGTGCTTATTTAAAAAAGGTGCCTGTTTGCCATGTTTTCACCAAGGTACTTGCCCAAAGCGCCACCGAAGTGGTTTTCACTAGAGGATGATTTTTCTCTTTACTATTTTTAATCCTTTTTATGAATTTTTTTTATGGATTTTTATGTTTTTTGATTTTTTTGTTGTCACCAAGATGCCTATTTTCCAGGTTTTCATCAGGGTGACCATTTTTTTTAGGACATTTTCTCATTTTTTTGTATTTTTGGCTTCATACCTTAAAAGATTAGGCATAAAATTTTTTGAGATGAGAGTTGTTCATGGGTTCCTACAAAGGTTCCCCTTCTGGTGTTAATAACTGATATGTCCCTGACTTGTACCTTATTGTGATGATGAAGGGCTTCAACCAATTGGGTTCAAACTTTCCCTTGCTATCTGGATTTGGAACATTCCTTTAATTTTCCTTCAGCACTAGCTCTCCTACTTGGAAAGTCTGACTCCTGATCTTCTTGTTGTAACTCTGCTTGAGTCAGTTTTGGTAGAATTTCAAATGGTTTAAGGCATCAATACACCGCTTATCCAGTAATTCTAGCTCATTTAACCTTGATACCTGATATTCTTCATTTGTGATGAAATTTTTCAATGATATCCTCAGGGACGAGAGCTCGATCTCAATGGGGAGTATTGCTTCTGATCCGTAGACTAGGGAGAAGGGGGTGGCACCTATTGGTGTGCAGATGCTTGTTCGGCAGGCCCATAAGGCAAGATTCAATTGCAGATGCCAATCATGACCAACTTCATTGACTATCTTCTTGAGGGTTTTTAGGATGGTCTTATTTGTAGCCTCAGCTTGGCCATTTCCTTGGGGGTAATACAGAGTGGAAAAGTGATGTTGGATTTTAAATTTTTGGCATAGGTCATGAACATCTTGATTCTTAAAAGGTGTCTCATTATCTGAGATAATGGCTCGAGGGACACCATAGCGAAAAATTAAGTAGTTCAGGATGAAATTTGATATCTGCTTTCTTGTGATATATGTCATGGGAATGGCTTCCACCCACTTGGTGAAGTACTCAGTGGTAGTGATAATGAACTTATGTCCGCTGGATGAGGTGGGGGTAATTTTTCCAACAAGATCGAGCCCCCACTGTGAAAAGGGCCAAAGTGTAACAATCGGGTGGAGATCCTAAGCTAGTGCATGTATGAGATCCCCATGCTGCTGACATTGCAAACACCTTTTGACATAATCATGTGCTTCTCTTTCCATTGTAGGCCAATAGTACCCCATCCTCAACAGTTTCTTAGCCAAGGTCATACCGTTCGAGTGTGAACCATAAATACCATTATGTATCTCAGTTAAGGCAGTCAAAGCTTCCTCAACATTTAGGCATCGTAAAAGGGTTCCTTCAATGCTTCTACGATATAGGGTATCTCCTAAGATGACAAAATGGGATGAATTTTTGAAAAAGGCCCTTTTGAGGTTCGGGGTTATATCTGTAGGGAGAACTATTCTCAAGTAGGTGTATATATCATGATACCAGGGATCACCAGGACCAAAAATTTTGCACACAAATTCAGACTTTGGTACCTCAAATGCTGGTATGAGAAGCTGCTCTACGAGGAATTCTTGCTTTGGGATGTTGCTCAAGATCTCTAGGAGTGATCCAATCATAGCCATTGCATCTGCCGCTCTGTTATTTGCTCTTGGTAGCTGCTCAAATGTGATATTAATGAAGAAATTCTTAAGGCTTTCCACCAGTTTCTTGTATGGAGTCAACTTTTCATCCTTCGTTTGATACTCATCGTTAACCTAGTTGATTATGAGCTGTGAATCTCTGTAAACCTTGAGTGCTATGATTTGCCACTGCATTGCAATTCTTAGCCCTATGACAAGAGCCTCATATTCTGTGATGTTATTTGTGCAAGGGAATGATAACTTGTATGATTTTGGTATACAATCCCCTGATGGGGCGATGAAGAAGATCTCTACTCCTGACCCATGTTGCATGTAGGATCCATCAAAGTACATTTTCCAGTGATCCACTACACTTAGGTTGAAGATTGATTTGTCAGGGAATTCTGATACAAGTGGGTTCTCTTAGTATATCAGTGCCTTCGCCAACTGATTTGCAATTGATTTTCCTTTAATGTTCTTACGTTCCACATACTCAATGTCATGCTCTGTCAGGATCATAACCCACTTAGTTGTTCGCCCTGTAAGTGTTTCTTTAGAAAGCAGGTACTTGAGCGGGTCTATCTTTGCAATGAGCTTTATTTGATGTGCTAGCATATAATGTCTAAACTTATGTGCTGCGAACATGACTGCCAAGCAAGCTTTCTTGATGGATGTGTAGTTCAACTCATGTCCCACCATAGTTCTGCTGATATAATAGATAAATCTCTCTTTCTCATTTTCATCATGTTGTGCTAAGAGAGTGTCGAGAGTTGTTGTTGTTGATAATATGTATAACATCAAGGGTTTGCTTGGAATTCGCGGCATGAGCACTGGCAGTGTAAGTACTCTTTGATCTTGCTAAAGGCCTGGTCGCATTTCTCATCCCATTGGTATGCTACCCCCTTGTGGAGTAGATGAGAGTAGTGGATAGCCTTGTCTGCTAGTTGTGCTATAAATCAGCGGATGGATTGGAGTCTTCCTTGTAGGCCTCTTTGTTGCTTCAATGTTTTTGGTGCATCCATTTCAAGGATTTCTTTGACTTTGGAGAGATCTACCTCGATTCCTCTCATGGATACAATGTATCCTAAGAGCTTTCCTGATTGTACCTCGAAGACACACTTCTTTGGATTTAGTTAGACCTTATACTTCTCTAGCTTATCAAAGATGCAGCTCAATGCTACTATATGATCTCGACGTTTCTTTGACTTAGCCAATATATTATCCACATAATCTTCCATAGTCTTGTGGATCATGTCATGAAAGATTAGTTTCATGGCCCTTTGATAAGTAGCTTCTGCATTCTTCAACCCGAAGGGCATCATATTCTAGCAATATGTCCCCCATGGACAAGTGAAAGCTATTTTGTGTTGGTCATCCTTTGCTATCATGATCTGGTTGTAACTTGAGAATCTGTCCATCAAGGATAACATCTCATGTCCTGTTGTCATATCCACAATCATATTGATGTTTGGAAGAGGGAAGTCATCCTTGGGACATGCTTTGTTTAGATCTTTGAAGTTCGTGTAGATGTGGATTCCCCCAGTGGGCTTTGAAATAGGTACAATGTTTGAGACCTACTCTGGATAATCAATCGACCGTATGAACCCTACATCTAGGAGCTTTTGTAATTCCATTTTGACCAATAATGCTATATGGGGATGCATTTTTCTTAGCTTTTGTCTCACTGGCTTTGCTTCAGGATACACAGCTAGGTGGTGAACCACAACCTTTGGATCAAGACTAGGCATATCGACATAGGTCCATGCAAAGTTTATCTTTCTTTCTTTGAGGAATGTAGCCAAGAGTTCTTGCTCTTTTATCATAAGTGACTCTGCATAGAATGTTATGTGTGGTAGTTCCTCTATTCCCAGGTTGACTAGATTGCATCTTTCCGCTAGGACTGCTGACTTCTCTTGATGAATTGCACTGAGAGGAAGATTGAATCCTTCATCCTCCAGTACCTTAGAGAGGTTTTCACCATTAGACGCGTCCTTTATTTTTACTATTTTTGGGTCAGAGAGTGCCACAGTGTGGTTTTCACTCAAAGACCTAGAGATTATTCTCATATTTTCACTTTTACGACTGAAGGATTCAATCGTTTCCCCGTAATAATCCTGTGTGTTTAGTATGATGTCGAACCAAGCCTTGTGATCTCCGTATGGTATCGTATCTCGCAATCCCATGAATTCTAAGAGTGCCTCATCATTTTCGAATGTGTCCAAAATTGGTGGTCCTCGTTGGTTGTAATCGATGAGTTGGGGATAGAATAAGTTTATTTCATGGGTTTGATGGTTTGACTTGAAGGACAAGGTACTAATCATGAGAAGGGATGAATCCTTGAAAAGCATAGGAAAATCAGTTATGGGATCTTCATCACTACTACACACATTAGTTATGTCAAAGGTAAAGTTGTCTATGACTCGACCTGTGGATACTGGTAATTGAAGGGTGAATATTGATAGTTGAGGGGGAGTTTTGAACTTTCTAACTGAGGCACATTTTCCAAGTATGGTCACCTTTAGAGGGGTACATCTGAGGCCAAGATTCCTCATACGCTTCTCTGGAATGAGAGGTACTAGAAGCCCATTGTCATTTTGTCCAAGCTTCTTGTTTCTGTTATAGCCCATACCAAGCATCATTTGTAATCATTTTTTGCTCTCATCCATGGGAATATAAGGTGTGGGCCTTTCATCTTGGTATAGTAAGCTTGATATGTCTTTCTCATCTACTATTTCCTGACTTAGATCTCCCCAACATCTGAATCTAGAAGGGTTTGCTCTGAAGGTATGGGATGATGTTTTAGCTTGTTGGGGTTGCCTGTGAGACCTAGGAGATTGAGGTAACTCTCCTATTACGAAAGCACTTTTCTTCATTTTATAATCCCCACACCCATTGTCTTGGATGATGACTTTGATTTCGGATATATTAGGAATGGCGGGTGTCTTTGTCTTAGAAATGGAGGCCAAGGTAGCTAGGTCTACATACAGAGTTGTAGGGCCTTCATCGTTCTTTGGGACTTGGGGGATTTTATAGTACTTTGCTTCTAGGTTCTTGCAGTAAGCAAAGGGTTCAGGATCACCATAGACCGTGACCTCTTGATTTTGATATGGAAATTTGACACACTAATGGAAGGTTGATGCAACAACTTGCATCCCATGGATCCATAGACACCCCAAGAGGATGTTATAAGGCAGATCAAGGTCAAGGACCTAGAATGTGGTTTCCATAATGGCTAGCTCTACTTGAATAGGGAGTTGAATAGTGCCCTGAGACACTCTTTCTTGATCATCGTATGCTTTGATTGTGATACACTTACCTTTTTCAATGGCATCCTCTGAGAATCCCATATTCTTTATTAGTTTGAGGGAACAAATATTGAGACCTACACCCCCATCCACCAAGACCCTTTTGACTTTGTTTTTATGAACCAAGACTTCAAGGTGGAGTGTGCAATTATGAGATGGTTGAGCGGGAAATTCCTGATCAAAGAATGTTAGGAGATTTGGGGTGGTGATGTGTCCAACCATAGCTTGGAACTGGTCAATATCAAGATCTACGAAGATGGTGGATGAATCCAATGCTTCCTCTAGTATTTTTCTATGTGTGGGTGATATCTTTAGCAACTCCATGATGGAGATCCGAGCAAGGGTTCTTTTCAACTGGTCCAAGACATTGTAGCCATTAGGAATGAATCTCGGATTTGAGGTGGATGCTCTAGGTGGCTGTGATGACCTAGAAATGGTAACTTTGTCACCACGTGTGGTGACTCCACAATCAACTTTGGCTCCTTTGATGTTAACAACAGTGACCCATTCATCTATGGATGCAATAACATGATCGTACACATGGTTCACACTGGCATACTTTTATTTTCCATGGTTGTTCCCTTTGTTATGATTCAACATTAGATTCGTGTATATATTTTAGGTCCTAATTTCTAGCTATTTGTTTTTATGACCTTGCCATTGATGGGGTCTTGGATCAGATTTTTCAGCCTCATGCAACTCGCTGTTGTATGCCCCTTGATTTTATGAAAATCACAAAGGTGGTTCTCATTGTACCATGGTGGTTTCACTTGGGGCTCTTGATAATTCTCATAAGTGGGAATTTTGATGAGATTTTTGTTTACCAATTTCTTCATGACTAATTCAATTGGTTCCCCAAGGGCTGTGTACTTCCGCTTGGGGGGATATTTGTTCTACGGAGGTGGTCCCCCTTGATTATTCAGGTTATTGACTTGATTATTAGGTGGTAGTTGTGATACCGCATTGGTTTGAGTGTTGTTTTGATTTTTTTTTATGGTTGCTGGTATGATTATGTGTTTTGTTTTGGAGCATTGATTATGACATTGGCATCCACCACATCATCATTGTGACGTTCCTATTTTTTGCCCACGTGAGAGGTTTTTCGTTATAGCTGGTGGAAGGGTGGTTATCTTGATGTTCTGGATATGTGGGTGTCCCCTCTTGTGTAATAAGGGCTCGTTTGATATTGAGCACCTTGGGGATCAAATGGTCGTACGTGGCGATACATTACATCTTGAGATGGAATACCAAGGTTTTCTCAAGATTAGCAATGATGGTGCAAACTTGTTGTTCCTCTGGCATGGCCCATTTGCTCCTGTTGGCCTTGTATCGCCATCATTGTAGGAAGGAAGATAACGATTCCCCCTTGGCTTGTTTAAGGGAAGATAGTTCCTCTAGACTGACATCCATACCTATATTGAATGTGTAGTTTTTTATGAATGTGTCTATAATCTCTTGGAATTTTTTGATGCCAGGAGGAAGGCGAGAGAACCACTCCATGGCAGGACCAACCAAACTTTGAGGGAAGAGCCGCATTAGATATGTATCGTCATATGCAACCTCCATCCAATGTACCTGGAATATCCTGATGTGATCTTTAGGGTTTCCTGTCCCACGATATTTGTCGAATTTAGGGATTTCAAACCCCTTTGGGAATGGTACCATTGCAAGGATCCTATCGAAAGGATAGGGGCACAAGTTGCTTGGTGTATTTGTTGTTTTCCCTGATTAGAGATCGAGCACTTGCTATGAGAGCAATTTCATTTGTGTTATCACGTCATCTTGTAGATCAAGAAGTGGAGTGAATGTGTTTTGAAGTGGTCAAGGTGTTTGAGTGATGGGTGGAGTGTTGGGTATGTTGGCGGGAGTTTGTTGCAAGCTCTAATGCGTGATCGAGGCTTGCTAATATGCTTGCATTTGTTGTTGTGCCAACAACTCTTGTTGTTGTTGTGCCAACAATGCTTGTTGTTGGTCTTGTTGTTGTTGTGCCAACAACGCTTGTTGTTGGGCTAGTAATTAAGCTGCTTGCTACTGTGCTTGGTACTGTTGCAGGACTTGTTGATATGCTTGTTGTTGAGCTACTTGCAGTTGTGCCTAGTATTGAGCTTGTGCTTGCTGAGCTCTAGCCTATGCTTGTTGGGCTGCTTGTGTAGCCTGGGCAACCTATGTAGCTTGAGTTGCTTGCGCAGCTTGGGCAGATTGGGCAGCTTGTTGTTGTAGCAACAAAGCTTGAGCTTGGGCAGCCTATTGTGTTTGTTGCGTTTGTTGTGCGGCTTGAACTACTTGAGCAACCTTATTTTGTTGAGTAGCTTGTTGTGCAACTTGCATGTTTTGTGCTTGTTGAGCTTGGAACTGTTGAAGTGCCTTTTGATAGGCTTGTTGAGTTGCTTGCAAAGTGATGCTATATTGGTTGGCCATGTTTGTTCTTGGTGGTGGTGGTGGTGGCGGATTTGGAATGGTGTTTGTTGTTGTGATGAGGGGTTTCGTTGTATTGATGATAGGGATTTGTGTAGTGGATGGTGCGATTGATATGCTTGGTCCTTGAGAGACCACGTTTATGGATGGTGTAGTGATTGCCTGTGTTTCTTGAATGGTTGCCACCTATTGTTCTGATATCGATGGCAAGATTAGAGGATTTGGTATGATGTTTTGATTCATGATCAAGACCCGTTACTTTGATTCTGTTGATTAATGGTTGGTAAAGGGGGAAGCCCTAAACTGAGGAGTGGTGTGGATGTTAATGGAAAAGGTGGAAGTGGTGGAAAAATGGGTGGTGTGTTCACTTGAGGAAATGGTGATGATGAGGGGTCAAAGATGCCCCTGGTCCAAATAGCCCACCTTCTCCTTGCGAAGTCATAGGGGGAGAGGTTTGTGTGTTGAGAGGATATGTCAGTTTTGCATGAAAAGAGGATGGGTCATTGGGTTCATGAAAGGTGAGTGGAACGTATGTGTGTAGCGGATTTTGAGGAATGGATTGACTTGAGATGGTGTTTGCATCGAAATCTTGGTTGTTAACAAGGGGATGTGTTTGAAGTGCATGAAGCAATGAGCTTCCCTTGTTGACAATTGGTGGAGTTGGAGCAATGGATGATGTGATTTTGGGGATGTTTTGAGTGATGCTTTGAAATGGAGGTGTGGATGAGATTGGAGGCATAATCTTGGTTTCTCCACAAGAGTGGTCACATCATAGTCGGAATGGAGTTTAGCCCCTTATTTTTCCAATTCTAGCATCTATTGTGAGGGATTGAGCTTCATCATGGTATTGACAATTATGTGAGTTTCAGAATTTTGGACCATTTCAATAATTTCATCTTGTGTCATCCCTAAGACATTGTTGGTCATGTCTTCTACTTGACCTTCCTCTTGAGACTTTTGTGGAAGTGGAGGAAGATTGAGCTTGGGATTGCTAGATCCAATGGGATTTACTCCAAGAGTGGTTTGACTCAAGTCACTCAAAGTTGATGTTTCTTTGTTCATTTCCATGTTCTTCTTGTGTTGAGATCTAGTTTGAACCATAAAATAGGGATCAATTTTAAAGAATGTAAGAGATGAACCTCTAACTCTTTGGATTGATCTAATATTTAGGTACAAAAAAAGAAAGTATAAGATATTAGGGATCAAAAGGATGGTGATGAGATAATGAAAGATGGATGATTGGTGAACGATTGGAACTTTTAGGAAACCTTGAGGAGAATGCTAAACTTTAGGACTTTGGCTTGATGTTTGATTTGATTTTGATTGGATTTGGTTTGGATAATGAACTCATAAACTCTAAGAGGTTGGATGTTGTCCTAGAGTAAACTTGTCCACAAGATGATAATTTTACTAAGTGTGCAAAGAAGGATTCATCTACACACCACTAGTCAAACAAGATGATTTGGATTTTGATTTTACAGGATGTGCCCAAAGTTTAGCATGAAGGATTTTTTCAAGATTTCCAAGATTTTTTTGTGAGATGATTTTGATTTTGATGTTTGAAGGATGGATGAGAGTGTTTTGATTTTGATCCTAAGAGACTTAGAGAGACTTTTGTTTACTAGACCAAGGTGTTGAAGAACATGCTATTACTTCCTATGTGAGATACTCAAACCTTTGAAAGAGACTTGGATTTTGACAATAGTAAAATGAATACAAATTTGGATTGTTCCTTGATGCACGTTTGTAAAAGTTGAAGGTCAATCTTTCTCTAAATTCATAAAGCATGGACAAACGTTTCTTGCAAGATTTTTGACTAATACCTTTGGATTTTGGTTTTCGGATTTTGATATTTTGGGAAATCATTTGGAAAAGCACATGTGTGAGGTCCAATTGTTTCTTATCTTTGCTTAATGATTTCTTTTTACCACAAACACTTTCTTGATTAGGTTTTCAAACTAAATGTCTAATGTACCAATTTATTTTCATCCCACAAAGTCCATTATGTGGAAATCAAGGAAATTAAGGCAAAAGTTTCCTATTGTTAACTTTAGTGAGAGAAAATTGTGGTGTAAATTCAAATGCTTAGAAGCATCGAAGGATAGAATCCCTAGGGAAAGCAATAACACTTGGATTTTGTCAAAGGTACTTGCTTCCTCTAAAGGGTTTGAAATTTGATGATCATGTTGAATGTTTGTTTTCCAATGTTTTAGATCCAAGCAAAGTGTTTTGATTCCAAGAACATGCACAACCCTATGGATAATTAAGAGACAATATTTGTTGAATCCCCACTTGGATAAAGCCAGTTGCACTTATTCTTGGTGGATGATTAAAAGCTTGACAACACTGTCTCCCCTCCACTAGACTCACTTCTATAGGTCAGCCAAGCTTTATTACCCATGAAACTTCCATGGCATACTTCTCATCTCTACCAAGAACCGCAACAATGTGGGGCGGCTTCAGAACGACTGTTCTTACACCAACAAATAGATAAGGATTTGGAATTCTAAAAAAAAGGTTCTAGTATAGGAATTTTGTTCGTGGGGGATCATCCATACGACAAGAGACCATTGTTGCCCTTCTTGTTAGAATAATCCTCGTGATACTTGAACTTTCCTCAAGTACCCACACTTATATACCGGGTGGAAGTCGCTTGGCTTTAGCGTGTTCTCAGTTGGGTCGTTCCCTGGGGTGATTACTTTTTCCCACTAGGCAGACCCTCTAAGGATAAACAAAAGTGAGCAAACACATCTGTAGCTCAATCAATCTTTCTTTGCGAGAACAAAGAGAGAACACACGCGATATACCGAACTCACGCTAGTAAGCTTTGTTCAATTTTAAGGATCCAAATTGAAGTGTGGAGGCAATTACTTACGCAACTTAATGTCATAAAAATACTTTTGATTCTCAAGATAACTGTGAGGCACAAGAGAAGTGTAGACGTCTTTTAAGTGATATTACTTTGTATAAGAAATTACAAAACACAAAAGCACATGTTCATTTTAACTTCAAAGTAGAAAAATGAGTTCTTTTTAAGCACCAAATTTGAAGTGTGAGATTTGTTTGTTCAATTGTTAAGTCCAAAACAAAATGTAGTAAGTTCCTAAGATTCTTTTTAACCCCTTTGTTTTGTTCTTTTTAAGCCCAAATTAAATCTATTGAGTCCTAAAAAATTTGAAGAGAACAAAGCCTTAAAGTGGGATTATAATTGCTCCCAAAGTGTTCAAAAACACTTGATACAATAGATTGAAGATGCCATAGAGAAGTCTTTGTCTTTGTTTCCTCCTTTCACTTTTGATCAAGCCAACCTACAAAAATTGGTTAAAACTACAAAAATAGAGGCCACAAACCAGTTAGGAGTCAAAAGCAATCAAAACAAAAAAGCACATGTTGAAATTAATTTGAAAACTACCTTTTACCCAACTCCAGGGGCGCAGTCTACGATGGCGGAGAAGTTTTAAGGAGTTAGCGTTGTTGTATGGTGATGCTAGGACTGATAGCGTCAGACTGTGTAGAAACCAGTGACCGCATATGCATCGATGTTTTGACCAGCAACGGAGTTTGGAATTAGGATGACTGGTCAACAGGGCAATGATTGAAGTGTCGCTATTTAGAATTCAAATATTTTAGTGGGAAGAAGTCAGTGTCAAGATTTGGAGTTTGACAGTGTCGCTGGACTGATAGCGACACAGTTTCTCTGTCAGTGGTGCTGCTTCCTGTAGACATAAAAAGCTTAAAAAAACCACAAAATTTTGAAAAAAAAATGTGTTAATTTCCTCCAATCCGCCCTCCTTCTAGCGCCAAAATGTGAATGTTGCTTCTAACTTGCATATTGGACTAATTATGTGTTTGTTCTTTGTGTTTGTGTGAGTCTAGAAACACCATTCACAAGAAAAAAACCAACAAACTATGCATCAACACTTATTGGAAAACAAAAACTAAACTAAAATAGATGTACAATCAATACTTATTATCTGAAAACTCTACTCTACCCTACCCTAAACAACAAAGAATGATGCTTAGACAAATCCATTCACTAGCTTTGTAAAATAACTCCCCCTTTTGACCAACAAAGGATGCACCACATGTTTATGAATTGTTGATAAGAGGTGAGAATCAAGAAGATGCCTCACAAGCTATTGCAATGCTTCTTGAAGAACATAACCAAACTCACTCACCTCTTGAATTTGATCAAACATATTGCTAATTTGGAATGAATGGGTGAGTTGGGTCTATTGTTCCACAACTGCAATCTCATCATTAGTGGCATTGACAATCGATTGTATCTTGTTGTTACTCCTGTTGGCTAAATCTCTAATTGGGCATCATATTGAAAGGATGAAACTTGGACTCTTACTATTGGTTTCTTGTCCATGTACTGCTGATTCTAACTCATCCTTTTGATTGGAATCACCTTGGAAAATAATGACCTATGTTTCCTCCTGTTCTATTTGCAAAACACTCGCATGTGTCTCAACCTCTTGATTATTTAAATCAAGGTTGCTTTCATTCAACTATTCTTAACTCAACACCTTGTCCAAATGTTCTTCCTCACTTTGATGGTTAGAACTTGGCATAGACATGCAATTTTCACTTTCATTTACAAAGGTAGTAAATTCTTCAAACACAACAGCTAAGACCTTTTTTACATAATATAATTTTGCAACAAAAACCTCAAGGTCATCCCAAAATAGATCTTCCTCACTATCTTCATGAAATTTTGATGAAAGAGGATTGTTTTTTACATCATAATAGCTCTCAGCAAGCTTTCTAAGCTCCACAAAAGGCTCACTTTTGCACTCCTCTTCTTGATCCAAGGCTCCATTATCATATTGATTGTCTTTAATCAACAACCCATCAGATTGTTTAACATCTTCTTGTTGTCCTAAAACTACTGTTGTTGTGAACAAACTCACACCTTCTTCATCATTTTTAATGAAAGAAGGTAATTCATCCATCCAAACTATAGAATGCTCCTCTTGATTACCCTCTCTAATCTTTTCATCTTGTTTTCTTGGATGATATTTTGAGATAAGTATCACAATATTCTCAACATCTTCAATAGAACAAGAAAGCTCATTAGTTAAAACATACAAAGATTCATCTTGAGATATCTTTTCCTATTCAATTTTTTTTTGTTCTAACAGATACTGCTCCATAGCTAAATGAATTAAATCTTTATTTCTAGCATCGTCCATGGTGAGTGAGCTACTTTGAAAAAAATATAGGTCCACCCTCATAAATGCAAATAGTGAGAGGACCATTAGATTCATCTAGTAGGGAAACTTGTGGATTTTCTTAAGTTTCTTGGAAGGAAAGAGGCTCTTCAAGTGGTTGGTCCTCATCTTGAATAGGTTGATTTGGAATTGTTTGAACCTCATGCCTTTGTGTTTGAGTAGACAAAATATTCCTTTGTTCCTCCTTTGCAACTATCTCCCTCTTAACATTTTCATCAAGCAGTATCCTTTGTGTCTCCAACTCTTGTTGATAATAAAAGGCCTTGTAAGATTGTTGTTCCTGTTGTTGGAGATAGGCTTGGTAAGCAAGGTCATCTTGTTGCATGTTGTACTCTCATTCTCTGTTGATCTCTTCTATCTACTTTGTGAAGTCAAGCAATGTACTCCTTATGCTTGCAATCTCCTCCTTTTCACTCTCTTGGAGTTGGTTGGGAAGGGTATACTGCTGCTTTTGAAGAAAATAGGCTTCTTAGGGCTGATTTGGCTTATGTATAGACTGCCAGCAAGGCTGAACTGGGTAGATGGGAGGTATTCATTCTGTGCATGTTGGTTTCTTTGTAAATCAAAGGAATTAGGTGTAAAACTAGCATCATGATTATCTTGATAAGGCTAGAAAGAGGGTACTCTAATAGCCGCTTCATGAAATGGAGCATGATGAAGCTTTTCTCCATGAAATGGATACATTTTTCAACATTCATATGAGTTGAAAACTCATTGAAATACCCATAAATCAAAACTTAAATAAAAAAACATACCAACACTTTGTCCACCTTCAGATCAGTAAATTTGAGCTCAGAGTCACGAAATGTGTGTAGATTGTGCCTCACAAGGTGGATCTTACTGATATACACACTTAATATCAGCAATATGTGAGCAAACTTTGGATTGAAATAGTCTAATTATGTCCCACCGAGTGTGCGAAAAATTGTTAACACGAAGGATTGCACCTTGATGCTAAGCTTGAAGGCTCAACAATCTTGTGTAACATGGAAACACCTTTGAGCCCGTGGGTTGCTCATAGCGAAGGTGAATCTCTAGATTATGGGCTAGTTCCCATTTTTCTCTCCTAGAAACTAATGGATTTGATGGAAAAAAGGAAGAAGGATGCTTTGAAAATGTAAATTAATTTCTAGGAGGTGATACACCAATATTTTGACTTAAACTGCAATATGACTCACAAACATTCTCTAATACACCTGTTCTTACAATCTAAACTGATCAAATTCATCACATAATTAATTCACACAAAGGCTTGAGAAATTCTTGCACAAGTTGTGACCTGTAGTAAATTGAAGTTATATACTTGCATCCAATAAATGAGACAAAATTTGGAGGTTTTGAAGCAAAACACAAGAAATTTCTATCAAATCACTCACAAAATAACAAGACACCTGAAATTAGATAGAACTCCTATTTGTATTAGAATATGGAAGGAATCTCTGTAAAGTATAATAATAAACTTCTGGAAAATAAACTGTTGCTGCTGTATATAAAAGTGAAAATGAATTATGAGTTACAAGTCAAATCTCCTCTCTGTAGAATGCAAAGGAAAATAAGCCTGAACTAAGGAAAAAAGACTAAGTCCTTTCCTCTTTAATACAAAATTTAACTCAAAGTGTGCCAATAGGCGGCACTTGTAGTTCAACTGCACTCTAAAAATATCTCCTTCAAGATGATTCACGAGCAAAGAATAAAATCCCCAAAAAGAGGGCCCGCAACGGCTCCAAATTAAGCTAAAATAGCTTGAAACTCCCTCTCTCAACCAATTTGAGCAAAGTAGACTCCAAAAACACTCTAGTTTGACTGAAAGCTAAAGGAAAATCACTCTGAATGTCTCCAAATGCATGCGTAAAGCTTCAGTTCCACCTCCTCTTTTGATTTTCCATGACTTTAGGACAAGGATAAACAATTTAAACAAATGTTAAAGTAATCAATTTAGATCAACTTCAATATGTGTTATAAATTTCCTCACCTTTTTGGCATTTTTATGACATTTATTAAAGTAA
This sequence comes from Sequoia sempervirens, assembly GCA_007258455.2. Taxonomy (NCBI): domain Eukaryota; kingdom Viridiplantae; phylum Streptophyta; class Pinopsida; order Cupressales; family Cupressaceae; genus Sequoia; species Sequoia sempervirens. The sequence continues at coordinate 961,554,086 of VDFB02271358.1, forward strand.
TATATAATTCATTACTACAATAATGTTTATATTTTTATTCTATTTTAATATCATGCAAAAATAAAGGAATAAATTTAATACATTAGGCAAAAATTTAGGCCTAGTATAAAATATCATGCAATTTGTAAAATAAAAGTGGAAAAAGTCACTTAGTTCATCAAAGTTTAGGGCTTTATTGGAACTCAAAAGAGAAGCCCTAAATTCAACTCATGGGCTCATTTTGTATCATTTTCATCTCCCTGTGCTTTTCACATATGATGCTGCGCCACCATGAAGTAGCTAGGGTTTTGAAGATTCTGTGCAATCTGGGACTATGGAATGCGTTCTTCTTTGTTGGTAAGTTGCTCCTTTGTTGAAAATACTGAGTTTCTAATCTTTCCTGAAAGAAAACATTGTTGTGTTCTTTTATATCTATGAAAGATGATGTTTGTGCTCTGTTGTGACAAAAAGATGAAGAAAACTATGGTTTTTCTATGGTATTCTCCTTTGAAATGTAAATCTTTTGCTATCCCTATTGATATTCATGGTCATAGCTCCATGGCCATTATTTTTATGTATGCTCCAACCTCTAAACCACATACTATTTATGACATGAAGAGCTTTTTGGACATCATTTATGTTGTAATAAACTTGGACAAAGTCATTAAGACAAGGATTATATCCACCGACAATCCTCCTCATCATCTTGTTTGCTATATATTTGAATTGGTTATCACCGTGCTTTATATGTTTTATAGTATTTTTGTGAATGCATTTAGGAGTATATAGACTACACATGTCTATATCGTTGTACTGAGAAGAAACTTCATTTACTACATTAGTAGAGTCTTCGTTTCTCCATGGATTGTCTTTATGTTGCCTTGAAAGGTATTTCTCCATATACATTGGTTGTACATGCTTTTCACAAAGTGTTTTAAAATCTCCAAGAGGAATCCTTTGTTGTATGTCAAAAACTACTTTATCGTCTTCATTGTCTCGAACTAGTGAAGTTATCTCTCAAACCACAAACTAGGATTTTGTGAAATTTAATGGGTTTTTTCATCTAACTACTTCCTAATTTTTATCCAAAAATCATAAAAACCCAGTTCGTGGTTTTTGAGATATCACTGTCACTTTCATGACTGTCCTCATGCTAAAAGACCATCACCATTAATTGATGAGCATATCATGGACAATGTCTTTGCAGACCTGATGGTATCTTCACTGCCTTTGATGGAATGACTAACCCTCATTCTTATGACAATCCTTTTACTTTTCCTTTTGGATTTTGTGTGACTACCATCATCTTTGCTGCCCTTTACACCTTTGTCTCTATTGAAACTTACATCTATGTCTTTTATTTTATGCAACCATGGATCCATGAACTATTTGACCTTGCAAACTATCATATCAACTTCTCTTGACCTTCAATCATCCTTCAAGCTAAGAAAATCAAGGTCTCAAGGCAGACCTATAGGGATGCAACTCTAAATTTATAAGTCAGATTGTAACTGTGTTTTGTTTGACACCATGATTTTCATCCATTCATATTGTCATAAGGTCATTGCACACTTTTTTTGTTGGAAATAGGATTCCATTTAATTGCAAATCCTAAACATTAATTATTTCATGTTTCTTCTAGATTCTTGGAATGTGTTCAACAACACTAAGATTAGGATGAGATTAATATTTGATGAAATAATCATGATTATTGACATTTGTAATTAATTCTAAATGTAAGGAGCATGTGAGGGCGTCCATAGCGAGTTCCTAAATAATAGGGGCACATGAGGCACCCATATGGTAAGGTGACACTCACCTTGTGTTCAGTTAACTATACGGAGTAACAGTTAACACTTTTGTATGCATGTAAAGATCCTAGGAGTTAGGATTTGATGTTTGCATGCTTGAAGTTCAGTTCAGTTCAGTTCAGACCAGTTCAATTCAGTTTAGTTCAGTTTAGTTCAGAATTAGTTTAGTTTAGTTTAGTTCAGTTATGGTTTAGTTGTCTTCAATTAGTTTCAGTTGTATGTTAGTTAACTTCAGTTAACTAGGAATGCGTGGCTAATAACATTGAGTTGTATGACAGATAACATGGACTACCTCCAATTAACAGGGGATGACCATTCTTGCATGAATGGTGTTGAGTAAATGTTTCAGTTAACTAGAAATCACTTGGAGCCAACTTGGGTTCCCAAGATGCTTTCTTGGATTTACCTCTCTTGCATGATAAGATATTTATGAAGGCTCAGTTAAGTAGGATTACTTATGGGTGCCAACTTTGAGGAAGAGCTTTGGAATTATCACCAAAGTGAAGGATAAGTTGTAGCTTCAATTTGGGACGCCCAAATGCATGAAGCACATGTTGTAAGCTTTAGTCTTCATAGAATAACTCGACTTGAAGCAATGTGGCATACCTTTTCAAGGGCTTGAGATTGTGCATTGTAATTATCACCATTTGGAGATTACAAGGTTGCATATTGTCTCTATATCTCATTCAAGTTGAAGAGAGTTTTTATAATTGTTATTTGCAGGTGTGAAAAAGATTGGTAAAGATAGAAGAAGCATTCTCAAGCAAGAATTGGAGCTATTATATTTCAGAGATTGAATAATAGAATAATTCTTGGTGGAGTTTTTTCCCGAAAGGGTTTCTCCACGTTATATGTTGTGTAATCTTTCTAATATCCTGTCTAGTTCTTCTATCAACTTCTCTCTTCATTCTACAACAGTAAAATGAATTAATCAAGATAATCACCCACAAAGAATATATGTAACAAAGAAAGAGCTTACTTAAATCAACAATATTAAAGTTTTACAAAGTATTAAGCTAAGAAAACACCTCATTTTTCAACACTGTTTAGATTTGACCTCTGCCCACTCACTTGATTGGGATCTCTTTGCATGACAATGAACCCTTACTTGTTGATGAAAACTATATGTTGAATATTATATTTTATGGTTTCATTGCTCTTATGAGGGACTATCCCAAGGTACTTATGACTATGCTCTTTAATATGGACTGCCCCCTTCATCATGATGTCACACGTTGTTGATGACTATACATATTTTCCTATGATCCTCTTTTATAGTTGTTGGGCTCAACCCTTGTGGGAGCCACATTTTCTCCACATAATATAATTCTCATAAGTTATCATGTAACTATCATGCAATGGTTCTTGACTTGTACCTACACATTCAACAAAATGTTAGAAAAACTAAGAAGCCTAGAGCTTCTTATGATGACTAGATGATTATTTTTTTTCTTGAATCATCATAATGTTGATGTATCTAATCTTGTGATGTTTTTATCTCTAAATTTCTGATATGATGCTTAATAAGAAACAGATTGAATGCCTATCTATTTGGTATGTAAGAGTGTTGGAATACCGAGCTCTAAAACACTTCAATTTGACCCTTTCAGGTACTTCATGCAAACAACAACAAAACTTTGAGAAGGGACTAAAGATGAAGCTGATCAACCATGGGGTTTGTCATCCAGGCAACGATGGATCCCTCCTCTCTTATATGTCATTTCTTTCAGTTATTCAATCTTCTTTTCTTCTTGTATCATATCAATTATTCCCACGACTTGTGTGGGAAACCTATGAACATATTCTTTTGCAGTGAATATAACAACTATTTTATGCATTGAAAACAATTTCACTTTTCTGTAAAACAATTGCATGCAATAAACTAAAAATTCTTTCTATAGCATTGTTTGAATGAACATATGAGGTCTTTAGCAAAAAAAATTATATACCTTTCACTCTTAAGTCTTCACTATTTTCCCAGTCGTACTTGATTGGGCTAAAAAACACAATTAGGTAACATGTTCATGATTTGAAAATTGATGCCTATGGTGGATCATGATGGATTTTAGGTTTTGGTACATGCACCTAGCCATTCTCCCTTACCTAATGACCTATTTTCTAAGTGATCACATCTTCTATCTTCAGTCTACTAGCTACCTAAAGTAAGTTATAATCAAATTTTGGATCCATTAGGGTGTTTTGACTTCTCCCTAACTAGGTCTTTGTCATTTTTCATATTCATTTAGAGATCTTATTCTAACACACTTGAATAAGGTTTCTTTGCATTTTTGCTCTTAACACCTTAGATGCACTTAAGGTTATGGCTTGCACACACAGTTATTTACCAGATTTTCATCTTTTCATTAAGGTTTAATTACCAAATTTGGGGTTTGACCGAAGCAAACCCCATGCAAACAAACCAATTTTTTTAGTTTTCGCTATTAATCTGAAATTGGGATTGAAGATTTGTAGGTATAGGAGAACAGTGTAGACTGAGGGCTACAAAATCAACTTTTGAATTTCTAGAAAAGGACATAAGGACCCATTCATCCTTGGGCAAATGAATCCTTGTATGATGCTTTACAACATTTTTGGTGACAAGTGCACAATGTATTAACCTTCTTAGATTTACCAAATGATTATTGTTTTTGATAGTGTTATCATAATACTTCATGTTTTAAGTGACAAATCTCATAAATTGGATTATTAGTGCACTTTTATTATTCTCCCAAAAATGTTGTTCAGTCATTTTTTTATTTTTTTTAATAAGGAAGTTAGGGCAACAAAGTATCCAAACTTGGGGTTGACTCACCTTAAGAGTTGTAGGTCAATTCTAATAATTTGTGAAACTCTCTCTCTTCCTAATGATGTGGAAAAGGTGGCTTTGTGACTAGGTGGACATCCCCTTTTGTGCTTTTTGGCATAGGTCCCTCATTTCTGGGTCTTTCTATTTCACCCATCATTCCCTCCTTTTTCACCTTTTCATTTTGGTGAACCTACATTTGTACATCTTAATTTCTAATTTGGAGACATTCAAAACCCTATATCTAGGTTTTCATTAGTGTGTTTTGCATTAGTGTGCTTTGCATTGCATTTAGGGTTTATTTTTGCATGTTTTCATCCCTTAAATTCATAAAAAAAGAATCAAAAAATTTGCATTCATTTTACATACATCTTGCATAGTAGTTGCATTAAGAGTATCTTTCAATCATTTAGATTCCATTTTAGTTCAAAATTGCATTCCAAAATTTGTCATTTTGCTCACATTTTGTCACTATTTACACTTGCATTAGGACACTTGAAACTGGAAAGTTCTATCATAGAAATTACAGTTTGCAACCTGAAACAAAAAAACATTAGCAGTGACTCAGACTTAGCATCTTTTACTTTCCAGTACCCTGAACAAGGAAACATTTGCCCTTGGGCGAACCTGTCCTTGTATAGGTGTCTTGCCATATTTTTGGGAGCCTATTTATCTTTGTATGTGCTTTTTGATTCTGCTATCAAATCTAAGAATTTCATTTCTAAAATAATTTGTTTTGCATATTCAAGATAGTTGTATTTTTGCTTAAATCTTGAATCAAATTGGAATTTTTTTGCATAGTTAAGTTATGTATAGTTTTAGACCTTTATACATTTGCTTTATTTTCAAGCAACATTTCATAGTTTAGATAGACTAGTTTTCATTTTGCAATAATTAGAAACCATAAACCACCCTAAAACATCAAAACAAAAAGTATAAACTAAATGAAACCACTTGGAGAAAGCATAGTTATTTGAAAATGTCAGATATCTTTCTACAAGTTAACATATCCCCTAAGCCTTTTAGTAGTGATGACTTTGACATGTTAGATGAAGCCTTTGAGGATTTCATCTCACAAGGCTCTTCCACTAAAGCTTGTCATAGCAAAAGAAAATAAAGGGAAGTAAATGCAATCACACCTCAACTTACGATTTACCCACCCTCTGTTGCAAGAATAAAAAGAATGAAGGTGTTGTCATTGATGTCAACTAGTCAACTAGTTATCCACTGGTTGTTGTTGTCATTAGTGTCATGGATGAAGGTTATTGGTTGTATATGTTGAGGATATTGAGAAAATTGTATTGAAGAAAGGTTACAGGTGTTCAGTGGTTGCTCCGAGTTTTGCTTCTATGTGTGTGTGGTTCAGATATGTTGAGCATGGTTTTTGGAAGCTACTATATCCATATTTTTGGTTTCTAATTCATTGTATAGTTCAAGTTGTGTTCACCAATTGTGAACTATGGTTTTGTGTGTATCTGTTTGAGGTATGGGACAAATTTTGTTGGTATAGATTTATCTTTGGTAAAGTCTTATGACTTGTGGTTCTAGAGTTAAGTTGCTATGATCGTGTTGAAGATAATTTTGGTATCTGGAAGGTTCATGCTTAATTGAACATCTATGTGTTTTACACAGGTTTGGATGACCTTGTGTTAAACACTATCTTCGGAGTTGATGAAGTGTGTTGGGACCTATTTGGGTCCTCATCAAGCATGTGTTTTGGTTTCCCTCATTCTAATTCCACCCTAGGATGTTTTGATGCCGACCTAATTTAAATTCATTTATGGATGGCCTACTTTGGATATGTTTCAAAGTTGAAGATGGTATAAATACAAGATGAGTTAGTGGTGAAAGATGTACAAAGAGAGATAAGTGCAAAGAAATAGAGTGGATAGATACAAAATAGATGTGAATCAGTTGGTGTGTGTGATGCGAGTGTGGAAGATTAGTGTGAAGTCTAAATGTTGAGTTTTCAAATGCAGTGAGTTGAAGGTGTACTCTATCATTCATGCATGTCTGCAAGTGGTTGAGAAAATTGTGGTGGAAATCTCTTTTACATTGATATTTTTCTCTCTCTATAATATATCTCTTCTATCTTCTTTGTATCTCTATGGCAATGTGCCCTTGGGTAGCCTTGTTGGACAATGAGCCTTTGTAATTGGTTTTGATATTCTCTATAGTGTGAGTTAATCCTCACCGTGGTTTTTCCCTTATCGGGTTTTCCACATAAATATGCGTTGTGTTTTGTGATGGTTTTCAATTTCTGTAGTTGCACTTAATGTTTAATCATTTTAGCAGAGTTAAGAATTGTAATTGATCTAAGTTCCGGTGAAAGTTTAAAAGGTTAATTTTTTTACAACTGATTCACCCCCCTCTTAGTTGTCTTGTTCAACAATTGGTATCAGAGCATGGTTCCTTGGAGAAGAGCTTAACGACTTAAGGAAGGTCCGGGATGGTTGGAAAAGTTACTCATGATTATCCAAGGTTCGATGGAACTAATTATGCTATTTGGAAAATACTGATGAAAGAATATCTAGAGTACTGTGGATATGATGTGGAGAAAGCTTACAAAAATCCTTACACTCCTCCTGCTAATGGTTTGAGTATAGTTGATGGAAAAAGGAACATGAAGCGAACAATAAGGCAAATTACATTTTGAAGAGTAGCATTGCATAATTTGGAGGCACAGTTTGAGCTCTTACATATTTCAGAAGATGAGAATGTTAATGCTTATGTATATAGATTAGATGAGGTAGTAGCTGGAATGTAAGGACTTGGTCTGCTATAGATGAATCCAATATTGTAAAGAAGATTCTTAGAACTCTCCCTGATGCTTACAACGAAAAGGTATGTGCTATTGAACAAACCATAGATTATAAGACTTACACTAAAGATCAATTATTGTGATCTTTGATATCTTATGAGATGAGGAAGTTGAATTTGAGAAATGGATTCAAATCAAAGACTACTTTTAAGGCTACAAAAGCTGAAGATCCGGATGAAGAAAATATTGATGAAGCAGAAGCTAACTTTGTGAGAAGGATGAGGAAAGGCTTAGGCAAGTATGAAGGTAAGTTACCCTTTAAATGATTTAGTTGTGGAGGAATATGCCATTATGTTGCAAGGTGTTCGGAAAGAGCTAAGAGGAATAAACAAAGATATGATAAATAAAGGAAAGGTAAGAAGATCAATAGAGCACATTATGTGAATGAGGATGCTAGTATATCTGATGAGGACTTTGATTATGGAGACCTTGATGATAATGAATGCTTGTTCTTGGCTATAAAAGATGAACCTACTTCTGCTAATTTTGAAAAATAGGTGAAGGAATGTCCTTCGGAGAAGGAGATGATTGAAGGTACTATAATCTCTTCCCTACATGCTAAACAAGAAAAGAACTATTGGGTTGTTGATAGTGGTTGTTCACATCACATGACTCAAGATAAGAGTAAGTTTTTTAAACTTGGAAATTATGCTGGCAGCTTAGTTATGTTTGAAGATGATATTGGTGCTAAAATTTGTGGGATAGGTTCAGTAAGTTTTGATGGCAAGCATAATACTGATGATGTCTACTATGTTAAGGGTTTAATGCATAATATTTTTAGTGTTGGATAGATGTGTAGTAAAGGATATAAACTTGTATTTGAGGATGAAAGATGTGTGATCAAGAAATGATCCAGAATAGTGATTGATGCAGGAAATAAATCTGAAGGAAATATCTACCAACTTAAGGGTGCTAATGGAAGATGCTTTATGACTCAGATAAATGGTTGTTGGTTATGGCATAGGAGAATGTGTCATATGAATTTTGATAACCTGGCAAGGATTAGTGCAGTTCAGGCTATGAGAGATTTACTAAGGATTACAAAGCATGTTAATGTTATTTGCAAGAATTATCAATTTGGAAAGCAAACAAGAAGCCATTATAGATCAAAGGAACAATCTACTATTGGACTACTAGATTTAATTCATACAAATCTTTGTGGTCCTACAAGATTGAGAAGTCTACAAGGTGAAAGGTACTTTATGCTTTTGATTGATGATTACTCTAGATATACATTAGTTACACTTCTTAGAGAGAATTCTGATGCATTAGATAGATTCAAGACATTCAAATCTATGGTTGAAAATGAAGTAAATTTGAGGATAAAATGATTAAGTTTTGATAGAGGTGGAGAATTCACTTACCATGAGTTTTTTGGGTGAAAATTATGTAATCCCTTTTCAATAGATTGCACAACCTTGATTTCAACCACAGTTGTGTGAGATGTAATCTCTCGTCTCAAAAAGGGGAGGCACCCTTCTTACTGCTTACTGAAACTAAAGTAAAACTAATTAAGTATTCACAAAATGTACACTACAATTATGAGATGGGGGTGTGTCACATTCATACTTCTATCTTTTTTCAGAGAATATGTTTTATAATGCTTCACGGTTGGTAGTTCTGATTCGATACAAATTTAAACTAAAAACAAAGTAGTAATTCCAATATATGTATCGTGTCAAAGAAAAGCTTAGAGATACCAGCATGATAATAACAAACAATAAAATAAGAAAGAAAAGCTCGCGAAGGCACAAATTTTTTCTGTAGCTTTTCACCGATGGATCCTTGAGATATGTAACGAGTGTCGTATTAGAAGCACAAAGTCTTCTAGATATAACAATTCCACGAATAGCATGAACAATTACAAGCACAAAGTCTTGTAGATAATCCACCAATAGTTATCCAAACATAAACACAAATCTGAATAAAGAGTGCAACACAAAGTTTACACAGATTTATTCAAAGCCCTTAGATCCCACACACTAATTGCTGCCAATCTTAATCAAATCCAAAAGACAATTGATCCAAAAAAAATTATGGTATGCAAATTTCTTCTTTATTGATCAAAATAGATACATAAAGATGAACACAAGGTTTCATGTATTTGCTTCTCAAAATGGGCAGCACTTCGTTGCAAAAGATTAAAGAAAAAAATTACAAAAGAATTTCCTCTTATTTATAAAAGAGAGGGAAGAGAAAATCTAGGAAATTAGATGAACAAAATTAGGAAAGTTAGGTGAGCTAAATTAGGAAAATCTCACCTAACTTTGACTTAGTCAAAAATGTTGTCCATCTTTTTGGGAAAACATTTTTGTTTTTACATGTAATTATGTTTGTTGAAAAGACATTTAAGATGTCGAAAACTATTTACAAAATGCGTAAAGGAAAACATAAAAAATATTGAACACTAGAGAAAAGAAGTCTTCATGGTTCCTTGCATTGGGCACAAAAGTCTTCATATTTCTTCTTGGTCTCCTATATGAATGTATCATCTAGATTGACAGTGTAATTGACAAGGGTATGAACTCTTATGATTGACCTTCTGGCAGATGAATGAATCTTCTTGCACCTATCAAGATGTGTCTTGAGATTATCAAGAGAAAGCCAGATGTCACAAATTGCATGCATGGAGGTCTTTGAAAAGTTTGCATCCTCAACTTGCTTCATGATAGCTTCTTTGTAAATCTTGGAAAGGTCATTGGCCGAGAGGAAAATATTTTCTTCATCAAGGAGCTTACCTGGTAACTCCTTAATTCCAGTCTCTAGGATAACACAATGTCCTTTGACATCTTCTTGCACTTGGAAGACATCTTCAATAAGAGACTTGATCACTTGGATGTGGTGCTTGAGTGATTCTCTTACCTCCACATATTTCTCCTTGTCGGGAATTACCCCAACTTCCACCAACTTACTGAGCTTTGCTTCCTTCATTCGTGACCAAAATGATAGGCATTTTTCCATTTCTTTTTGCTCTTGGGAAAGAATACTTTCTTCTTTATCAAGCTATGATTTGAACTTGGCTATCTGAGTGGCCTTCTCATCCGCAACAACTATGACTTGAGAACCATGTTCTATTATTTCATCAATGAAATCATCCAACACTTTACCTTTAGAGGCAAAATTCTTTGGCTTTTTCACTACTAGGTCCTCAAGGCTTACCATAGCCAAAGGTTATACATTGCCTGAAGAGCTCGCAAGTCTTCTCAAAACAGTTGCATAACACTCAGCCTTGTCCTTGTACATGTTTCGGGCTTGTTCCATTTTGTCAATCCTTCCAATCAATGCATCTAGGACTACTTGTGCATCTGCCTTGGCACTTTCATTTGTCACTTTGTTCAGCTAGACTCTTGTGATAGTGTAGTCCTCCATGTTTACATGTCCTTCCTCTTGCGAAGATAGACCAATTTCTACAAACTTATGACCAGTCTTGTCAACATGAAGTCTTGAATGCACTTTGGCCTTTTTCTTCCCCTTGGCATTCGAAGGGGATATTTCTTCAAGATCGAGCTCTTCTGGAGAGATCATTTGTTTCTTTCGCTTTGATACTTGAGATACCAACCAAGGGGGAAGAGAGGAAGTATACACTTCTTTACTCACTATCAACTCTTGTGTTGCAGTCACTTCTATAGAAATGCTTGGTATGGTAACAATCGAGGTAGTATTTGTCATGATTGCTCCAATAGATTATGTACCAAGTTGATTTTGCAAAGACTCATTCATAAATCTGCCAAATTTAGCTTCAGATGTAACATCAAAAGATGGAGATGACAAACTTGGGATAGATGAGGGAGAGCTTGACAAGATATCAACAGTTTGTAGATTTGAAATTGTAGGAGTGGCAAGGACGGTTGATGCAAGAAGAGGATGAGAAATTTCCATTGCATGAGTGGTAGATGTGGGAGGAGGTGATATAGGAAGAGGAGGTGGAGGAGTGTTGGGATTGGAAGGTGTATGAGGAACATTTTAAGTTACATGCAATGACGTTCGGGGAAGATCTTCAATAATGTTCTCATGAGGAGATAGTTGTTGTTCATTGTCATGCCCAAGTTCCTCCTCATTACCTTCTTTTTCTCCTTCATCCTTTTCATATTCCTCTTCTTCTGTAAAATCTTCTTATGATGTAGACTCTTCTTCTGAAGATTCTTCACTTTCATTTCCTTCTTCTATGAAAGTTTGTTCCTCAAGAGCAACCTCTTTTCCTTCTACATGTGTAGGTTCAAACTTTGTTGCCTCTTGTTCTTCAACAACTTGCGTAACTTTCTTTCCAATAGTGAACTTGATTCTAGGACCTCTTTGGGAAGAAGAGGGAATAGCCACTTGTTTGTTCTTTAAGCGGAGTTCTGGTTGTTGGCTGGTTTTTGCTCCTTGTACTTCTCCTTTTGATTCGGTCTTGAAAGCTTTCATTTGGAAACCATGTTGATGCAACCATTCTGTTGTGTTGTGCAAGATGGGAGCAAGCCTTTCCCTTATAGAGATACTTTCCTTTTTTGACCATTGAATCGGAGGTAAGGGCCTCTTAGCAATCTTGTCTTCTTCATACGCAGAGTTTAGGATGTGGCCAGGATCTTGGAAATCCTCTGGTAGATCAGCCACACCTAGCTCTTTGATTTGCTCCACTGTTAACCTACAAAATTCCATTTTTCGAATGTCTTCTTCATCCCTGCAATCAACCCATATGTCTTCAAAATGATAGACATGCATGTGATCCTTTTTCAGTTTTCTCTTCACATCCTTGTAATCAAAATGAAATTTATATTTGTATGTCTTGATAATTATGATCTACATCTCTGCATAGACTGATTTTTCCTTTTGTACACTATGAACAGTATACCTCCCAATTTTCAATGGGAACTTGAAACCCGATTTGTGAATTCTCATGCGTTCCTTGTGAATTGATATTAGTTGTCTACACAATTCCATGAGTATCCATTTATTTGAGGGATATCTTGACAACATGTAAGGGCACCTAGTATAGCAACCTAACCTCATATAAGTGAAAGTCAAAAATTGCAAAAAGATACAACCAACCTTACTCACCACTTTGTATTCCTCATTTGACACCCTCTTCTTTTTGAGAGTTGGATCTGTAACCCTCCTGAAATGATGAAGACTTTCTTTTAGTTTCAACTGATAAAAATATTCATATACAAGTACAAAATGTCGATTTCCCTTTGTGGATAACCTTGGGAATTGCCTCATCATAGCAGCAACATACACCAAATAAGAAGTCATGTAGAAATTGAGAGTGGTTGGCACATTTATTTATTGCTCATGAATTTCATCACTGATTTGGGTTCCCCAATAAATATGAGTTTTCTTTCTCCTGATGATATGAATGTATTCATACATCCACTCCTAAAAATGAGATGACTTGGGAAATCCTTTAACCCTGCTCAGGAGAGTAATCATGTCCCTGACATCCTCTTTGAAGTCACTTCGAGGAAGTCCCTTCAACCATCTTGAGATAGTGGGCCTAGGTGTTTTCAACCATTGGTTGTTAATCAAATTTTTAGCCTTAGTTGGAGCTGCATCATACACTTCTTGTGCCTTTTGCATTGAAATCTTTGTGTATTGTTCCATGTGTGGAACTCTTAAAACAATGTCAAGGAATTCAAGGTCTAATCTCATCATGACTTGTCTTGAGGGGTCTATTATACTTCTTCTCTCTCAGATGTAGTGGGATGCAACCTAGAGAATGAACTTTGTATTATGAGCAGATGTCGAGAATGTGGAAACCAGATGCAAGTTGCTATGGAAAATGGATCTCAATCTGTCTTCCAAGGGCTTTTGTTCAGTTCTTTTCACAAAGTCTTCAAGGTCCTGATGACCAACTTTAGTGTCCTTGATTTCGTCCACCTTCGAGATCACCGCTGTAGGCGCAAAGACACCTTGCTATTTATATTTCATTTTTCCCTCTTTCTTAGAAGATAATGGAGGCTTCTTTGTTTTCATCTAGAAGAATCAGGATCAAAAGATATCACCTTCGGGATCACTTAACGAGATCTGGAGAGAAACTACAAGGATGGTGAATCAACATATGTTACGTGAAACTACAAAATTGGGAAGCATGAGGCAAGAAATCAATGCAAAACAAGTGGAAATGAGCAATTTGGCATAGAAAATGGAGCATGGGCGAAGAAACCAGGTTCAGAGCGCAAGCGAAGCAATTTCAGAGCATTAATGGAAAAAATTGTCATTTGTGTAGGAGCACTGGAAATCAACGCTTCTACACTTGAAATGATGACTTTACATGTAGGGGCGTTGAAAATCAATGCTCCTACATGTTTTCTTCCTTTGATATGTCAAAAGTGTCAAGGCGTTGAAAGTCAACGCCTTGACATGTCTTCTCACTTGGAAAACGTTGAAGTGTAAGGGTAGGAAAAAACAACGCCTCTGCATTTTGAAAGAAAGTGCACTATCATGCTCGAGCACTGAATTTTCTCGCTCGAGCATATCCTTCTTTGTTGTGAAATCATGTTCAAGTGGGTAAAAACACCACTTTTGCATCTTGAGGACTGGGCACTCCATGTAGGAGCAGTGATTTTCACCACTCCTACATGGAGTTGTGAAAATGCTTTAAGTGAAATGGTGGTAAGTTTCACCGCTATGACATTTTGGTGTGAAGAAGTCTTGGTGTTCGGGTGGTGAAAATCACCGCTCGAACACCAAGAGTGATGATCTTCATTAGAAAACATTTGAAGACTTCGTCATGTTGAACGAAACAATTTTTCTGCTTGTAGAATTGGAGCTTAGATGAAGATTCAAAGGTCAAGAGACAAAATTGGGGAATGGCAAAGAGAAACAAAAACCAAGGCATGAATAAGGGAAAGCTATAAAAACAAGGCATGAATAAGGGAAAGCTATAAAAACAAGGCATGACCTTACAAAAGGAAAACAAATCGAAACATAAAGAGATCTAATCCTAAACAAAGAAAAAATGCGAATGGCAACATTTGAAAAAGAATTTATAGAGCTTCATAAAGGTAAATAGAGAGAAATACTGACAAAGGAGAAGAAACAATGAAGTACCAGTGAGAAAACGCAAATGTTGAAAACCCTAGCTCAAGAAATCATGAAAGTATCTTCAGTCATGAACTTGTTTGGAGTTGGAGAAAGACCAGCTCGATGAGGAAGAAAGAAATGGTGAATTGAAACGAGGAAGGATTAACTTAAGATCAATTTTAAGTGATTTAAAAGTGTCGCAAATGAACTCAACATGCACATTAATGAAGGTGCGTAATATGGTGAAATACATGCATGAGCGGTGAAAATCACTGCTTGTGCATGTGGTAAACTTGACAAACCAACAAGTGCACAAGCGGTGATTTTTACCGCTTGTGAATTTTTGGTAGAGGGAGCAAAGTGTAGGAGTGTCGATTTTCAACGCTCCAACACTTAGAGTTGGAAAATTAACTAAGGCACATGTAGGAGTGTTGATTTTCAATGCTCCAACATGTTTGACAATTTTACTAACTCTCAAGGGTTGAGAGTTCATGAAGATGCTTGTTTCGAAGCTCTTCGAAAGACAAATGGGGGGAAACGCTCAAACGGATTGTTTGAGATTTTGGACCATGCATCGAGGTGAATTGAAATTCACCTCATTTTGCGTGCTTGAATATCATGAATCTATGAAACAGACAAGTTTCGTAGGGGGGTTATCCGTGAATCGAGTGCTGCTAGCTTCCATGATAATAGAGTAATATGTTTTTGAAGTACATGGAATAAAAAGATAGTTATTTTCTCCAAGAAATCCTCAGTAGAATGGAGTTGTTGAGTGGAAGAATAGAACAATTCAAGAGGCTGCTAGATCAATAATTATTAAGGTTGGTTTGTCAAAAGTTTATTGAAGAGAAGCTATTCACACAGTTGTTTATGTATTCAACTAAGTTCAAGAAAGAGCAAACAATACAAAGACTCCCTATGAGCTATGGTATGGAAGAATTCCTACTATTAAATATTTCAAGGTATTTGAAAGCAAATTTTATATCAGAAGGGATGAAGAAAATTTAGGAAAGTTTGATGCAAGAAGTGATGAAGGCATTTTTCTTGGATATTCTACTAAAATCAAATCTTACAGATGTTTCAATAAAAGACTAAGAAAGATTGTAGAAAGTACAAATGTCAAGGTCGATGAAACAATAAAGAATTCAATTGATATTGATGGATATGTATCAGATGAACCTAATTGCGTAAGAATTGAAGAAATTATGGAAGAACAGGAAAAGGATGAGCAAGAGAAGCATAATGAAGAAAATGAAAGAGAAGAAGAAGCTTTAATAGTCTCACTTAAGACACCTAGATATGTGCAAAAGAATTATTTAGAAAGCTAGATCATTGGAGACAAAACAAAAGGAGTATTGAAAAGAAGCAAGCTACTACTGGTGAAGTAAATCTTTGTTTACTTTCTGAGATTGAACCGAAGACTATAAGTGAAGCATGTAAAGATGAACATTGGATGGAAGCTATGAAAGAAGAACTTATGCAGATTGAGAAGAATCAAACTTCGGAATTGGTCCCAAGACCGATAGACAAAAACATTATTGGATCAAAATGGGTATTCAGAAATAAGTTGAATGAGAATGGAGAATTGATTAGAAATAAAGCAAGGGTTGTGTGTAAAGGTTACTCACAAGTAGGAGGCATATATTTTCAGGAGACTTTTTCTCCAATGGAAAGAATGGAATCTATAAGGACGTTCTTAGCATTTACTACTCATAAATATTTCAAGGTCTATCAAATGGATGTCAAGTTTGTATTTTTGAATAGTGAGCTAGAAGAAGTCTACATGGAACAACCAGAAGGATTTTAGTTGTCAGATCAACTAGATATGGTGTGCAAATTGAAGAAAGCTTTATATGGATTGAAACAAGTTCCTAGAGCTTGGTATGCAAGGTTCGAAAGGTATTTGATTCAACAAGGTTTCAACAAAGGTACGACAAATAGTAATCTGTATTTTAAAATTGAAAATGAAAAAATCTTGATTGTGGTTGTATATGTTGATACATTATTTTTTGAGGAAATGAAACTATGTGTAAGATGGTTGTGGAAGAGATGCAAAAACAATTTAAAATGTCAATGTTTGGAGAGATGAATTTCTTTCTTGGGCTGCAAATTAATCAAACAGAGAAAGGAATTTTTATTTCACAGTCTAAGTATGTGAAAGAGATGTTGAAGAAGTTTGGGATGGATGGTTCCAAACTGATATGCACTCCTATGGTGATTGGTTGCAAGTTAGGTAAAGACGATGATTCACCTAAGGCTTATCAGAGCAAGTTTAGATCTATGATTGGTGGACTGTTGTATTTGAATACAACTAGATCAGATATTATGCATGTTGTCTGTCTTGTGGCTAGATTTCAAGAAGATCCTAAGGAAACACATGTTGTTGTTGTTAAAAGAATATTCAAATATTTTAATGACACTCCAGATTATGGGTTATGGTATCCTAAGGATACTGACTTTACACTAATTGCTTATACAGATGCAAATTGGGTTGGATGTGTAGATGGAAGGAAAAGTACAAGTGGTGGTGCATTCTTTCTTGGTTGTAGATTGGTGGCATGGTTGAGTAAAAAGAAAGATTCAATTTCTTTGTCTACTGTTGAAGTTGAGTATATTGTTGCTACATCTTGTTGTACACAAGTTCTATGGATGAAACAAACATTGAAAGATATCACAGTGGTGTATGATGATCCTATTTCTATCTTTTGCAATAACACAAGTGCAATTAACATTTAAAAGAATCCAGTGATGCACTTGAAGATAAATCATATATCTATCAAGTATCATTTCTTGGGAGAGAAGGTTGTGGAGAATGAAGTAAAGCTTGAGTATGTTTTGACAAATGATCAAATTGTTGATATATTTACAAAGGCTCCTCCTAAAGATACTTTTGAGTATCTCCAGGATAAGTTAGGGGTCATTGCCCCTCATTTCTTAAACTAGATGCATATGGAGATGCATCAGTCTGGTGGATCTATAGATCTATCTTTCTTCTGGATTGATATTTTGGTGGCTACCTCTTAGGGGGAGTAGGTAGTATCATGTGTTGTAATTGTAGAAGTATCTTGTTTCCAATGTCAAAGGACAAATCAATGTAAAACATTATTTTCCTTTTCCATTGATGTCAAAGGGGGAGATGAGAGAGATGTGAAAAGATAGAGATGTTCTACTAAGGGGGAGAAATAGAAAGCAAAATCATAACAAGTATGTTTAGTGCTTGTATGTTGTCTTTGATGGTTTTTCACACCATGTGTTGTCATCAATGACAAAGGGGGGATTGTTGCAAGAATGAAAAGAATGAAGGTGTTGTCATTGATGTCAATCAGTTAATTGGTTATCCACTGGTTGTTGTTGTCATTAGTGTCATGGATGCAGGTTATTGGTTGTATATGTTGAGGATATTAAGAAAATTGTATTGAAAAAAGGTTGCAAGTGTTCAGTGGTTGCTCCGGGTTTTGGTCCAGGATTTGCTTCTATGTGTGTGTGGTTAAAATATGTTGATCATTGTTGTTGGAAGCTTCTATGTCCAAATTTTTGGTTTTTGATTCATTGTACAATGCAAGTTGTGTTCAACAACTATGAAATGTGGTTTTGTGTGTATCTGTCTAAGGTCTGGGAGAAATGTTGTTGGTCCAAATTTCTCTTTGGTAAAGTCTTATGACTTGCGGTTCTAGAGTTAAGTTGTTATGATCGTGTTGAACATAATTTTGATATCTAGAAGGTTTGTGCTTAATTGTTCTATGTGTTTTACACTGGTTTGGCCGACCTTGTGTTAAACACTATCTTCAAATTTGATGAAGTGTGTTGGGACCTATTTGGGTCCTCATCAAGCATGTGTTTGGGTTTCCCTCATTCTAATTCCAACCTAGGATATTTTGATGTCGACCTAATTTTAATTCATTTATGGATGGCCAACTTTGGATATGTTTCAAAGTTGAAGATGGTATAAATATAGGATGAGTTAGTGGTGAAAGATGTACAAAGCAACAAAGCAGATAGATAGGAAATAGATACAAATCATTTGGTGTGTGATGCGAGTGTGGAAAATTAGTGCGAAGTCTAAATGTTGAGTTTTTAGATGCAGTGAGTTGAAGGTGTACTCTATCATTCATGCATGTCTGCAAGTGGTTGAGAAAATTGTGGTGGAAATCTTTGTTGCATTGAGATTGTTTTCTCTCTATAACATATCTCTTCTATCTTCTTTGTATCTTTGTGGTAATGAGCCCTCAGTGTTGTTAGCCCTATTGGACAGTGAGCATTTATAATTAGTTTTGATATTCTCTATAGTGTGATTTAATCCTCAACATTTTTTTTCCCTCAGTGGGTTTTCCACATAAATTTGGTGTTGTGTTTTGTGATGGTTTTCAGTTTTTGCACTTGCACTTAATGTTTAATCATTTTAGCAAAGTTAAGAGTTATGATTGATCTAAGTTTTGGTGAATGTTTTAAAAGGATAAATTTGTTACAATTGATTCACCCCCCTCTTATTTGTCTTGTTCAACACCCTCACATCAACAACTAGTTCAAACCAAACCTATGCTTATGATAGGACCACCTCAAAACAAACCTCAACCTGTTGGAAGTATCTTGAACTTTACAAGGTAACTCACTAGTAACAATGTTTCACAATAATCTAATTATTATAATGTTGCTCATACATACAACACAAGGAACAATAGGCAACCACAAACCATACCTACTTCATTACCACTTCCTCAACCTATTTTTCCTAGTGCTCCTCATTTTCCTTTGCATAGTGGAAAGGAGAATGATCTTGTGGAACAACTTCACAACACTCCTGCTAATATTTCTTCATGGGATCTCATTCAGGCATCACCTAATTACCATAGCATGCTTCAAAATTCTTTACAAGTAGTGGTCCCTCCTAGTGCGCAACCAAACAATGTAGTAGCCCTAATCCAAGGCATGAATTTAGTCAATATTGATATTGTCTTTCATTAAGATGAGTTACCTCCATTGGAGATATAAAAAAATGAGGCCTTGATGATATTGGTTGTTATTAATAGATGAATAAAAATAACTCTCATCAACAACGGTTCGGCCCTTAATGTGTGTGGTGTAAACCTTTTTGATAAGATTGGAGTGGATAAGACTAAGACTAAACATGATTCCTTGTCTATCAATGGGTTTGATAATGTGGGAAAGTAATCTCTTGGTGTGATAACATTATCTATGAGAGTTGGAAAAGTTACCTTGCAAACTCTTGTCCATGTCATGCCTCACGAACTCTCATGTAACCTTCTTTTGGGCAAGCCATGGATTCATTAAATGAATGAAGTCCCTTCAACCCTTCATCATTTAATGATGTTTATAACAATAAGGCCTACATAATAAAAGCTGCCCTCCAAGAAAAAAGTTGCTTGCAAACTAAGAAAAATAAAGAGTCCTTTGAAAAAATTAATACCAACCTGACAAGTAGAACATGTGTAAGAAGAAGAAAAATAGAAAAGTTTTGCAACAGTTACAAAGTTATTAGATGACAATTGGGGTTCATTCAATTTCATACCATTCATGGGAGACTATAAAATCACAACAAAAGAATTAGTAAAAGAAAAAAGAAAAATAATAATGTCAACACAACACACGGTAGAACCATCAACAACATTTGATTCAACAATTTTAGAAGAAGACACAAGTTACACAAAAATTTATGATGAGGTTGATCATGAGCAACTGCCATCTTCAAAAGCTATGGAATCTCTTTATGGAAGAGGATATCAACTCTTGAAGCGACTTGGTTATAGTGGAAAAGGATGTGGTGTGAAAGAACAAGGAATTTGTGTCCCTATAGAGCCTAATATACAAGAAACAAAAAAATTTCTTGGATATTTCCCTTCTAAGATAACAAAAGCAACAAAAAGTCCTTAACTAAACATCAACACCATTATGCAAGATTCTTGTTAGACAATTCTCACAGTAAAGCATCTTGAACTAATAGATACCACAAGTGATGAATCATTGGATTATTTTCAACATGATGAAGCTTTGGCATAAATTTTGGTAGTTTATGACAGGTTACCAACTCATCACCACAAGCAAGCATTCACTTGTGCCTTAATCACTAAGGGATAATTTATTGAAGAAAATAAAACAAGTGATATTGAACAAGATAAAGAAGAACAAATTCCTAAAATTCCAAATCAAAGTACACTACTTGTGGGAGATACAATGAACATACCAATGGACATAACTAACAAAGAGAAAGTGATTCAAATAGGAAAGTGCCTTGATGATGATGAACAAGAAGAAAATGCAACACTATTACATGACTTTTTCTGAACTTTTTGCTTGGAATTATTTGGATATGTTAGGTATTGATGCTAAGATAATTACGCATAACATTGTCCTTGAAAAGGATTCTAAATCAATAAGACAAAAAATATGCAAGATGAATACTAAGATAGCCTTATTGGTTAAGGTTGAAATTGAGAAGCTCCTAGATGCTGGCTTTATTTGTCCTATCGATTATTCACCTTAGATTTCAAACATTGTAGCAATGACAAAGCCTGAAAATCATATTGGAATGTGTACAGACTTTCGTGATCTTAATAAGCATCTTTGAAAGATGATTTTCCCCTTCCTAATATTACATGATAGTAGATTCAACCGCAAGCCATGCTTTATTATCATTCATGCATGGTCTTTCAGGTTATAATCAAATCTTTATAAACCCTTAGGATAAATACAAGACAACATTTACTACACTTCGGGGAAAATTTTGTTGGGTTGTGATGAATTCTGTATTAAATAATGTTTGAACAACATATCAAAGAGCTATGACATTGATATTTCATAATTACATACATAAGATTCTGGAAGATTATGTTGATGATATTCTAGCTAAATCCTTAACTCATCAAGACAATATTAAAATCTTACAAAAATATTTCAAAGAATGTGTAAGTAGAACATGAGATTGAATCTAAAAAGTGTATCTTTGGTGTGGATATTGGAAAATGTTTGGGTTTTATAGTGTCCCACAAAGGCATTGAGGTGGAAACAAAAAATATTGATACAATCATTAACATGCCACCTCTGAAGAACATTTCTCAATAAAGTACTTTACAAGGAAGGATTCAACCTATCCATCATTTCATGGCATCTTTGGTGAATCAGACCTTACCTTTTTACAAAACTTCTTAAGAAGGAATTGGAATTTAAATGGAATGGGGATTGTAAACAATATTTTGAAAGTTTGAAAGAGTATCTCGCTAATCCTCCTATTTTACAGCCCACTATTCAAGGAAAACAATTTATCCTTTAAATATCAACATCTACCCATGCTCTAGTAGCATTGTTGGATCGATAAGATGATAATGGTAAAGAACATCCTCTTTATTAAATTAGTTGAACTTTAATTGATTATGAAACTCGATACACAATGATAGAAAAACAATGTTTGGCCCTTGTGTTTGCTACTAGTAAGTTGAGACACTATTTACTAAGTGTGGAAGTGCATGTGGTTTCAAAGTTTGATCCTCTAAAATATCTCTTTGCTAAAATAGACTTATTAGGACGCTTAGCTAAAGGGTTATGTTGTTAATTGAGTTTGATCTTAAATTTGTCTCTCAAAAGGAAATCAAAGGACAAGCCTTGACCGACCATTTAGCTAATGCTCCTTCTCCATTAATGTTACCTAATATGGACTCATTCCCTAATGAGAGTGTGTTGACAACTGAAAAGGAGACATGGGAATTTCACTTTGATGGTTCTAAGTGTCAAAATGGCTCTAGGGTAGGGATTATAATAAACCACCTTTAGGAAAGCCTATTCCCTTATCTTACCATCTAAACTTCCTATGTACAAACAACACTGCAAAGTATGAGTCCCTAATTGTTGGAATACGTGCAACTTTATCCTTAGGCATTCAACACATTTGCATATTCAGTGATTCTCAATTGGTCATTAAACAAAATAATGGACCCTATCAAGCAAAACATGACAAATTATTCCAATATAAAAATCTCACAATGACATTTCTTGAACGCTTTGAATCATATACCATTGAAAATATTCCTCAAAAGGATAATCGACATGTAGATGCAATGGAAAGTACCACTTCCCTTGTATCTCGTGATGATCCTTCGATGGATTTCATATTTGTCGTTCATACGATTACCAAACCATCAATAGATGAAAAAGTGAAAGAAGCGTTAGTGACTAATATTGAAGCCTCTATTGAATGGTACACATTGATATTTAATTATTTAAAAGAAGGTTCCTTTCCTGAACCAACCACTAAGAACACTAGAGCTCGTATTAGGAAACTTTCTACTACATATGTCATCCTAGCAGATGTCTTATATAGATTATCCTTTAATGGTCTTTTACTTATATGTCAAACAAAAAAAAATCCCTATAGCCCTTGAGGAAGCTCATGCTAGTGCTTGTGGGGGAAATTTTGGGGGAATATTGTTAGTTCAAAAATTAATTTTCATGGTATATTATTGGAGACATATGGAACGAGATTGTTTTGATCATGTTTAGAAATATGTCAAATGTCACGAGCATAACAATCTGATTCATGCTTCTGCTTCCAAACTCGTGCCCAAGTTCCTATTTGGCCATTTTCGGTTCGGGGTTTAGATCTCATCATAAAGATATCCCCTCCCTCTTCTTCTAGGCATACATTTATAATAACTGCAACATAGTACTTTACGAAATGGGTAGAAGCAATTCCTCTTTGCTCCATAATAGCTGATGCAATTTTTCATTTCATATTGGAACACATTATTGCTCACTTTGTTCTTCCTTCCGCATTAGTTTCAAATAATGGTACACCATTTAAGAATAATGATGTGAAGAAATTTTTGGAAATAATTCACACTCAACACCATTTTTCAACACCATATTACCCATAATCTAATGGACAAGCAGAAGCAACAAACAAAACACTTGAAAAAATCTTGTGAAAATAGTAAGCAAACATAATAAGGATTGGCACACTCAATTATCATATGTGTTGTGGGCTTATCGCACTAGTATTCAAACATCTACATGAAATACACCTTATAACCTTTTTTATGGTGTTGACACAATAATTCCCTTGGAGTTAGAAATTCCTTCATTATGAATTTCTCTTGGAGGACTTATTGATGATACCACTTATAAGAGAAATGGTTGCAACAACTTGAAATGCTTGATGAACAACACATTAACGGTCTCGAGCATCTTCAAGCTTATTCAAAAAGAATACAGCGTAGTTATAATGATAATGTAATTCCATGCTCATTTAATAATGGTGATTTGGTGTTATATGAAAATCAACACAATGTTAATGCCAGCCTTGGTGAAAAAGGAAAGTTTAGTATGAATTGGTTAGGCCCTTACATCATTTAGGAGAGCTATGGGTTTGGTGCATATGAATTAAAATAAATGGATGAAACACCTCTTAAAGAACCTATCAATGTTGCATAGATATTACACTTAACATCTCTTTTGAATAGTATGTATGCTAGAGCATGTTGTTAGATTTAGTAGATAGTTTTCTATTTTATCTCGCATTGCTTCATTCTCGACAAGCATTCCTTGTGTGTCTTGAATTATAGAGTAATTTTTCATTAGTTGTATTATTACTTTATTTTGCATGCTATTCAATTTCATGCGTGTTGTGTTAAATTAAATCATTATATGCATTTAATTTTCCATAATTATATCATAAGGAGCATTTAATTTAACATGATGGAACTTAATTCAAATGTTGTATCCAAATAAATATAAGTTTTTAGGTTAGATCACACATATAAAATTATATGATGGAGACATTTAATAAATAATCTACACCAAAAAATTTTAATAGATCACATTGACATCTAATCTAAATAACACATATAGAAACAAAATGCTTATATATTAATCACAAAAGTTTATATACATGATCACCACAATGTGGCATAATACAAACATAAGTACATCTAGGTGGGCATATAACTACTAGATCCCTCAGGGCCTAGTGTCGATGCTCATCGGGAGATAGTGGATCGTGAGTGGCTCATGGAACTAGCCCGCTATCATAGGCCTCAAAGCTCACCCTCTGTAGAAACCAAAGGTACAAGTAGTGCAACACATTCTTGCTTCACCTGATCCCTATTTGCCTATAGTCTCACCTGATTTGCTTGAACTCTAGCCAACTCTCCCTATAGTCTATCGAGCTATGCCTGTAGCCAACCATTAACTCACTCTTAAATAGAACTTGGGTGGTCTATAGATCGTCATACACATCTTGAATATTTGTAAGTGCACAACACTTGACTACTCATCCCGAACTTTGTAATCTTCAAGGGCACTCATAGCCTCCTCATATGCAATCCTCCATCATGCCAAAGGATCAAATAAATTTGCATGGTGCCCCACCATAGGCGGTGGCCCATGCTCTACTAGTGTAGCCTGATGTGGGGGAAAGATGGGGGTCATCTGTGTAATGACCAATCTAACAAAATCCTACCACCCTAGGATGTCACCTATAGGAAATAAAACATAAGATACATCAGAACATGATATAACAAGAAGTCCATAGCTAGAACTTAAAAGCATAGTAAAAAGTAATACATCATTACCTAGGCCACCGACACGCCGATCAAAATCCTAATGGATAGGAAGTGTGGAGGGTCTAGCATCATTGCTCTCTCTACGCTCATAAGATGTCATGCCTGCTATGTTAGCTGACTGCGATCAAGTGACTCTAGGAGGAACTACAAGTCTCTCCTCAGGGGCATCTACAACATCCAGGGTTGGCTCCACAAGATCATCTCTCATAGGCTGGTCCTCCTCATCCTCATCAACCATCTCAGCCACTCTGTCCTCATCATCTATATCAACATCCACAGATCTTTCCTCTCTCTCCTCCCCATGACCTAGATGAGGTCTAGTGTCGCTAATGGGGTGTTGCATAGGTAAGACTATTGTAGTTCGTGCTCTCATCCACCACTACTCATAGGATATTGTGGCACCTACATCATCCTCATATGTTGCTAGGGGAGTGTCAGGATCCTAATCAGAATCACTAGAAATGACATCATCAGCTATAGGCCATCAGATGTCCTTTAGACGAGCACCACTCTGTATTGCTCTCAGATATGTAGGTCGTGGCCTAGGTGGTACCCGACTCTATCCAAACTATCTCATGACGTGATCATAGTAGAATGGAAAGACTATATAATCATTTCACCCTAGTAAGAGCCTATCCCACTACATCCTCACAAGTTGTTGAGTGGTATCTGGCCACTGTGGTATGGTCTTATAGGGTCTCCATAATATTTCATCCTCATCGATATGATCAAACATAACCCTCTAGAACCACAAGTCCCTAGTTTGCCAAATTCATCTCAGTGTGTATCTGAAAGGTCAAGGGTAACCAAGAGTTGCTACCATGGGATATCTTATCAGCCTCATGCATGTGATATGCTCAAAGGCCCATACCTATAAAAGTGTATAGGGCACAATGCTATCCAACTCTTTATGTACACATCAACTAAGATCATAATATAAATGAGCTAACATACTGCGACCCCAAGAATAGATGGTACGATGTCGCTCCACATGTTGAATAGTATGTACAAGGCCTCCATCTAAGTGAGCACCTCCTCCATCTGGAACCAACACAATGGCTATTATGATGATCATAATGCACCATAATAGAGGCACGTGGGAGTACAACATCCACTCTAGCTTGATGCGTGGTTCCGCGCGCTCTACAGCTATAGGCTAGCCAAGACAATACTGAATATCTACTCACATCTATTAGTAATTTTGACCCTCATCAAAATATACCATGTGTCCTTGGATAGGTATCCTAAATATCTAGTGGACATCCTCTAGTGTGACTGTCATCTCTCCAGAAGGTAGCAGGAATGTGCATGTGTTGGCATTCCACCTCTCGACGAGTGCCATCAACATGGCATCACAATAACTCATGGGTGGCATGACGTAGATCCAAATTAAGCATGTCTCATTTAGTATCTCCTCCTCCTTTGTGGATAGCTGGGTCACCTGCTCCTAGAGAAGGGTAAAGAGATGGCCGCCAAGGCGTTGTTGTGCATGTGGTGGAACCTAAGAAATACGAAATAAATCATTAGTAATACGTCTAAAAAAGTCCATAGAATAATTAAAAGTACAATTAATCTATCCTGGGACGCTTTGGCCAAAACTAGACGCTTGGACCATTTTTGGATGATGGGTCCAAGATGCTTTTTCCATTCTAGGACGCTTTGCGCCAAAATGGGACGCTTTGTGACATTTTTGGATGGGGTCCTTGAACATCTAAAAATTCATAAAAAAGCATGTAGAACATAAAAATAAATCAAAAGAGAGTGTTCAGTGGACTCACCGTGTGTCGGAGCTTGCCTCGCGCAACCTCATCTCATAAAATATCCAATCTAGGAGGTCGGTATGCTCATTAGCTGAGCTTGTTTACTCCTCTCTAGAACACTGTAATTTTCAAAAGCTAAATGTTAAAATGATAGTTAGAATTATCATTTTTATTCATATATAGTCAAGTTTATTAAAGAAAGCATATTTTATTCCAAGCATATTTCATTCAAACCAACATAATGGGCATTGGAAAACTCCATTTTCGATGTCGTTTGTTACGTTGGATTCGTAATTTCGTCTCTAATCTTATCTAATGTTTCTCAATATGCAGTATTCTACTTTCAATTATAATACCCTATTGTAGATGTTTCTCAGTAATTCAATGAGGTTAGATTGTTACCCTGATTCTACCTCCATAAAGCAAGTGAAATTAGGGGGCATACATCTACCCTCGAATTTGATTCTTTGTAGAAGTTTAATAACATGATTTTAAATGCCTAACAAATCAATTTTGTAGGATGTGGTTCCTAACATTGTGGTTTTTCAAATGACTACATTAGGGGTTTCATTCTCCCCATTTGAAAATGAATCTATATTAGTATCCTTTTAAAGCATAATTTACTTTCTATGTCATTTAGCTTGCATATGCACATAGTGTCATATGACTGTTAAAGTGGGGGCTAAATGTAGTGTAGAAAATTGTACTCCTTTTAAAGTGAAAGTACAATTTCACACTTAATTTGGACCTATTTTAGTGACCTACCATTTATGCATTTTTACCCTTCAAAATAGGCCCCTAATTCCCTTTATTATGCATTCCTAAGCCTATTTTTATTATTTTTCGACACCACAACATGCATTGAACAAATGCATTTAATAAATTAAAGGCCCCAAAATAAATGAGTCTTGGCAATTTAGGCCATGACCCATTAGCCCAAGGGTGAATGGATCCCCTTTAGGTGCCAAAACCAAAATTGAAATATTTTTAAATAGAATTTTAATAATCTAAATTCAAGTTGCAAAGGTCGGCTATCGAGATTTAATAATCAAGAAATTAGAGAAGAAGCCTATAAATCCTAGTCTTTTCACCATTTCAAACTAGGTCGACAAGAGATTGAGAAAATATTCACAAGATTAGTACTCAAGAGCAAGGAGAGAACATTCAAGAAAGCAAGGTTGAAGTCTTGGAGCAACATTTCATTTGTTTTTGTAGGTCTTCAAGCTCATTTTTCCAAGTTAGATCAAGCATCGTTCATGATTTGAAGATTGATGCCTATGGTGGATCATGATGGATTCTAGGTTTTGGTACATGAACCTAGCCATTCTCCCTAACCTAATGACTTGTTTTATAAGTGATTTCGTCTTCTATTTTCATTCTACTAGCTACCTAAAGCAAGGTATAATCATATTTCAGATCTATTAGGGTGTTTTGACTTCTCCCTAACTAGGTCTTTGTCATTTTTCATATTCATTTAAGGATCTTATTCTAACACACTTGAATAAGGTTTCTTTACATTTTGTATCTTGCTTTCACACATTGTTATTTATCAAATTTTTATCTTTTCATTAAGGTTTAATTACCAAACTTGGGGTTTGACCAAGGCAAACCACCATACAAACAAACCAATTTTTTTAGTTTTTGCTATCAATCCAAAATCAGGATTGAAGATTTGTAGGTACAGGAGAAGAGTACAGACTGAGGGCTACATAATCAAATTTTTAATTTCCAAAAAAGAACACAAGGACCCATTTGCCCTTGGGCGAATGAGTCTTGGTAGAACACTTTATGACATTTTTGGTGATAGGTGCACAGTGTATTAACCTTCTTAGATCTACCAATTGATTATTTTTTTTGCTAGTGTTATCATACTACTTTGTGTTTCAAGTGATAGATCTCATAAATTGGATTATGAATGCACTTTTAGTCTTCTCCCAAAACTGTTGTTCAGTCATATTTTGTTGTTTTTCTGTCATAAGGAAGTTAGGGCAGCAAAGTGTCCAAACTTGGGGTTGACTCACCTTAAGGGTTGTAGGTCAATTATATTCATTTGTGACACTCTCCCTCTTCCTAATGAATGTTGAAAAGGTGTATTTTTTATTAGGTGGACACCCCCTTTTACGATTTTTGGCATAAGTCATTTCTAGGTCTTCCTATTTCACCCATCATTTCCCCCTTTTTCACCATTTTAGGTTGAATATTGTCTTTATTTGGGAGACAATTTTCACTAGATGATATGGTTAGTATTTCTCCCAAGATTTGAAGAGGGGGCCAATGTTAGTTTATTATTGACCAAGGTTTTACTAGTGGGGTAGCTTGTTTATAGGATCATTGTAAGATCACTCCTTGGTGGATAATGAATAGAGATTTAATTTCAATTGTGGATTTGATTCTAGAGACACACTCATTTCAATTCTTACACGCATACTAATTTTTGAGTTTGGTATCATATTAGATATGTTCCTTTTTTAGTTCCTATTTTCCTTGGATTCTAGCAAGAGATTTTAATAGAAACTTTAAGGTAATTCTCATCTTGTCCCATCTTCTACCTTGTTGAGAGATAATATATTTTCCTAAATTTGGTGGATGTGATGCCAAAAATTTATACCTTCACCTAGAATAATAGAAGATGTAAAATTGATACTATTTTTGAAAGACTCAAGATATATTTATAGTGTTTGAGTATTGAGTTGGTAATAATTGGATTACATATTATAAAATATTGGGATAGAAAGGGTTTGACCATTGGCCTATCATTTTTTTGGTTCATTTCTCCCAATTCCCACAAAACCATCAGTTTAAGTTTCTATTTATGTGGCTTCAATATTTTTATTTACACAAGCTAATGAAGGAAAGGTGGATGGAAGGGAAGCATGCATTTGGAATAGTCATCCACTCTTTTTTCAAGAGGCTCCAATTTTTCAAGTTTAAACATAAGAAGTGGAATAGATCCTCTTTTGGAAATATTTTCAAAATCTAGAATCAACTACAAGATAATTTAGATAGAGTCACCTTTCAAACCAAAGAGGAGGGATTGACCAGGTAACTTTTGTAAGAAAAGACTCTTTATTCTAATGAACTTTCTAAATGGGAGCTTCATGAGGATATTTTCTAGAAACAAATTTCTAAGATTGATTGGCTTCAAGAAGGGGATAAGAACACATATTTTTTTTATAATTATGTGAAGGGACATTGAAGTAGTAATGTCATAGATTCTCTTATTACAACCTAAGGAGATCAAGTTACCTCTTTTCAAGATATATCTAATGAAGTTATTATGCACTTTTTCTTTTTATATAATGAGCACAATTTTCAAGCTTTGGAAGAGAAGAGACTAATTCTTGATTGCATTCCACCTTCAATTTTATAGGATATGAAAAAAATCTTAGGCTTTATCTTCATTGAAGATCTTGAGATAATGGTGTTCCAAATGAAGAAAGGTAAGTCTCCTAGGCCTAATGGTTTCTTATAGAGTTTTTTCAAGAATTTTGAGAAATTTTGGAAGGTGGACTATTAGAGGTTTTTAGGAAATCTCAAAATAATAACCAGGTTCTCAAAGCCATCAATTCTACTTTTCTTTCTCTAACTCCCAAAAAGGATGGAACTACCTCAATTTTTTTGTCTTATTGTTATCTACAATGTTTCTTTTAAGATAATTACCAATGTTATTGTTGAATAGTTAAAAAAATTCTTGGTTTTTCTAATATCACCTAAGTAATGGGGATTTGTGGAAGGATGATAGATTCTTTATGGTGTATTTGTGGTAGCTAAATGTATTCATTCTATGTACACTTAGACAAGGAAAAGGTCATATTCATTAATCTTGATATGCCCAAGGCCTTTGATAGAGTCAATTGGTCATTCCTTTGAAACATTTTATTGGCTTATAGGTTTTTTTGAGTGGGTTATTGGATTATGAGTTGTGTGACTTTGACTTCCTTTTATTTTTTAATCAATGACATTCATTCAACTCTTTTTTAGTACTAGAGGACTTGGAAAAGACAATCCTTTATCTCCTTATTTAAGTATTTTAATGGTATTTAAGGATTAGGGTAGTTGTTGAAGTACCATACAGAAAGGGCCAAGGATGGTCTTGGGTTCAAAATACAAGCTCCTAGACTCATCTTTAGTTTGTGGACAATAAAAATTTGTCGGGGATGGAAAAAAATTATGGAGTCAACGAACTTTAAAAATTCTTTAGATATTTTCTTATTTACCTAGAGTCGACAAATAAATGATAAAAAATCTAGCATTTTCTTTTTTTAGTACGCTAAAACCTATTCAACATAGAATTGCAATTATTCTTCACTTTCAAACTGGGAAAGTTCTTATGGATTATCTAGGTATTCTCCTTCCTAGTGGAATTCTTAAACAAGCCAATAGAAGAAGATTATGGACGAATTTCTAATGAGGGTAATCCATTGAGAATTTTGGTGTTTATCTTTTGAAGGAAAGATTGAGTCTATTAAAATATGACTTACAAGCTCTTTTGATATATAGGCTCTCAATCTTATATGTTCCCAAGAACTTCCTTAAGGAGTTTGATGCTCTTTCAAGAAAATTCTTATGGGTAAGAAATTTGGAAACCTAGAAATGGATTCTTCTTGTGAGTTGGGACCTAGTTTGTTAAATAAAAGAAGTTGAAAGGCTTGGGCTTAGGTAGTTTGAGCTCAACTATTAGATTTTAATGGCCAAATTATATTAGAGATGGTGCAATATCTTGATAAACATTGGGTAAAAGTTCTTAATTTTAAGTACATGGGAGGAGTGGCAAATGAAGATATCCCATAGATGGAATTGATTAGAAAAGGCTTCGTGATTAAAAATAATATAGAGAAGGGGGCTTTACTTATTAAGGACATAATTTTTTGGATAGCTAAAAAGGGAAATAATGTTTTATTTTGAATAGATTATTGGGATAGATATCTCCTATTCTTTCTTCTCTTCCCCAACTTCAATATTTAAGTAATTTTTTTCAAGAAGCAAGGTGGTTCATAGCTGTTGATTTTAAGTGCACTATTCCTTTGGGAGGTCTTTGGTTTGTCATTGGTGGGAGCCTTGAAGCTGATCTAGGGGGTTCTTCGAAGGATTAAGACTTAATTACTTTAATTCTTGTTGACCAACCTTGCAATTCTTTGGAAAATAAGGATATCCTTGATTCAAGTCATTATTCTAAAGGATTCTATTTGATTTCTTTGGGTTATCATTCTTTAGAGTAGTAATGTAGAGTATCCTTGGTGAAGGAGAATTCAAAATAAATTTGGTTGGCCTAAGTGTAACTTTTTATGTGGTTATTAAGCCAAAACAAGTGCCTCACTTGGTAAAACATAAAAAAGTGAGGATTCCTTGGGCCTTCCATCTATGTTCTTTATGGTAGCAGTGAAGAATATACTAAGCACCTTTTCTTTTAGTGTCCCTTTTCTTTGGAGGTATAGAGCTTATGGTGGAAGATATAGAATAGATATTGTATTACTACAACTTCCTTGTCTAATTTTTGGGCTAGTTTGGTTCAACCCTTAACTTCAACATCCTTCCTTATAGCTATTTGTTCTTCTTTTATGCTTTGGAAAATTTGGTTGGAGTGAAATCGTCAAATCTTCTAAAGGTGCTAGAGTATAATCACATAATTTTGGCATGAAATTAGGAGTACACTCAAGGATATTATTGAGGAAAAAATCAACATCTATGAAGCTCTTACTTTAGAATTTTTATTAAAAACCTTTTGGATTTGTCCAGTTTATTTGCCTCATAGGCTCAACCTAACATATAATACAATTTAGTCTAGGAAGGTGAACAAATTAGGTAAGTGGTCTCCTCCTCCTAATGGATTTTTTGAAATTGATACTAATGGATTTGCTTGAGGCAACCCAAGTGTTGTAGGGATTAGAAAAATTGATCAAGATAATGAAGGATTGATTCAATTCATCTTCTCTACTTATATGGGATTACACCCTAATAATCAAATGGAGGCCTAGGGTATTCTTACATATTATGACAAAGCTTGTTGATGGAATGGAGGAAGGTTATATGTGAAATGGATTCTATAATTTTTGTCTCTTGTTAAATAAAATGAATTTTTAGGAGTCCTCAAGGTTAGCTTTGGTAGCTGAGAAATTTCTTCATCTAGAAAAAAAATTGACTCGATTTCTTTTGTTCATATTCCTTGGAAGAGGAATATAGTGGTTGATTGTTTAGAAAAACAAGCTTATGAATAGATGTGTAGTTAGAATGTTATAAATTAGAAATATTTGGCCAAAGATAAATATTAGTAGATTCTTTAGCTCATTCATGATGAACAAATAGGATAAAATTGGCTTGTTGGTAAGAGGGAATGGTACTCATGATTAGAAGTTGGACT
The DNA here is from genome assembly GCA_007258455.2 of Sequoia sempervirens. Classification (NCBI taxonomy): domain Eukaryota; kingdom Viridiplantae; phylum Streptophyta; class Pinopsida; order Cupressales; family Cupressaceae; genus Sequoia; species Sequoia sempervirens. The sequence continues at coordinate 961,587,188 of VDFB02271358.1, forward strand.
TTATTGAGTGTCATATTAGGTGGTATTATAGGAACCCCTAGGGGGTTACTATCATGTTGATTGTAATGATGGTTATAACTATTTATAAATCTACTTGTTGTATCTATTTTTAAATAATAGAGTTTTTATTTTTGGTAAAAAATATATATTTAATTATAAAGTATTAATTTGAAATGTAAGTGGCCATCAAATTTATATCAAGTGGTTTTTGTAAACACACTTGTGTTGTTATAATTCACTCATTTTTACTATTATAGTTACACCTATTGACAGAAAAAGTGTCATGTAATGGTTACTTTTCTTTTAAGTTATAATTTGGTTATCACGTTATTATAATTTTTTTATTGTTAAATAGTTGTTAAGGGGAATCACCCATTATATTGATCATCAAAAGATTACATTGAGAGATTTTTTATTTAGAATCCGTAGTCTAAAACTAGCCTATTCATCCCACCACCCATACTGAAAATACATTGAGATACACATTAACCTGATTGCAAACTACACCTACTAACAACCTATTACATGGAGGCAACCATAGGTACACATGTTTCCCGCACCAGTAACAAGTTCTATAACAACCAAATTGGAACTGAAACCACAACCCCAAAACTAAAACCCACTACTTGTCCCAACAAATGCTACGCATTTTCCCCACGTTTGGAATGGGAGAGGAGCTGTATGCTAAATGAGACCTCATTTTTCTTCCTTTTCCTTTGAATCGTGGTCCAATTTCCCTCTAGATCCTTAGCACCCTCAAAATACAAAGTAACTGCATTTTTTTCCTGATCTACCACCACTTCACCTAATTTTGGCTCCTTAACTTCCAAATGTTATTTCTTCTTGTTGGGGAGGAATATTTCATTCCCTCCATATTTGGCAGTGAACTACATGGTAATGCCATATGAGCACCATCCCAACCTATTGGGGTATCATTAGTGACTATATCTTCCCTGTGCAACTCTTCTTATTCAACCAAATAATGTTGAGGTAAAATGTCTTTCCACCATATGGCTTGGTTGTCACCTCTCTGCTTAGCACATTGAGCAACAATATGTCTAGTATTGAAACATTTGTAGCATTGAAATTGTAAACCCTCATAATCTATCAGTTGATTCCAACTTCAATAAGTAGTTTCTAGAGATAACTCATCCACAAGTGCTCTAGAAGTGTCCAACTCCACAAAAATGCGAGTGTAGGTTGTGTGCATGTAATTTGATGAGCTCTCATCAACCCCCAAGAACTTCCCCAATGAACTACCAATGGATTCGAAACAAGAATCAAACCAAAATTATAGTGGAAGGTTCGACAGTCTTACCTAGGTTGGAGTAGCAACAAAAGACTCAGTAAGAGGATTGAAAGAGGGGCACCACAGTTTCAACATAAGTAGGTGTTGATCAAAGCTCCATTGGTAGTCACATAATAATGTATTCCTGTCTCAATCATTCTTAAAAATGACCACGAAAAATCCCCGTGCACAGGGATAAATATCAACATCGACGTCCAATATGGGGCGCCATATGATGAGATTAAAATAACCTCATAAATATAATGAAATAAATACTTTACTTCACATCTTCTAGTCACCTTTATCTTGCCAATTAATTTTCTTTAGGATTAATGATTACTTGCTTTTTTGTGAAAAGTTGTATAAACTTTATTTTTTGAAATTAATTGAAATAAGCTAACACACGCTAATGTAATGGTTTAGTTTCTAAGTATTGTACATGTTAATAAGCACAATCAGTCATAATTCCAGCCAAGTGGAATCAACACAAAACTCAACACAATTGAAGACAAGTGCCAAAAGAATAGGCACTGAAACTTTAGGGAATGCATGGTGGATCAAGTTTTTGTAGTTTTCTGTTATTTTCAGTTTGAAGACTTAATGGATCATCTTGACCCCTTTAATGCTTCATGTTATGGATTTTAAGTCTATTAGTTTGTTAAAATTAGTTGAAGGATTTTTCAGTGTAATCTTTGCCATCTAAATTATAGGATTTTGTTAGCTATTTTTGTATATATAACTATCAGAAGCAATGATATATACACAGAGAGATATCATTATGTTGTCACTATGTTTTTGAGTTATACTTTCAATATAAATAAAATGAGTTTTTCCTATCATCTTCTGAGTTATTGGGTATTGTGAATGGAATCATTTTGAATGGACTAATCTTGAAGTTATAAAGTGCATGTGATTTGAGCTAAGTGTAGGAGCACCCGAGAGCTGGCCACTCGAGGGACTGTAGGGTAGATAGATAAGTATTCCATTTTTAAATTTTGTTGACTTCATTTTGTAAATGATGAATTGTGAGTGGAATTTATTTTCATATGTCAAGCTATATTAGATTAATCCTATAGGTTGTAAATCGAGTATGTAATCCTTAGTTCTATCATTTGAAGTTTTGGAGCACCTACTTTCATTTGTTCATTTTAAGTTGTTGAGTTGTTTTCTGTTAATTGTTAAGTTTGTTATCCATTGTTAATTAGATGTTCTATAGTCTCTTTACAATAATTTCCTTGTCAACAATTTACACACTTCTTAGCTTAATTATCTCCATGCTTTCTAGTTTAGTCGTTATGCTTTTTAGATTAATAATTTCCTGCTTTCTAGTTTAGTTGTTTCAAGCTTTCTAGGTAAATGATTTCCTTCTTTCTAGTTTAGTGGCCTCTTAGTTTAAAGTTTCATTTCAGCTTTCCAAAACATTTAGAAAATCTAAGAGAGATAGCCAAGATATCTTCTATTGCATATAGCCTTTGAACACTACCGGGCCGATACAATTGATGTATTTTCAAATAAAGAGATAGGACCTAGTGACAACTTATCACTTTTTGGTGTCATTGTTGGGGATAGCCTTCCTTTTCTAGTGTTATTAGGAGATTCCTTTTATACCTATTTTAGGAACAAAAATAGTCCTCAAGCTTCTTTTTCTACATGGTCAAGAAGCAAGGCCCCCATGGAAGATACGTTCCAAAAACCTCCCCAAGAGACGTTCCAACAACAAGTAGGAACGAGGAAGTCTCAGTTGAAGAATTTCCCAAAGAATTGATTAGTCCAAATCCCCCTGAGACCTTCCAATATACCCCAAAATTTCACCCATCAGAACAAACCTTTGAAGATCATAGTACTTTAGAGCCACAACAATTAGAACAAACCTTTGACAAAGAAAAAACTATTGAAGAGGAACAAATTCCCCTCAACATCATGGGTGACTGTAGAAATGCCGCTAACCCGCCACTGCCACACACATTCACTTATCCTATTGCTATTGATGCAGATGATGATATGACTATGAAAAATATTTTTCCAGCCTTCCTGCCAATCTTTCGAGGTTTTTCTTTTGAAGACCTTGACTAGTTTCTATTTGAGTTTAAGGTCTTGTGTCAGAAATATGACTACAAGATTGATAACCAGAAACTAAAGCTTTTTCCCTCTACTTTGAAAGACTTGGAGATGCGCTGGTTCATGGGATTAGCTTCAGGGTCAATAACCTCCTGGGATGACATGGAGTCTGCCTTCCTGGATAAATACCAGAGTTATTTTAGAGTTAATTATAGGAAAGTTGAGTTGTTTAAACTAAGGCAAAATGAGGATGAAAGTCTAGAGGATTACCTAGATAGGTTTATCTTCTTGTCTAAACGATGTGGCAGAGAAGCCATAAGTTTGGAGATTTTGAAGACCATATTTATTAAAGGTCTTGATGAAGATGCTCGAAGGAGCCTAGATTTAATGGGAAAAGGAGATGTGTCCCAACTCGGACTAGATGACATCACTGAATTATGTCACAATTTCTCTCGTACTCAAGGAGGTATTAGAAAGTCTACTCTTTTTAAAGGTTCCAATGAAATAGGACAACTGTATGAGGAGCTAGATAATCTTAAAACTAACATTCTTGTTCAGTTAAACACAATGTTGGATGGAGTACAAGCGAAAACATGAAATCCTGAGACCTTATCCATCTACTTTCGTAGGTGCCAAAGAAAACATCTATTAAGAGAATGCCCTTTGGACAAAGTTAAAAAAATTGATGTTTGTCAAGTTTGCGACAAAATCCATCCTACTGAACAATGTGAGATTTTGAATGCCATCAAGAATTCCAAGAAAAAGACAACTCAAGTTGAAGAAGAGATTAATCTTGTGAACCAGCGACCTAGAGGAAACTTTCCTTATGGTCAAAATTGAAATCCTTCTTGGAGGCCCCAAAATAACTGGAATCCTAATCAATGGGAAACACCTTGGCCTTTGAAACTACCTCAAGCACCACTGAATTGGGGAACTTATCCTTGGGGACCACCAAAATGAGCAAATCGGTCCTGGGGAAACCCTCAATGGCCCAACCCAACTCAACAACACTGGTACCCTCAAAATCCTGCTCCTCAATGGAATCAACCTTAGAATCAATATTACTTTGGTCCAAGACAAATGCCTAATCAACAACATAATCTTAATTTATCAGGCCCTTAGAATCCTCAACAGAATGAATAGATGAATCAACCATAACTTTCGACATAGCCTATTTTGAATCTAAAGAACAATCGTTAGAATACCCCAGTATATTCTATGGAACAGGAAAATATGACTAATTTGAATGTTATTCATTATGGAAACCTACAATTACGATAGGGAAAAACACTTCCGCAATCGACCATAGTTGGAATTCTAGATGAACCCATTAAAGATTTTGTTGAGACAACTAAAACATCTTCCACATCTTTTGAGCAAAACCCAGTGAGCACCCAAACCAAGATTTTTACGCCAACTCCAGGTGGAACTTCCATAACACCTCAGGAGGAGGGGGGTCAGTTTCCAACTGATTCTTTACAAAAGGACTCTAATCCTAAAGAGAAAACTCAAGCACCTTTTTCGGAGCGTCTAAAACCAACCATTTCAAAAAATACTCTAGAAATGTCTACATCCACCGAAATTGCGTTGATACAAGAAATCAAACGGTTGCAAATTGAGGTTCCTTTGCTACAAGAAATTAAGGACATTCCTGAGTTGAACCAACTGATCAAACAGTTGTGTATCAAAACCCCAAGAAGAAATCCAAAATGAATAAGTACCATTCACATCAATGGTTACCTAGCTGAATTTTTGGCTGGAAATGCCTTAGCTCTAAAGTATGATGACCCAAGTAGTCCACTTATAATAGTACCAATCAATGAGGTAGAAATACCTAATGCTCTAGTGGACTTGGGACAACCATCAATATGATGACTATTGATGTGATGGAAAAGTTGAGACTCAATGATTTACATCCTACAACTACAATGTTACAGATGGAAAATCAATCCATAGCCATTCCCAAGGGTGTCATAGAAAATGTTCTTGTTAAGTTCGATGGTTGGGAATATCCAATGGACTTTCAAATAATTCAGTCCCCCTCACCAAAAGACAGTTATCCAATAATCCTCAAAAAACCTTGGTTAGCCACTGTCGCAGGCAAGATTGACTGTAGAGAAGGAGGAATGACCATTTCACATGGTCCTAACAGTAAAAATTTATACTTGTATCCTCCTGCAAAGCCAACTGAATATAATAAAGTATGGATTGATGAACTAGAAGGTCCTAACGAACAAAAAAACCTAGCTTCACTTGCTATGGTAGTCATCAAATAGCATGGTGAAAAATTGGAGGATGAATTGGAAAATAACATGGAAAATCTTACCTTGGATTCAAGTGATGAGGAGATCTTGGAAATTGAAGAGCTTCTAAGACAACCCACCAACATAGATAACACTGAATTCAATAACATTAGTTTCTTGGGATTGCCTCGTCCTCTGGAAAATATCATTTAAAAAATGAATCATTTATTTGAAGATATTGCAAGAATTCAAAAAACTATACCACATAGTTTTCCTCTTAACACTTTGACAATACCAATGTATACTGTCACTTCCAACCATCCAGGTGTCAAAACTATCATGTTGTTGCTAGGGAAAACTCTAAATATTAATAGTTGGCTGACAAAACCAAAAGAGCATAAATTGTTTGATATCCTAGTGAATAGATCTAAAGATTTTGCTTGGGACTATACAAACATGAGTGGCATACATCCAAGTGTTTGTACCCATCATATCTATAAAAAGGATGTTCGACCTATTTTCCAACCACAACAGAAACTTAATCCTTCTTTGAAAGACATTGTTAAAACCAAAATTGAGAAACTCCTACAAGTTGGATTTATCTATCCTATTTCTGACAATAAATGGATTTCACCTTTGGTTGTGGTATGAAAGAAAAATGGGAAGTGGAGAGTGTGCATAGAATACAGGGAACTTAATAAAGCAACACATAGAGATTACTTTCCTCTACCATTTGTAGACTAGGTCTTGGATAATCTAGCTGGGAGGAAGTATTTCTCATTTTTAGATGGATTCAGTGGGTACAACCAGATACAAGTAGCAGCAGAAGATCATGATAAGACAACTTTTACATGCCCTTGGGGAACATTTGTGTATCGAGTTCTTCCTTTTGGACTATGTAATGCTCCTGCAACCTTCCAGAGAGTTGTCTTGGCGATATTTGTTGAATTGGTAAATGACTTTGTTGAAGTTTACATGGATGAATTCACTGTTTATGGATCAAATTTTGACGAAGCCCTTCAAAATATAGACAAATTAATGAAGCGATGTGAGGATCATCATTTATCCCTAAGCCGTGAAAAATGTCTAATAATGGTGGAACAAGGAATAGTGTTGGGACACCATATTTCAGCTAAAGGGATAAAGGTTGATCCTAAGAAAATTGAAGTGATACAACAACTTGTGACTCTAAAGACCCAAATTGATGTTAGAAGCTTTTTAGGTCATGTTGGATACTATCGCAGATTCATAGAAAATTTTAGCAAGATTGTAGCCCCTATGTTTTCTCTCCTATAGAAGAATGTAGAGTTTGTCTGGACACCTGAGTGCCAGTCCTCATTTGAAGTTATTAAGGAGAAACTTATCTTTGCTCCTGTCCTATGTGGACCCAATTGGAACCTTCTATTCCACATTTATGCCAATGCTTCTGATGATGCTATTGGCATAGTTTTAGGACAAGAGGATGAGAATGGGGGTAAATATGTCATCTATTTCATAAGTAAAAACTTGACTTCCACTAAACAGAATTACACTACCACAGAGAAGGAATTTCTAGCTGTTGTACACACACTTAAGAAGTTTCGACACTACATCACAAGATACAAAATAATGGTGTATATAGATCATTTAGCCATCAAATATCTCATGAACAAACTTTTAGTGAATGGGAGGATAATCAAGTGGTTGCTACTATTCCAAGAATTCAATGTAACAATTATTGACAAACCTGGAAAATATAATGTAGTTGTAGATTTCCTATCGTGAATCAAACGAGATGATGGTGATTATGCTCCGGTGCTGGATGAATTCCTAAATAAAAATCTATTTTCCATCTCCATTAAGACCCATTGGTTTGTTGACATTTCCAATTACTTAGCTACCTCAGAAGTACTGCCTAATTTTACATCAAAATAGAAGAAACGCCTTGTCAGAGAAAGTGCCCCTTTTAAATGGATCAATGGGATTCTATTTTGATGTGGACCTTATATGGTTTTACAACATTGTGTTAGGGTGGATGAGACTTATAGTATCCTTAGAGCTCGCCATAATGATCCTTCTAGAGGGCATTATTCTACTAAGAGGACAACCCATAAGATTTTGGGAGTAGGATATTATTGGCCTTCTATGCATAAGGATATCAAGAAATATGTTCACAGATGTGATGAATTCTAGAGGGTGGGAAGACCAACTACATCTAATGAAATTCCCCTACAACCTCAGGTAGTCCTTGAACCATTTGAAAAATGGGGATTAGATTTTATCAGTCCTATAGACCCTACTTCACAAGGAAAATAGTACATTCTAGTTTGTACCGACTATCTGACTAAGAGGGCATAAGTTCAAGCTCTACGAGTTGCTAGGGAGGAACAAGTAGTTGATTTCCTTTACAACAAAATTTTCCTTAGATTTGGAGCCCCTAGGACAATTGTCACATATCAGGGTCCCCAGTTTATGTCTAAAGTCCTGTTAGCCTTCACCGATTATTTCAAAGTAATCCATAAGAAGTCATCACCTTATCACCCTCAAGCAAATGGTCAGGTGGAAGTCACTAATAGGGAGCTAGAAAACATTTTAACAAAAACAGTTTCATCGAGAAGGAAGGACTGGGCTAAAAAACTACCTGAAGCGGTTTGGGCTTATAACACAACATGGAAATCAACCACTAGTTTTAGTCCATACGAGCTAGTTTTTGGGAAGAAACCTCTCTTACCTATTGAATTCAAACTCCAAACTTTGAGAACAAACATGGAGTTAAGTTTAGATCTTAAACGAGCCCAGATAGAGAGAGTTTTACAAATTAGTGAGTTGGATGAACTCCATTTAGATGTTGTCCATCAAAATGAGTTGGTACAAGAATAACAAAAAGTTTGGCATGATAAGCATATAAAAGAGAGAGAATTCCATAATGGGGATTGGGCGTTATTATTCAATTCCAGATATAAAGATCACCAGGGGAAACTCAGAACTCATTGGCTTGGTCCATATGAAATTTCTGAAGTATTTCCAAATGGATCAGTACAAGCTCAAACCCATTGATGGTGATACTCAAACCTTGTTAGTCAATGGACATTGGATATGCATTTACCATAAGACAATTAATAGGGAGGAATTCACAAAAATGGTAGAAATGCAGGGAGAAATAAATTGCATCGACTCTGCTACGACAAAGTCAATATAGTTTTTATTTTTGCTACTTTATGTCTAAAAAAAAAGCATGTGTATGAATTTACTTTAGAGCATTTCTTTAAAATTTTCATCTTTTGGACTTGGCTTTTTTTTTCCCATTTTGCAAGACTTCATTTTTCATCAAACACAAATTTCGGCGCATCTTGCTATAGTGCTCTGAAACTTGTTGGCTCGGTTGCTATGGTGCTTCGAAACTTGTCAATTCATTGCTGCTAGGCTCCAAAACTTGCACAACTAACATGTGCCATTCCTTGTTGGTGTTCCTACATTCTGGTGCTTCTTCCAATGATGCTTCAGAAAGTCAAAGTCCAAAGTCCTTTGTTCTTCTTCCTTTTTCTAGCTACATCTTCCAACGATGCTCCATAAACTTTCTTGTTGCATTATACCTGCATCTTTCATCGATGCTCTAGAATTTTGTTGTTTCTTCCTTCTGGCGACATCTTTCAGCGATGCTTCGTTGTTTTGTTGCTGCTCTAGCTGCATCTTTTGACAATGCTCCAGAATTTTTTGGTTGCTACTCCGGTTGCATCTTTCGACGATGCTTTGAAAATTTTGTTGTTGTGTTCCAATGGCATCTTTCAACAATGCTCCAAAAAATTGTCACTTCACTTCTTCCATTTTGGGCGCATCTCTCAGCGATGCTCCAAAACTTTTTATCCTTCATCCCGGTCACATCTTTCAGCGATGTTCCATACTTTTGTAAATTATTTTCTTTTTCCAATGCTTTAATTTTTTCAAATTTCTACACATGCTTATTTATCAAATTTTGCCATCACCTTAAAATCCATGCCCGTAATCATTTTTCCTCCATTATCATCTTTTTCCATAATAAATAATTATTATTATGACCACTTTTTGTCATAATAATTCTACCATTACTAAGTTGTTTCATCCACGTCATAATCATTCACCTCCACCCTCACCAAATCACACAACTATCCTGTTATGTCAGCAAAAGGTGTGTGATGTTCAATTTAATTGAAGAACGTAGGGTATGTACAGTTTTCACTTAAAAGTAGTAATTATTTTTTAATAAAAATTAATTAATTGGCACGAATCACTGCCTTTCCAAATATAGTAAATTGTGCCATCATGCGATTGCTTGTGGTACGACAATATTTGTGCAATTTCTTATGCAAAACCATCATGATCACATAGTAAAGCTCAAGAAAGAAAATTAATTCCTCTCCCATCGATTGTATTAAAATTATATTCTCTTCCATCTGCAATTCAATTATTTAAACAAGTTTCTGTGAGTACCAGTACTTTCACAGAATTGAGCAAAGCATTAAGAGAAAGAAAGCATGGAAAGCATGGGAGGAGCTAAGAAGAAGTTTGAACCAACCTCAACAAATAAATTATTAGCATTGGGCAACATTGCAGGCCTGTTTCAAAAAGTTGGGTGGCTAGAATTTATGAGGAAGTTGGATAAATTGTTGGTCTTGGCATAGGTGCTAGCAACTGTGGCTAAAAATTATTTCTCTTTGGCTGGTACGGTTGTTGAGTTAGAGATATGATAGAATCTATTTTCATCAAGCCGAAAGTAATCATACTATCCTCCAACTTGATGGAATTTTCTTGTGAAATTTGTAATTCTATTTCTTTCGTCATCTTGAGGAAGAAGGCTATCTCTGAGGGAAGAGCATTTATGAAACTACTCATTAGAATATCCGGTGATGGATTAAGTGTAGAAGAAAGTCGTGTAACAAGATGATTAAATCTTGCCACAAATTCCCTCATATGCTCATTGTGCTCCATCTTTGAATTTGCAAGTTGGAAAAAAATAGATGACTGTCTTCAGCAGGCTTGAATCTCACCAAAAATTTCTCACTCGTAGTTTCCAAGCTTGTAATAATGTTTGTCTTTAGATGATTGAGCCAGTCGATAGTATTCCCAACAAGAGTCTCTACAAAGAGACACACTGTGATTTCTTCATGTGTTATGTGCAACATGATGCAAGTCGTTGTGAACGTAGCAAAATGTTCATCCAGGTGTTGACTTCCATTGTCGTGAAATCGGGGAAAGTGCTTCTTTGACCCTTTAGGTAACTCATGATTTACCTGAAAAGCCAAAGGTTCAATGTTATTACCCCAAGGTGATGAAGGTGGGCGTCTCTCATTTATATCATCATTTCCATCATTATTTTTGTTATCATCCATTGCTTTTTTATGGATCATGCAATAGGATGTCACATGGTCATTTCCATGTCATAAGGCGTTATCTTTTCTTGAATTTTTATGTCTTGTGCCCCACGTGGGCACCATAAAACTGTTGGTGTTTCAATTCATGCCTCTAGTGTGTGGATTGGAAACAAACATCTATGCAAAATTAGACTACTCTTCAAATTAGGAGAGGAAGCTCCCTCTTTTGTTGATTATGCATAAAAATAAAAAGTAAACTAAATTATTATCCTTTTATCTCAGCTGAGAATACAAGTTTATAAAACTCTTTGCGTTGCAGCTGAGGTTTTCTCTAGTTTCATAACTTCAACTACAACTAGGCCTAAACTTATAATGCTTCTATCTCCTTGAGTAAATTCTAAATATAGACAAAGGTAACTAACAGTTAACTGGAAATACTACCTTTGTTAACTAATTCTAAAACTAAAACTATCTCCAACTATACAAGAAATATCTCTAAGGATAGACATGCATGAAAGAAGACAGTCAATTAACTTGGAAAAGGCATCAAGTTTAATTGTTGTTTTAAATCCCATCTTTGGAGATCATCACATGCCTCAACTATCAGTTTACTGCTCATCAACACTTGAACAATCCTGGAAATATTTGCACACTTCAACTGGCAATTCATTGATTGGTAACTTTGGAAACTCTATAACTAGAGTGATGAATTCTATTTCTTTTGCAACTTTATGCTTTTGACACTTTTCTTGATTTTTCTCAATGGAAGAGTATTGCATGATGAAACCATGGAGTTTTAATGTGAACATGGATATGTTCGAAAAAGTTTTGCGAAAAAGCTAAAAATAGCTTCATCGAGAGGTAGAAAAAGGTATATTTTTGGATAAAAAATTTGGGATATGGGGTTTTGTAGAGAAAGTCATGCTGAATATACCTAGATCATTTGTTTTCTGAAAAACTAATTTTTTCACGGACATGCAAGAACCCCTCAGAGGTAGAAGCAGCAAGGCAATTTTTCTCAAAAAAAATTGAGATGTGGGTTTTGTGGCCAATTCTATGTGTTGAATGAAAAGATTGATTTTGTGAAACATGCAAGAAAACCTAAGATAGAGGTAGAAGAAGTTGTGGGAAAATTTCCAATCTTGGAAAAGATTGAAAAAGAAGAGAACCTAGAACACTAGAAGCTAAAGATTATGAACTGCTACCTCTGAAAAATGATGCCTGGAGATATGAAGTCTAGATAGGCGTCCTTCTATGTAACCTGATCTTGAAAATACAAAGAACGTTGAAGACCCCTGTCGTTTGATCCTTCAAATGTTGTAGAGAATAAATTTTTGTGTTTGGCGTTTGAAGTCATCCTACAAGAATAATGAATTATGGATTCCCAAATGCTTGTTAAATAGATTTTGGAGGTGGAAGCATCAGTTAACTCACAAAAACCTGATTGAAGGAGTCATCTGGCATGATTAGTCGTTAACTAAAAGAGTTCCCCCCAAAATTTGGGTGACTAAGACTTGAGAAAGTCTTCAAAATCTGTAATTGGAGTTGATTTGGATGCCACCTTTCCAATGTTAGAATATTTTCAAAATTTCTTTGATAAATTGCCTTCATTTGACCCTTGATTCCGGACGTCTGATTGATCCTGAGGTTTGGTTGACAAATTCATTGCAAAGCATGATCAAATATGAGGATATGTTCTTAGAAGCTGCAAACCTTGAAAACTAATTTTGGTGGCTTGAATTCTTGGGTACCTTCTTGAGATAAGGTGCTTTTGTTTTCCATTGTTAACCAATTTTTAGATGATTTTCAATTTCTTCAATTTGACCTCCTGTGCTACGATCTGCAATTGTTGGTGATTGATGATTCCCGCAGATTGGATGTTGAATCCATCGCGAAGTTGAAAGAATTTTGAAAAGGATGGCTGGCTTTGCAAGCTCCGAAAATTGTTTTAGGAGGCTCAAATTCCTAGGTGCCCTTGGCCTGCAGGGGCACTTTTATGTTTCTAAGACACAATTTTCACTTTGTAACCCTTGAAAAAATGATATAGTTTGACCTTCGTTGCTGGATGTTTGATTGCTTCAGTGAACTTGCCGACGGACACATCGTGAAGCCTGATCATAACTAAGGACTTCTTGGGAGTTGTGAAACCTAAAAGCTACATCTAGTGCTTTGAAAGGAACCTTTTGCTAGCAGGGTGCTTTTCTGCTCAATGTTAGCTAATTTTCATGGTTTTCAACTTTTCCTTCATTTTGGGTGTATGTTTGATCTTCATTTGTCAATGTTCGACAAGTCTTCTGAGCTGGTAGATGGATTTACTATAGAGCTGGACTAAAACCGAGATGAATTTCTTGGAGGCTACAAACTCTGAAAATGTTTGAAAGTGAACCAACTTGCTTTCGATCATCGCCCCTGTTCCTGCAATGTTGGATTTAATTTTCATGAGTTTTCAACTTTTCCTTCATTTTGGGTGTATGTTTGATCTTCATTTGTCAATGTTCGACAAGTCTTCTGAGCTGGTAGATGGATTTACTATAGAGCTGGACTAAAACCGAGATGAATTTCTTGGAGGCTACAAACTCTGAAAATGAATTGTGAGTGCTTTAATTCTTGGGCGCCCCTGGCCTGCAAGGGTGCTTTTACTCTTCAGACTTCAACAATTTTTAGTTTTTTGACTTACAACACTTTCAGCTTGATCATCGTTTGTGAGTGTTTGGCCAATCCTGTGATCTGGATGTTGGATTCATTGCAAAGTTGGAAGAATTCTGAGGACCCTCAAAACTAAAAATCCTAATAGTTGCATTTAGACCCTTGAATTCATGGGTGCCCTTGGCTTGCAGTGGTACTTTTGGCTCTAGTTGGTAGTCATTTTCAATGATTTTACTCTCCTCGCGCTTCGCATTCACCGTGTCGTCAACTACATTGACTGCATTGAGCATCTTTACTAATGATGTGACCACGTTGATTGTGTTGTTTGTGTAACAAACATAAACTAAAAATATTCTAAGGCATTGAAGCCTAGACACCCTCTTTGAGTTATTCTCCACAATTTTTAACTTTTGAAATTCCCCTCCATCATTCATCATTTTTTGAGCATCTTTCTCCATAGATTGCTCTATGAAACGTTTGAAGGTTAGATTTTGATACTTGGTATTTGGCCATCCTCCATTGATGACCTCAAAGGTCCTAACTTTTCTTTTGAAAAAAGTGAAATACACCCACCAGAGCAAAACTGACTTTTTTGTGATTTTGACTGAACCAGTGTGATCGTGACGAAGAATAAACCAACCAAAAATAATTTTGAGCCATTTCTAGAAAGATCCTATTTTTAGGGTTTTTCTAAAAATAGGGGCTTGAAACCCTAATTTCAAAATTTTCAAAAATTTGCACGTATCCTCTTGAAAATAAACCCAGAAAAACCCCATGATCCATTTGTTGTTCAGAAATTTCTAAAGATAAACAATTGCTATTTTTAGAGACTTTGACCCTTTGTTGACTTTTGATAACAATTTTACAAGATTTTGACCATTTTTAACAAAATTCCTTATTGAAGCAATTTTTTTTATTTTGGGTACAACAGAGTCCTAAGATTTCATTACATGCAAAAAGATCATTGATTATTATATACAATGACAAATCCTTGATATAAGGATGAATATGAAACCCTAGGATATAATTAGATCATGACGTGTCTTAATATTATGACTTGAGATTAAAAAGCACATCTTAAGTAATCTTAAGCATGATCTAATAATAATAATAATTTGGTGATTTTTTTATTTTTCAATCTAACACCCCCTTTAAGTTCAGCTTAGGGAGTATGATGAAATTAAAAGATGCACTAATGATGAATGATGGATGCATTGACGGGTCTTGACTACAAGGACTAATGAGGTACCCATGTATAAATAAATAAATATTTGTCATGATCATAGAGAGGAGAAAAATTCATGGGAAAATACTCCTCCCCCATAAGAGATAAAAAATTAAAAAACATGTACATGTGATGGAAGAAAGGACTCGACATGTTTGCCAAAGTATTTCTTTTGTTACAAATATATAATGTATATCCTCTAATAGGAGAGAAAATATGAGACTATTCACCCATAAAAAAGTAGCTCTTATGCCAATTATGAGATCTTGAAGAGATAAAATAATTTATTGCTTACAAACAATATTTTTCCCCTTGAGAAGAAATAAATACACTAGTGATTGTAGGAGCTATTTCCATGATTTGGATGAATAAAGAATGCAAATCTAAATGTGTATCTCTATGCAACTCTAGTGTCATCATGCTAGAAAAAGATACGTCCTCCAAAATAGGAACTAAATGCTCAATCAAATAAGTGGAATTAGGAGGAGAAGAATTTAAATTGCATCTAAAAATATTGAAGATGTTGTAACATGTCAACTGTTCACTAAAGTAATTTTTCCTAAGTTTTCACTTTGCAAGTAAATAAACTATGTAACTAACCATTGCAATAAAAAATTTCATTTCTTTATTGAGAACAAATAAACATAGATGTCATAACAATAATCAACATTGATTCCATTCCAATATAATAATTCACGTATTACAATATTCCAAAGAATGTGTACAATGTACATACATAGTTGAATTGAGCTTCAAAGCAATAGATATAGATAGTCTAGGAAACTCCTCTCAAATATTAGTCTTTTGTCACCTGTTAAGGAGGACAACCATCACTCAAGTTCTTTTCCACCAACCACAGACTCATATGTGGTCCCCCGTACATCTATCATATGATAGATGGCCCTAACCTTTGACGAAGAGATTGGCGAAGTAACCTCGTAATGCCAACCATTTTGAGCTTAAAGTGATGTGTCCTACATGACTAGAACTTGTAAACCCTACAATCTAGAACTAGCATGCATAAATGGATCACGGAGAATTGATAGTGGAGCCAAAGGCTAGAGCACACTACTTTGGCCAAAGTGTTCTCACTCAGTACTTTGAGTGATAGTCATCCTACTCACATATACTACTTAAGCTCGATTTGATTTTAGGCGACTATAATCTACGCATAGGTATTTCCTCCTATGGGTAATCTTTAACCCTAGAAACATCCTATTCCCTTTCCCACAAACTCTATGGCAATTCTACTTGCAAAGCATAAGTGAAAATTACCCTCCCTTCAATGGATAATCAAATCCCAAGAGTAACTCACTAGCTATCTAGTATATTCAAATATCTTAGTTATGAATAACTCTTACGATATCCTTGTTTAATAAATCCTAGTATTTTAATACTAATGACAAACATCCCCACCTATTACGAAGTAAGTACAAGCACTTTCACAAAAAAAACATAAAACAACTTATTTTTCCTTTCCAAAGGAAATGCCAGTTTCCCCAATGCAAGTAATTCAAACAGTTCAAATAAATCATTCATTTCTCAATCTTTCGTAAATAATGATAAAATAAGAGAAGACGAGATCCCCATGCCTTCCTACAACAGCTTCCTAGCTTCACTTTATCAACCCAAAGCAAGCCCCTTACTCAAAATAATGCAGTACTCTCACAAAGTAATTCTCAACTCTCACTAAATATCTCTCAACTCTCACAGAATAATGCAACAAAGTAAAATTGCAGAATAAGTATGCAGAATAGAAAGTGTGTCCAAATGAGAGCACTAACCTCTCTATTTATATAGAAAAAGGAGATATTGCAGCCAACAAAAAAGCATACAAAATGATAGCAATCTCCATGCAAGTCGACTCACTTCAGATGGCTAAAAGGTGGCAGTAAACTATGTGTAAACTCAACACTAAAATGCTATAGATCGACCCTTCTTCTTGACAACAGAAAAACTAATTCAATTGTGATCATGTTAAAATGATGACAGTCAATTTACAACCAAAATGGACTTCTATAGAGAATAGAACACAATTTGGCGCCAAGTATACAACCTCTCCTATTACTTTGGTGTGGTTATTCTCATTGAAATTGTCTAGTGTTATCAAGCAACACCTTACTACGTCAACTTAGTTAAAGCTTTGCTAAGAAATAGAGGAAAGATAAGTTGCTTTAGCGCATAAATGGTGCTTTGACCAGTTCTTTGCTTTGAT
Source organism: Sequoia sempervirens (assembly GCA_007258455.2). Lineage (NCBI taxonomy): Eukaryota > Viridiplantae > Streptophyta > Pinopsida > Cupressales > Cupressaceae > Sequoia > Sequoia sempervirens. The sequence continues at coordinate 961,604,190 of VDFB02271358.1, forward strand.
GTTTACTTTTTTATTCTCATGTGTTTTACACTTTATTTGGTAGTTGATAAATACTCCATTGCTTTGTATTAAAGCATCCAATGTTTGAGTAATATGTTGTTAGCAATTCAAAGATGCATTTCCATAGTTTCAACTATGTTTTATTCTCCATATCGACCTTTTTATTGTTGTTCTATATTTCCATATAGTTCGACCTTCATCCAATGTGAACATAAGTAATAATTGGCCTTTAAAATACTTTGTTTATCTCATATACAAATCGACCTATGATACTTGCATATTAGATATTCAAGTCGACCTCTATTTAATACCATGTATAAATAGATATTTAGTACCAATTATAAATAGATATATATTTATTTATTTATTTTTATATATATATATATATCAATGAATAACATTAGCGATATATATATATATATATATATATATATATATATGTATACATATACTGATATATCCCATGTCAAACAAGTTTGTATACATTCGATATATAAATGAATATGATCAAGTTGACATTCACATAATAATCATATGTATATTCCTAAATGTGCATGTATACATATGTATACATAGGTTGATATATCTGTATGGGAATTTCCATTTGCCAAACATATGTATGTATCAACACATGTATACATATGGTTATACATATATATATAATCGATTGCACAATCAAGCACATACACATTTACTATTGTGTTGATAGGGAATAGATGTGTGGTGTATTAATACATATACACATTCATGTCGTATTGTCCATTTGATAGCTCCATGCTCATAAGCAACTCATTCATAAGCATGCATAGGTACGTCTTCCTATGTACCCTCATGTATGTGTTCCTTCATGTGTATGGTCTATCGTTGACATGCATATGTATACCTATACATACATCCCATGTGTATTCACCTCATCAATACAAGCATAGTAATATAAGGAAGAACTCATAAGCTCTAAACATATAAACATCATCCAAGCATGCATTCAACAGTAATCATGACCCTTAATAATGCAAAAATTCATACTAAGGATGACTTACCAATTCCCAACATAAAAAATTAACTCAACCATTCTACTGTGAGTGTGTATATAAGCTCAGTTAGGTTATGTTAGTTACCTGACCAAGATCTTCTCATGAGTGATACTTCCCCTCACACCTGGAGGATTGAACATATACCTGAATCAAACTAACACATTCCCACAGTAGTTAGTTGTTCAACAAAATATGCTACACATAATGTTTCTCCATAGTTAGAATATCTATTTCATTAACCATCTATTTCACATATATGCATTTCTTCACATAACATTAAATGAAATAACATTCATTCATAATTCATTGATAACAAAGTGCACACACAATTTATTCTCATTTAGAATTCAAATTACATTCATATTTACCCTACATAGTAAGAGTAAATAGTAAATACACAATTGAGGTGTAACAGATGTGATAACATCACTACCATTAAAGAGGTAATATAAATCCTCTAATGTTTCCTCAACATCAATAATGTGAGACTCCACTGTAAACAAGAATGATATGTTTGATAGATAGGAATCTAAATGAATGTTTTGCTATGTTGAATTAATAGAGTCCATGGATGTATTGATACTAATCTCATTCAATAGGTAATGGAGTTGAACAATAATCATGACTAATTTTTTCATCCCAAACTCAAATTATGTCCACACAATATGGTTGAGTGTGAATATTAAATGTATCTAAACGTGTCGAGCTATAAGAATCAAACAAATTGACGTCATTTGTAATAAAAATCTATTATAATTGATGAAGTTCCCATAGAAATTTCAAAAGATCAAGTTTCCTCAACATGCATTCATCTATGGTATGCCTTTTCTTCCCACGATAAGCACATTTAATTTTTCATGGATTTGGAGACCTGATAACAACTAGAAAAAATAAATACAAAATCAAAGAAGCATATGATCCTACCTAGGATAATGAATGATCTTGGCACTTTATAATTATTGTGATAATAGATGCAGATTTTGGTCATTGAAAGCAAAGTATTTTTTAATAGAATAAGATCAATTTGATTACACCATTATAAAGTATACAAAAATGTACTTTAAAAAAAATTGCACCAAAAAATATTATTGTATGAGCCCAAATGAAGCCCTGGAAGTTCTCAAAATGGGAATTGTTTAGCAACACCTATGATGGTTTATAATATTTAGAAAAATTAGATACCACAATCAAAAAATTATGCACTATTGTGAAACTCATAAAATTCTACCCTAAATTAAAAAAATGATCACAAAAAGGAGCCCATATGATCAAGAATGAACCCTCTAAAGTCTAAGTACAAAATCAAAATTGTTGAGGGAGTAGGAGGAAAAAGTTTGATGACATCATGTTTATGTCATGTTGTCAGCATGTCTAGTGATGAAATATTCTCCTCGACTGTTAGAATATGCTCATGTTCTCGAAATTATGAAACTTTTAGCCTAAAACTGACTTATAGTTGTTATATCGCCAATCTAAGTGCAAAAACCTACATTTGTCTAGCAGAGGGTGGTTTGATGTTGTTGGACTAGTTTTGTGATGTATTCAAGTGGTTTTGTAGCATCCATTATTCATTTAGATTGTTGGATGGGGTAGTGTTAATGGTGGTCATGTGATGCTAGTTGATGTGGTATGTATCCTACTCTATAGATATATTGAGGGTATGACCTATACCCTTCCATAGGTAAAAAATCCTTGTTCTTTTTAAAATAATTTTAAGAAATGATACTATACCAACACAAAAAATTATGATGTAGGCTTGGTATAATTATTTTTGTAAGATTAAGGTTAGCCACATGGATGACATACAATGTTGTATGGTTTTATGAATTTTTGTAGATGCCAATTTTAAGATCCCCCAAAAAAGTACCTTGATATTTTTAGACTTTTATCTCAACATTGGATAGGAAATTTTAGGGTTTTGATGCCTCTTGATGCAATGATTGTTATTTTTTCTTTATATGTACCATTTAAATACCTAAGATTGAATATCTCAAAAAATAGGGAATAATAAAATTGGAGCTTTAATACCGTGTTGGAGCTGATTATTGAACTTCTACACTACCCCAAGGATCACCTATAATTAAAAAACCCTATAATAGAAGAGAAAAGTAATTGATTTGCTATGAAATTTGAGATTTTATTAGATTTTAAAATATAATTAATTACAATATACAATGATAAATCCTTTATATAAGGATAAAGATGATTTTAGTGTTAATAGAGTCTTTACATATCTAGTTAGAATATGAATTTTTTAGGACCAACCTATTTACACTTACAGATTAAGTTTAGTTAGGTTTATTATGCTTTTGTCTCACTTCACAATATTGAGACATGTGTCCTCATCACTTGAGACACCTATTGCATGCACACTTTATACTTGGTCACACACTTGTCAAGTGAGCTCACAAGTGTTGCACATTTGGAGGGGTGGCTAGTCATTGTTTCCCACCTTCTCACCTCAACCTTGCCTATATATGGAAGGTTTCTATTTGTATTTACACTCTCATTTATATATTGATAAATATCCTATTGTGCTCATATTTTTTTCACTAGTGGAAGGTTGTTTCAAGCTTTCAAATCTTGGCATTCTCCAACATGGTATTAGAGCCACGAGATCATGTTACTTCCTGCATCAAGGTGAATGCCACACATAGCCCTATCATTGGAGAATTGTGGACCCAAAGAGGCACCACCATTGCATTCAAAAGGCTTAAGAAACAAAGAATTATCTTTTGTTTCACAAAAAATGGTAACTTTGAAATTTTTCGCAATATTTTTGTAGTACCTTATTGTATAGTATAATATTGTACAAATTCATATGTACAATTTTTTTTAAAAAATGGGCAAAAATTTCCCTCTTCCTATTTTCCCTCTTGGATCTATCTTCATGTTTGCAAGAGAAAATTTGGCCTATTTGGCCTATTTTGGTTGTTGGTTTCCATTTTTGCAAGTTTGTGACATCTTTTGCAACAATTTTGGCCTATACCGACCTATTTCAAGGGTTTCAAATTATGTGTTGAGTGAGATTTTTTAAGTTAGTAGACCTTAATATTCACAGATTATGAAGACAAGAGTGTTGTTGTGATAGCATTCACTCACCTCAACCACTCATCATACTATCCATTACAAGTAGTGGTAACAAAAGAGTGGGTAAGGAAATCGATTGAATGTTTCATCATGGAGATTTTAATTAGTTTAACAAAGTCTAGTTTTGAATTTTATAGCATTTAATTTAATGGAATGAAGGCCTTTGACCTCCACCAAATCATGTTTGGCATGGATTTCATAAGAATCAACCTTTATATCGGCCTCTACACTTCATTATTGCTTTGCCCAGCTTGCTATTGTGCCTCTATTTGGGGGAGTTATCTCTCTTCCAAGGTGTTCTTGAACAAAGCCTATTATGTGGCATCCTTGGTAGAAGCAAAAACCTCTCTCCTTCAAGCGGTCTGCATTCATGTGGAAAATAACAACATTGACAAAGGTTTGATCTAGTTTTTCACCAAACCCACATTGACAAAGGTTTGATCTAGTTTTTCACCAAACCCACATTGACAAAGGTTTGATCTAGTTTTCACCAAACCCACATGCCCCTACAAATTTCTTGATCTTGGGCACCACTTGCAATCTCACTAAATGGCATTGCAACTTTTCAATAAGAAACAATAGATGTGGCTTTCACCACTCTCCAACTTGATGTGACTCTCCATAGTGTAAGACTTGGTTTGCCCTCTCTAATGACCCCCAACAAAATCTCCATACTTAGCGATTTTCTCCTTAAACATGCAAGCGAACAACCTCTTCAACAACACTTTTTTCATACATGCTATATTGGTGGTTACAATTAGTCTTTCAAGTAGAATTTTATTGTATTTGCTAAATATTTTCTTTTAACGGTTAGCATTTTTTTGTAACTGTCATAGTTTAGGTTAAACCACTAGTAGTTTGGTTTAGCATTTAACTTGTCATAACTTGCAAATGGGGAGTCAAAATTTTAAGTGTGAATAGTCAATGGGAAGGTGGTTACATCGCTCAAATTTTGACATCAAGACATTTTAAAATTTGTATTGTTTAAACTAGTTTTTTGGCCCCTGAAGCTTACATTGTATGTGAATTTTGATGGGGAATAACTTTCACCCCGTTTGTCAAAATTTTGCAAACTTTTTTTTGAAATTTCTTAGAAAACACATGGATTTCAAATTTGTAATCAATTTTAAGTTTTGGGTAGCCCTGTTTTGTAAAAATCACCGTTCTTAAATGGTCAATTTAGGCATCCAAACTTAACCAACTTGTAAAATTTTCTTGCATATTTTTTGAGGGGGCTCAAATCAATAATAAAAAATCAAGGGGGTTGCCTTGTTTGTTATTATAAGAAATTGACATAATATTAACTCCATTTAAATTATATGAATGGAAGCAATCAATGGAGATAAATCTCAAGAAACTAGGATTACATCGAGTCACTATGGGTTTGGAACTTGAACCTACGGGAGTAGTTGAAAAGAGAAAATGGCATAATCGAAATGATGAAGCCTATGACACATCATGTACATTAATTTCTCTTGAATTTCTCTTTCATATTGATTTTTCCACAACACCTAATGATGTTCGGATAACATTAGAAAATATGTTTGGTAAGCAAGATGTAATGAGGGGATATCACTTGTAGAATAAAATAATAAGTCTTAATCCATGAGAATTTAGTATAATTCAAGAGTTCTTCACTAAATTGAATTTTCTAAGATTCCAACTCAAGCAATATGGAATATAAAAATAAGATTAATAATTGGTCATAAGTGTCTTATCAAAGTTAGGTCCTTAATATTTAGTGTTTGTTTATGATTTTAGTGTATGATACACTATGTCACCTCTTTCAATTTTTTTTGTTTCTCTCACAAAGGAGCAAGAAAAACTAATTCAAATAGGTACTATGCAACCTTCAAAGCCATAAGTCCTATTTGCAACTGACAAAAAGGCTTCCAAATCTAAGAAAAAGAAACAAACTAAGGGACCAAAATTAGAGACTCCATTTGATTCATCTCCCTCATCAAATGGGATCAATTATAAGGAGAGGCCCACATGTACTTATTGTAAGAAAAAAGGGAATGAAGAACATTAATGCTTTAAAAATGAAAATGATGAAATGAGACATCTTTTTCAACAACATCACATTCAATTGCCTACATCTGAGACAAATGGTTCTTCCTCTTCTCCATGTACATCATCCATATATTAAGACAAAGATAAGAAAAAGGGTATGGCACTCCTTGCTTCTGCAAACAACACATCACACAAGTGGCTTCTTGATTTCAGGGCATCACATCACATGGTTGCATCCAAGGAACTATTTTCTACATTTGAGCCTTGTTCGTTCCCACCAATATTGATGGTGAATAAAACCTATATGCCAGCTCTTGGAAAAGGATCTATTGAAATTGGAGAAGGAACATTCAATGATGTAATTTATGTACCTTCCTTATCCAATAATCTAATTTCTATGTATTATATTATACACAATGGAAAATAGTTGATTTCATACCACATTCTGTGATTATCAAAGATTTGTAGAGACATCATTTCCACACGTCATGTTGATCATGATTTCAAATTATACTCCTTTGGTTTTGTTGACTTTGATGATGACTTAAGTATAAATGACAATAATACCTTCAACATGCATAAGGGGACACAATATGGTTATTTGAAACTTGGATTTCTATCCTCATCAATTTGTACACCTTACACTGATATCACATCTCCTTCATATTCTTCTTCTTCAATATTGAGTGTTCCTACATCATTGGTTTCGCATGATTCAAAGCAACATGATATTCATAATTGTGTTTCCACTATAATTGATTGGGATGATTACTTACAAGGTATATTAGACTTGTTTAGTGAGTCCCATTTTACAAAGTTGGTAGGCACCTTTGATGTCATATCTCAATTTCATTGCTTTCATTTAATAATGTTAACTTAATTGAAATATTTAGAAAATGGAATTTATCATTTAGTATTTATGGATTTGATAAATGCAATAGTATTTGAAAAAAATGATTGTCTTGCAATTTTATGATTTAAAAAAGAGTTATTTCGTAATGATTATTAGTTAAAGGTTATTGATAAAGTTGGCAAGTGCAAGAATGTGTGCGTGTAGGAATAGGTTGAAGAATGAGAACTTGGTTGAGGCAGGGATGCTTAGTCGAAAGACGATGGTAAGCAAGATTAGAATCTGGAATCTTGTTATCCTCAAATTTAGTTGCCCTTAATTCATAGGATAACCCCTGCAAAACTTGTCCATTTCGTAGGCCTATGCACTTTAAGCATGCAAAACGAGGTGAATTCCCATTAGCTTTACATGTGATCATAAACCTCAAATCATCCCCTCGAGCGCTCGTCTTTCGTCATTTTCCGAAAAGCTTCAAAATAAGTATTTTGTTGTTGTTCACTTTTAGGAGTTAGAAATTTTTTGACCCATGTAAGGGCGTTGATTTTCAATGCCTCTACACGAGAGAAATTTTTCTATGTGTAGCATCGTCACACCTTTTAACATTTTGTAAATTCTAGATATAGGAGTAGGATTTTTTAGCGCCCCTACATTTGTTTGAGTTTTGAAAATGCACAAGCGGTGAAATTCACCATCTGTGCATTTCCTGCCTTCACACGTGTGAACTTAATGAATGTTTAGTTCATTAATGAAGGTCCATTTAATAGTTGTCAAATGGATTTTTAAGTCGATTTTAATCTTATTTAAGATTGTTTTGTTTTATTTTCATCACTCTATCCTACGCAATTCGGTGTAAACCTTCTCCATGACTCAAGGCATAGATTTCGTTGGTGGATTTCTATCATCAGTTGATCTAAGGTTTGCATATTTTCTTTGTTTCGTAGGTACATTTTTCACTTCGTTCTATTGGTTTGTTTTTTAACTTGCAATGTATGTCTATGTCTTTTTCTTTTTGTTTATCAGTTTCCATTTTCATTGTCTATTGGTAGGGTTTTTAGCTTCTTAGTTACGTCGTTGCTTGTGATTTCTTTTCTTTCTGTGAATTGTTCAGTGTTTCTTAAATGATGATTATCCTAGAGTTTCTTTTCCAAGGTATAGTTGCTTCTAAATGACTCTGCATCCCTAATTCCATCAAAACTTTGAAGTGGTAGACATTTTTGCCTATTTTTTTCTCATTCCTATTGTCATATCGATATTTTTCATGAACATAGCAAGTCATTTTGAAGATTTTATTCCTAACACCACGATGTGGTGTTGAGTAAATTCAACACCTTAGCATTAGAAAAATCCTCCCTAGGTGTAGAGGCATCAAAATTTGACGTAGTTACATTTATTTTTCCTCCACCTCCTCTTCCCACTTCACCCCCACCTACAACAGGTTTGCATGCACTTAAAGTTACAATTCCCCCATTAGTGCATTCAATTCATTCTACTCCTATAGCGTCAATTTTGCAGAGTATTGATGTTACCTTTGGTTCTCCATTGTCTATTCCAAGTTTGTCACCCCCATCATTTGATATTTCCTCACAAGTTGAATTCGATCGGTTCATGAATGAATCATTGTAGAATACATCAAATTTGAAGACTCCAAGGGCAGTGATGATTGATACAAAACCAATTGTGACTACAATAGTTGTTTCTACAGATGCAGTTGCTACACAAGAATTGGCAGTAGGTTAAGAAGGTAATGATTCATTCCTTCCTCTATGGTTAGCTTCACAAGTATCTAAATGAAAGAAGCAGGTGGTTTGTCTTGATGAATTAGATCTTGAGGAGATAGCTCTTCCAAAACCCAAGGGGAAGAAAAAGTCAAAAATTCACTCTAGGTTACATATGGATAAATCAAGATATAAGTATGTGGATATTGCAGCACCACCGCCAGGCAGGAGTGAAGTCAGCATGGAGGATTATACCATCATAGGGATTGAACTTGGGAAGATTACACATGCAAGTGCTAAAGAAGATGCTCAAGCCTCCTTAACTACCTTGATGGAGAAGTTTGATAAGTTGGAGGAAACCAAGAACATGTACAAATCAAAAGCTGAAAATTATGCTTTTGTATTGAGGAAAATTACAGGGTCTTCAAAAAACGTGCAACCAATGACAATTATGAGTATTGAAGAACCTATGGTACAAAAGGTTGAAAAGTATTATTCTAAAGGTAAAATTGTATATGAGTTTGTTGATAGAATAATGGAAAAAGGTTCACAACTCATGACTATTGTGATAGAAAGAATTTCCCAGATAGTGCATACACTTTCTGCTGAGTAGAGAGAAATGGAGTGAAATCTTGAGTCATGGTTGTAGTTAAAGGAGATGAAACTAAGCAAGTTAGTGGAAGTTGGGGTTATTCCCAACAATGAAAAGTATGTGGAGATTAAAGAATCTATTAGAAACCACATACAAGTCATCAAAAATATCATCAAGGATGTTCAACAAGTACAAGAGGATGTTGAAGAACATCGGGTTATCATGGTGAACAAAATTGAAGAGTTATCGGGGAGACTTCTTGATGAAGATCACACTTTTCTTTCAGCAAGTGAGATTGTCCAAATTTTTAAGGAAGATATCCAAAAACAAGTGGAAGATGAAGTGTTCTCATTGGCTTCAATGGATACTTTGACTGATATACAATTGACCTTGGATAATCTCAAAATTCATCTTGAAAGATGTAAAAAGGTTTGTTTTGCTGCGAGGAAGTCCATCAAAAAATTATATACTATCATTGATTACACTTCTAGACCAGACGAGACAACAATGTAGGAGATCATGAAGAAGTATGAAGATTTTTGAGCCAAGAGCAAGGAACCATAAATCTTTTTGTGTTTCCAGAGAAAGATAGATTTATATGCTTTCTCTATGCTTTATGTAAATAGGTCTTGACATTTTTACATGTCCTTTTGCAAAATGTAATAACATGTAAAAATGGAGATATTCTCCTATATTCATGGACATCACCTTTGAATAAGTCAATAGTTAGGATTTTTCTGAGATTAGCTATCTTCTCTCATCTATAAATATGAGAGGGTTCTATTGTATTATTTACCTTTTTCTTATGCAACAAAATGCTACTCATTTGTGAAGCAATTTTGAAACTTTGAGTTCTTATTGCGAAACTATTTTTCAATCAATAAAGAAGGCTAAATTGCATACCAAACTTTGTGTTGGATCAATTTCAATTAATGTGAATTCTATTATGTCTCTCACATGAGTTTATCTTATTATTGGAGTGAAATAACAGTGTTCAATTAATTAAGATTGGAGGGCTTTTGAGTTGATTTGTGTAGACTTTGTGCTATGCCTTTTGCTCAGAATTATGAAATTGCTAATAATATTGGTGAAATATCTATAAGAATTTGTGCTTATAATTATTCATGTTGTTCATGGATTTGATTGTGAAGTATATTGAATACTTTGAGCTTCATTTGCAACACTAGTTACTTTATTGGAAAATTCTTTATTGAAGACTATGAAATGACTCTATGCCTCCATGAGCCTTCTTATTACATATATTTTATCATATTGGTACTCCTAGACCATGCTTTGAAAAGTTATAAGTATTAGATGTAAACAAAGATTTTGGTATTTGAATGCTTTATTCTCCTTCTAGGGTTTTTCACCTAAAAGGAGATAAGATTGGAACCAAAATGCAATGTTAACACTCAAAGAGGGATGTGATATAGGTGAAATATGCCTAAATGAAGTAAAATAAATGAAAAGAACTAAAAAATACTATTGATTATGTATGCAAAACTAAGAAATATGAAGTGTTTGAAAACACAGTGTTGTATGCAAACATGAACTAGAAACATGCACAAATGAAAATAAAACTTAATGAAATTGAATAGAGTGCACTTGGAGATAGAATGCTAATGTTGGAAGGTTCTATAATGTTTAAAAAATCACTGTTGATGGCCACTGGGACTCATTTTCCACTGATGGTGAATCAATCCAAGTTCTGGTAAATTATGCTAAAACAGATTTCGAGATGTTGGGAACTGAAATCCTCAAAAATCACTTTTTCCAGCCTGGCAGTGGGGCTCATTCGCCACTGATGACAAATCAGTCCTCCTACAAAAATCTACAAATTTTGAAGTTAACTCTGTGTGTTTAGATCTACACTTGTCTTCTTGTCGGGTTGACAGATCCAAATCTACAGAAAATGGACTGAACAATGTCTCCAAGTTTGAATTAGGTCTTTGTTGAATTGAATAGATTTGATGACTTGTTGACCACTTTTCAACACCTATCTCTTTGGAAAGTCTACCTACAAGACCTGCAAACACACATGCAAAGAGGGGAAAATGGTTAAGGGTTAGAGATAGGGATTTGCCTTGGTCAAATCCCACTTTGGTAATCAAACCCTTGATAAAGAAATGAAATGAAATAAGTAAGGAATGATGAACAAACAACATTCAAATGTCATGAACTCACCAAACCCTTGTTGTTGAAATGTGAAGATATGTCAATGGCTGCTCCAAGATGCTTGATAATTGCTTGATTGAATGATGTTATGATGCTCAAACTATGCTTAGATGGATGCAAGGATGAATGAATGAATAAATGGGGGTTAGAATGGATAGAAAAACACTTATTTATACACAATTATGCCCTAATTTCCCAATAATACATCACATGCCGACCTAAGGTCTTAATGAATAAAAACCCAAAAGAAATTTGAAATTATTTTGAATTTTGTGCCAAGAGGGACTCATTTGCCACCCATGGAAAATGGGTCCCACTCAAGGAATGCAAGTGGGTGTTGGGAATTAAGTTTCCTTTGATGATATTTGTCAGGTTTATATTCAAAAACATACTTAATTAAGGCCTATAAGTGCATAAAGGGGCCAAATAAAGCATAAGAAAGGTGTAATTAGTGGTGACAAGCCTAGAAAAGTGTGAAAGTTTGTTACAAGACTTTACAACACTTCAAAATAAGACTCGATAAGGAATAAAAAGGGAATATTTAGATGAATTATAATAAGAAGAGTCTAGAAAAGTGTAGAAATATGTTACAACACTTCGCAACACCTTCACAAGACATCATAAAGTCTTAATAATTTGAATATTCAAGACCTAATGTGAATGTATAAGTTACATTACAACATTAAATCAAGGTGAAACCAAGCCAAATAAGTACAAGGAGGGAAAAAACAAGAAAAAGTAAAAGGGTTACTTTTTCCCTGTCCACAGTAAAAAGTAAAAAGTAAAGTAGTTGATCATGCAACCAAGAGGGGTTTGAATGCACTAATGCTTGATAAGATGAGACAACAATGATCAAGAGGGATGATCAAGCCCCCAGGATGAAGATCCCATGGTAAATCAATCATAAACACAAAGGAACACACATGAATGTGATGAAGAAGAATGAAGGAAAGTAAAGAAAGCTTCGATCGTTTGTCTAGCTCATTGTGGATTAGATCTAGGCTGTTTGTTTGGAACAAGAAATGTATACTCACTTTGGGGAGATGGAACTTCTGGTTGTCCACCAGGTGAAAAATCCCAAGTATACTCACTCAGGGGCCATAGAACTTCTGGTTTTCCACGTGGTGAGAAATCCACAAGATGGCTATAGGGAAAAGTCGTGCCTTGGAATGGCATTTCCCGCTTAACCATACTAAAGTTATACCTCTTGATAACTTCAATAAGGCACCACAAAGACAATGTCGGTTTGTCCTCCATGAGACAAGCAAATCTTCGTATGCTTAGAACTCATGAACAAATGTAATGGCACCACATGCATGCAAGTTGTGTTATGCAAGGTGGCCATGTAAATACAAAATGCAACATGCAAAAGAAGTGTTCAAATGAGTCTTGTTTAGTTCATGAAAGGTCTTAACTTAGGTAACATTGTGTCTAATGTCTCCAAGAGAGGACCAATCAAAGAATATAATATTCACAGCTTAGGGGATGCAGTGTGTCACATCAAACCACTAAGAGGAATGTAATATTCTAAGATAGATCATGCTTATGAAGGACATCACACCCAATGTCATCCACAAAGTGACAAACACATTATATGAAGTAACAAGGCTACACTAAGAACCAAGAAAAAGAAAAATGCAAAATAAATAGTGCCAATGTATGCCCCCACTTTAAAGGAATTTCTACACACCATTCTGTGAGCAATTGCTCTAAAGTAGCAAAGGAAAAATGTAAAAAGAAACAAGACGTGAGAGAAAACTTGGAAAGCCCTTATGCCAAGTCATATGTTTTTTAATAAGGCTGCGTCAGGCGAAAGAAAAGGAACAAAAGAAAGAGGGGTTTCCCCCAAAAAGGAACACACTAATCACATAAGGGATCTATGGATTTGGGGTCAATATGTTCTTTGCTGTAGTGTTTGTATTAAAGAGCTCTGAATTGTCATCATTCCCTGAATACATAGAACTGGAAGAATGACACAAAAAGAGAAAAGACAAAAGAAAAGATAATCTGTTTTGGGTCAACATGAAAGAGACATTGCGGTCTCAATGCTTTGAATCATCCCCAAAAGGAAAACACAAAAATGAAAAAGGAAAAAAAAAAGGGAAAGCTTTTGGGTCAGCATGAAGGAGACATTTCGGTCCTCAATGCCGCGTCATCAAAAGGAAAACACAAAACAAAAGCAGAAAAAATAAAGAAGAACTTTTGGGTCAACATGGAAGAGACATAGGGCATCTCAACACTTTGTGTCATCCCTAAAAGGAAAACACAAAACAAAGTGAAAAGGAAAAAGAAAGACTATTTGGGTCAACATGGAAGAGACATAGGGCAGCTCTACGCTTTGCATCATCCCCAAAAGGAAAACACAAAACAAAGGGAAAAGGCAATGTACGACATATAGAAGAATAGAGGTACAAATAGAGGAAGTGTACAAAGAGAGGGAGAACATCAAACATCACGCTACGGGGGAACACGATACACACACAAAAGGAAAAGAAAAGAAAATACAAAAGACTAGTAAGACAAATGCAAGTCAACCGATGAGCAATTCATCCACCTCCCAATCTAATTTGGTATAAGTGGAAGATGAATAACGTAGCTAAGGGACAATGACAAATGCATTACTATGGCAAGGCTAACAAATTCTTGCCCCCACTGAGTGTAAGGAAAGAATGAGCCAAGATAGATTATGAGAAAGATCATGCACTAATGAGAATGGAAAGTTCTACAACTATTGCATGATGCAGTGTTTGGTAGTGTTTAGGGGATGATAGGATAACAGTCGGTGTCAGTGAAGTGATACTTACTCAGTATGTCCTTCAATGTCTAACATTCATCAGTTTGGTGTCCAAGAACACGGTGGTATTTACAATAAGGTACATTGGAATCTTTAGGACAAATTACCAACCTATTCATAGGTGGTAATAGGATGAGGCCTCTATTTAAAAGCATTTGCAGTTTCCTTTCATATTCAGGTGGTGGATGGAGAGGAAACTTTAGTTTTTTCAATTTGTAAGGTTGTTTGCATTTACTAGATTCACCTTTTCCATGGAATGAAGGAGGAAGAGGACCCATGGGGATCCTAACATCCTTGTCATTAGAATCATGTAAGGGTTGTTCATGTGAAAGGAGGACATTCAAGTCGGGAGGGGAATCAAAGATCACTGTACCATCATCTCGAAGTCTCCAATATTCAAAAGGAGGCTTGTTGTCATGAGGAGGATCTTGATAGCCTAACCCTATTGTGTTCTCATCTGTTGGTTTTATTCTAAAAGTTGATGAATGTTATGTTCAGTTGTTGTGTCACATCCTTGTTTGCTTAATATAGTAAAACCTTTGCCATAAGTTTCTTCAAGGTTGATTGGTGTGTTTGTAACTTTGTTATAATAAAATGGTTGAGGAGGTAGTTGTGTAGAAGAACTAGGTCCACCTGTTGGAGGGAAATTAGGTCCTTCCATTGTTTTAGGATGTAGGTAACCAAACATATTAGGAAGTGAGACAATATGAAGGTCTTGTGACTTCGTGGATGGGTAAAAGGCTACATTAGCTTCAAGGTTGTCAAGGCATTCATTTAAGAACTTATTCATGCTATCATCATCTTCTCCAATGATGTCAACAACATGAGGAAGACATTCATGAGGAGTTGAAGCAGCATGAGGAAGCTCATGGTCATTAGGATTAGTTCCAAATGCACAATTTGACATGTCTACTAAGGATTTTAATGATGTCTAAAACTTATTAAAGCAAAAGGCCATGATGACAATGAGTGAAAGTAAACTAAATTGAAAGAAAGAGAAAAAATAGAGAATATGGAAAGTATGACAGAAGGTAATAGCAAAAAATTGTAACATAGAAAATGCCCAAAAAATGCCAGAAAAGTGAGTGCAAAATGTGCAACTGGATTGATTCGCCTAGGGTGACGAATGAGTCCAGGGATGATTTTTTTGAGTTTTTTCAAAAATTTGAAATGCAATTTGATGTTTTTCAAATGCAAAAATGCAACTACAATATGAGAATGTAGAATTTCAGTGTGTTTAAATGATTGGAAATGCAAAAATGAAAGCTATATGATGTTTTCACTAATGTAATTTTTGAAAACCCTAGGATGTGTAAGCAAAGAAAAACCTAGGATGAAAATTTACTTAAAATTAGAAGTAAAAATTCTCTAAATTCAGGTTCACCAAGATGTAGATAAAGATTTTGGTATCTGAATGCTTTATGCTCCTAAGGTTTTTCACCTAAAAGGAGATAAGATTGGAACTAAAATGCAATGTTCACACTCAAAGAGGGATGTGATATAGGTGCAATATGCCTAAATGAAGTAAAATAAATGCAAAGAACTAAAAAATACTATTGATTATGTATGGAAAACTAAGAAATATGAAGTGCTTGAAAACACAGTGTTGCATGCAAACATGAACTAGAAACATGCACAAATGAAAACAAAACTTAATGAAACTAAATGGAGTGCACCTAGAGATAGAATGTTGATGCTGTAAGGTTTTGGAATGTTTCAAAATTAACTATTGATGGCCACTGGGACTCATTCGCCACTGATGGCGAATCAGTCCAAGTTCTGGTAAATTCTGCTGAAATAGGTTTTGGGATGTCGAGAACTGAAATCCCCATAAATCACTTTTTCCAGCCTGGCAGTGGGACTCATTTTCCACTGATGGTGAATCGGTCCTCCTACAAAAATCTACAAATTTTGAAGTCAACTTTGTGGGTCCAGATCTATACTTGTCTTCTTGTCGGGTTGACGGATCCAAATATGCAGAAAACGGGTTAAACGATGTCTCCAAGCTTGAATTAGGTCTTTGTTGACTTGAATAGCTTTGATGACTTGTTGACCACTTTTTAACACCTATCTCTTTGACAAGTCTGCCTACAAGACTTGCAAACACACATGCAAAGAGGGGGAAAATTGTTAAGGGTTAGAGTATAAGAATTTGCCTTGGTCAAATCCCATTTTGGTAATCAAATCCCACTTTGGTAATCAAACCCTTGATAAAGAAATGAAATGAAATAAGTAAGGAATGATGAAAAAACAACATGCAAGTGTCATGAAATCACCAAACCCTTGTTGTTGAAATCTGAAGATATGTCAATGGCTGCTCCAAGATGCTTGATAATTGCTTGATTGAATGATGTTATGATGCTCAAGTGCTTAGATGGATGCAAGGATGAATGAATGGATGAATGGGGGTTAGAATGGATAGAAAAAAACTTATTTATACACACTTATGCCCTAATTTCCCAAAAAATACAACATCACAGGCTAACCTAAGGTCTTAATGAATAAAAACCCGAAATAAATTTGAAATTATTTTAAATTTTGTGCTAAGAGGGACTCATTCGCCACCCATGATGAATGGGTCCCACTTAAGGCATGCAAGTGGGTGTCAGGATTAAGTTGCCTTTAATGATATTTGTCGGGTTTATATTAAAAAGAACACTTAATTAAGGCCTATAAGTGCATAAAGGGTCCAAATAAAGCATAAGAAAGGTGTAATTAGTGGTGACAAGCCTAGAAAAGCGTGAAAGTTTGTTACAAGACTTTACAACACTTCAAAATAAGACTTGATAAGGGATAAAAAGGGAATATTTAGATGAATTATAATAAGAAGAGTCTAGAAAAGTGTAGAAATGTGTTACAATACTTCACAACACCTTCACAAGACATCATAAAGTCTTAATAATTTGAATATTCAAAACCTAATGTGAATGTATAATTACATTACAACATTAAATCAAGGTGAAACCAAGCCAAATAAGCACAAGGAGGGACAAAACAAGAAAAAGTAAAAGGGTTACTTTTTCCATGTCCATATTAGAAATTATTGCTTAGGTTTTATTTAAAGTTGTAGAGCATCAAGAAATAAAAATCGTGAAACATTGTAAACATATTCTCTGAAAGAAGAGAGAATCATGAATGCGACACACCCCCATATGATTAGTGTAGTGTACATATTGTAAAGGTTAGAATAGTTTACTTTATTTTTGGTAAGCAGTAATAAGGGTGTCTCCCCTTTCTGAGAGGAGAGATTCTATCTCACATAACTATGGCTGGAATTCTAGTTTTGTAATCTATAAAGAGATTACAAAATTTTCACCCAACAAATCTCACACACCGCAGTAGACCAAACATCTAGATTTGTCTTGTAAATGGAAAATATCATTCTTGCTTGTGTGAATCATGAATGAATAAATAGGTAACTTAAATGAAAGAAACAAATTCATGGAACTATTTGTCTTACCTTGTCTATTCTAAAGTAATTTCATGATAGAAACATAAATGCATTTGATTGTACTTAACTATCGTGAGAAAAATGAATATGTTGTTTGGTTCTTTAAAATAATTTGAAAGAAGAAATCCCTGAGATAAATAATTAAAAATACACACACACACACACATATATATATGTATATATATATATATATATATGTGTGTGTGTGTGTGTGTATATATATATTATGCAACTATATTATACCAAATTCAAATAATAAGCTTTCCTTTTTATTTCATTTTGAACACCTTAAAAGAAAATTGTATGGTAGGAGTGATAACAGTGATTAATCACATAAACCCCTTCAAAATGCCGACCCCTTCCATATTGGAATGGATGGATAATGCCAACGATAGGGGAGTGGGTGGCTAGATAGTGGAAGAATGGAGAGTAAATACCCTTCCAAGAATCAAATGCAAGAATCGAGGGACAAAGATAGTGGAAATTTTGAATGAGGGTAGTCAATCAGGCAAAAAAAGTAGAAGAGGATTTGGGAGAAAAAGGAGCAGAAGGAAAAAGCACAAAAGTAGAGGAGATAGCCGAATTCATTGATAGAGAAAAGAGCATTGATCTTGTAGTCACAGGTAAGAACGATGCCTTCTTAGAATGTTTCCTTCAAGTATATCATTTTTTCCATTTTTCTTGAGCAATGCTCGACTTATCAACAATCGAGCACCTTGTCATTTTTATGTGTTTTATACCCGTGGCTAGTTTCCATTTTATTTGATGAAAATTTTTAGAAGCCATGTTGGAGAAATGAAACCCCCATTTTTGTCCTTTGCTGTGTAATGACATGCTAAGCATGATTAGACAGAAGGATTGTATTCGGGCTTTATCCTACATGTTTTTAGTCTTTAAATTTGAGATCATCAAAATGTTCTTTGTGGTGGAAAACATCATTTTTGGTGTCGACCGCCCATGATATCCATTCAAACGATATCCACGTCTGCAAAAAAATGTATGTGTAGTGTTTTATGGGGTTGAATGGTATGGACCATTCGAGAGTAAATCTCGACTTAGAATGGTCCATATTATTTTGCTCCATGTTCATATTAATGGGTAGATAATATTGCCAACCATGTTGCAGGTTGATGGACAATATACCTCGTCCTATTCAAGCATAGTGGGAATGAATGTTATCAACCTAGTGTAAATATGTATAAACCAAGATCAATCTTTGAACGTGTAAATGTGTATTAGGGAATGTATCCCTATGTCATCATAGTCATTCCTTCCACTATTCCATTGGCTGTCTCCATTCATTCCTTTCCTTCCACCCTCCATTCCATTCCTTGTCTCCCTGTCTCTTCTCCTATATATACATACATATATATATATACATACATATATATATATACATATATATAACATGTATATATATACTACTCTTCTTTCTCTTTCCACATATGTATGTATATATATATACATATGTATGTATATATACATATGTATATATATATATGTATGTATATATACATATGTATATATATATATATATATATGTATATATATATACATGTATATATACATATGTATGTCATGTATTACAACCTGCTCACTATGTGCTCCTCTCTCCTATATGCTCTCTCCCCATACATATGTATATGCCTGCTACTATATATATGTATATATATACATACATATATATATCTCACCACTACATATCTTTCCTACTATATATATATATATATACATATGTGTATATATACATATACATATATACATATATATACATATGCCATACATATGTGTATACATACACATATGTATGTATATATACATATGTATGTATATATATATATATATATATATATACATGAATATATATATTTGTCTTACCTTGTCTATTCTAAAGTAATTTCATGATAGAAACATAAATGCATTTGATTGTACTTAACTATCGTGAGAAAAATTAATATGTTGTTTGGTTCTTTAAAAGAATTTGAAAGAAGAAATCCCTGAGATAAATAATTAAAAATACACACACACACACACACACATATATATATGTGTGTGTATGTGTGTATATATATATGTATATATATATATTATGCAACTATATTATACCGAATTCAAATAATAAGTTTTCCTTTTTATTTCATTTTGAACACCTTAAAAGAAAATTGTATGGTAGGAGTGATAGCGATTGATTAATCACATAAAACCTTAAATGCGATTATCATATTGGGATGGATGGATGAAATGCCAGCGATAGGGGGTGGGTGGCTAGATAGTGGAGAATGGAGGTAAATACCTTCAGAATCGAATGCTGGGAATCGAGGGACAAAGATGTGGGAAAACTTTGAATGAGGGAGTCAGTCAGGCAAAAAAAAGTAGAAGAGGTTGGGGAAAAAGGGCGAGGAAGGAAAAGCACAAAAGCGAGGAGATGCTTGAGATTAAATTTGATAGAAAAGGGGGAGGCAGTGATCTTGTGAGTCGCATGGGGTAAAACGATGCCTTCTTAGAATGTTTCCTTCAAGTATATCAATTTTTCCATTTTTCTTGAGCAATGCTCGGCTTATCAACAATCGAGCACCTTGTCATTTTTATGTGTTTTATACTCGTGGCTAGTTTCCATTTTATTTGATGAAAATTTTTAGAAGCCATGTTGGAGAAATGAAACCCCCATTTTTGTCCTTTGTTGTGTAATGACATGCTAAGCATGATTAGACAGAAGGATTGTATTCGGGCTTTATCCTACATGTTTTTAGTCTTTAAATTTGAGATCATCAAAATGTTCTCTATGGTGGAAAACATCATTTTTGGTGTCGACCGCCCATGATATCCATTCAAACGATATCCACGTCTGCAAAAAAATGTATGTGTAGTGTTTTATGGGGTTTAATGGTATGGACCATTCGAGAGTAAATCTCGACTTAGAATGGTCCATATTATTTTGCTCCATGTTCATATTAATGGGTAGATAATATTGCCAACCATGTTGCAGGTTGATGGACAATATACCTCGTCCTATTCAAGCATAGTGGGATTGAATGTTATCAACCTAGTGTAAATATATATAAACCAAGATCAATCTTTGAACGTGTAAATGTGTATTAGGGAATGTATCCCTATGTCATACCATTATTTTCAATTGAGCCGAACAAACAAGCTTTGTTCAGAATATAGATGGGAACGATGCTATCATTCTATTGTGACTGTGGTTATATTGATTTTTATAAACAATAATTCATGTGTTATAATCATTTTATGGTAGACAACATATCGACCATTAAAGGCTAAGCGTATATGAAAACCCTCACAACTTATGAATGTCTTCTCTTTACTTCTCGACGGTATATATACACACACACACACATATATATATACATACACATATATATATACATATATA
>VDFB02271358.1:961625397-961640000 GCA_007258455.2 Sequoia sempervirens
GAATATGCAAATGTGTTGAATGCCTAAGGATAAAGTTGCACGTATTCCAACAATTAGGGACTCATACTTTGCAGTGTTGTTTGTACATAGGAAGTTTAGATGGTAAGATAAGGGAATAGGCTTTCCTAAAGGTGGTTTATTATAATCCCTACCCTAGAGCCATTTTGACACTTAGAACCATCAAAGTGAAATTCCCATGTCTCCTTTTCAGTTGTCAACACACTCTCATTAGGGAATGAGTCCATATTAGGTAACATTAATGGAGAAGGAGCATTAGCTAAATGGTCGGTCAAGGCTTGTCCTTTGATTTCCTTTTGAGAGACAAATTTAAGATCAAACTCAATTAACAACATAACCCTTTAGCTAAGCGTCCTAATAAGTCTATTTTAGCAAAGAGATATTTTAGAGGATCAAACTTTGAAACCACATGCACTTCCACACTTAGTAAATAGTGTCTCAACTTACTAGTAGCAAACACAAGGGCCAAACATTGTTTTTCTATCATTGTGTATCGAGTTTCATAATCAATTAAAGTTCAACTAATTTAATAAAGAGGATGTTCTTTACCATTATCATCTTATCGATCCAACAATGCTACTAGAGCATGGGTAGATGTTGATATTTAAAGGATAAATTGTTTTCCTTGAATAGTGGGCTGTAAAATAGGAGGATTAGCGAGATACTCTTTCAAACTTTCAAAATATTGTTTACAATCCCCATTCCATTTAAATTCCAATTCCTTCTTAAGAAGTTTTGTAAAAAGGTAAGGTCTGATTCACCAAAGATGCCATGAAATGATGGATAGGTTGAATCCTTCCTTGTAAAGTACTTTATTGAGAAATGTTCTTCAGAGGTGGCATGTTAATGATTGTATCAATATTTTTTGTTTCCACCTCAATGCCTTTGTGGGACACTATAAAACCCAAACATTTTCCAATATCCACACCAAAGATACACTTTTTAGATTCAATCTCATGTTCTACTTACACATTCTTTGAAATATTTTTGTAAGATTTTAATATTGTCTTGATGAGTTAAGGATTTAGCTAGAATATCATCAACATAATCTTCCAGAATCTTATGTATGTAATTATGAAATATCAATTTCATAGCTCTTTGATATGTTGTTCAAACATTATTTAATACAGAATTCATCACAACCCAACAAAATTTTCCCCGAAGTGTAGTAAATGTTGTCTTGTATTTATCCTAAGGGTTTATAAAGATTTGATTATAACCTGAAAGACCATGCATGAATGATAATAAAGCATGGCTTGCGGTTGAATCTACTATCATGTAATATTAGGAAGGGGAAAATCATCTTTCAAAGATGCTTATTAAGATCACGAAAGTCTGTACACATTCCAATATGATTTTCAGGCTTTGTCATTGCTACAATGTTTGAAATCTAAGGTGAATAATCGATAGGACAAATAAAGCCAGCATCTAGGAGCTTCTCAATTTCAACCTTAACCAATAAGGCTATCTTAGTATTCATCTTGCATATTTTTTGTCTTATTGATTTAGAATCCTTTTCAAGGACAATGTTATGCGTAATTATCTTAGCATCAATACCTAACATATCCAAATAATTCCAAGCAAAAAGTTCAGAAAAAGTCATGTAATAGTGTTGCATTTTCTTCTTGTTCATCATCATCAAGGCACTTTCCTATTTGAATCACTTTCTCTTTGTTAGTTATGTCCATTGGTATGTTCATTGTATCTCCCACAAGTAGTGTACTTTGATTTGGAATTTTAGGAATTTGTTCTTCTTTATCTTGTTCAATATCACTTGTTTTATTTTCTTCAATAAATTATCCCTTAGTGATTAAGGCACAAGTGAATGCTTGCTTGTGGTGATGAGTTGGTAACCTGTCATAAACTACCAAAATTTATGCCAAAGCTTCATCATGTTGAAAATAATCCAATGATTCATCACTTGTGGTGTCTATTAGTTCAAGATGCTTTACTGTGAGAATTGTCTAACAAGAATCTTGCATAATGGTGTTGATGTTTAGTGAAGGACTTTTTGTTGCTTTTGTTATCTTAGAAGTGAAATATCCAAGAAATTTTTTTGTTTCTTGTATATTAGGCTCTATAGGGACACAAATTCCTTGTTCTTTCACACCACATCCTTTTCCACTATAACCAAGTCGCTTCAAGAGTTGATATCCTCTTCCATAAAGAGATTCCATAGCTTTTGAAGATGGCAGTTGCTCATGATCAACCTCATCATAAATTTTTGTGTAACTTGTGTCTTCTTCTAAAATTGTTGAATCAAATGCTGTTGATGGTTCTACCGTGTGTTGTGTTGACATTATTATTTTTCTTTTTTCTTTTACTAATTCTTTTGTTGTGATTTTATAGTCTCCCATGAATGGTATGAAATTGAATGAACCCCAATTGTCATCTAATAACTTTGTAACTGTTGCAAAACTTTTCTATTTTTCTTCTTCTTACACATGTTCTACTTGTCAGGTTGGTATTAATTTTTTCAAAGGACTCTTTATTTTTCTCAGTTTGCAAGCAACTTTTTTCTTGGAGGGCAGCTTTTATTATGTAGACCTTATTGTTATAAACATCATTAAATGATGAAGGGTTGAAGGGACTCCATTCATTTAATGAATCCATGGCTTTCCCAAAAGAAGGTTACATGAGAGTTCGTGAGGCATGACATGGACAAGAGTTTGCAAGGTAACTTTTCCAACTCTCATAGATAATGTTATCACACCAAGAGATTACTTTCCCACATTATCAAACCCATTGATAGACAAGGAATCATGTTTAGTCTTAGTCTTATCCACTCCAATCTTATCAAAAAGGTTTACACCACACACATTAAGGCCCAAACCGTTGTTGATGAGAGTTATTTTTATTCATCTATTAATAACAACCAATATCATCAAGGCCTCATTTTTTTATATCTCCAATGGAGGTAACTCATCTTAATGAAAGACAATATCAATATTGACTAAATTCATGCCTTGGATTAGGGCTACTACATTGTTTGGTTGCGCACTAGGAGGGACCACTACTTGTAAAGAATTTTGAAGCATGCTATGGTAATTGGGTGATGCTTGAATGAGATCCCATGAAGAAATATTAGCAGGAGTGTTGTGAAGTTGTTCCACAAGATCATTCTCCTTTCCACTATGCAAAGGAAAATGAGGAGCACTAGGAAAAATAGGTTGAGGAAGTGGTAATGAAGTAGGTATGGTTTGTGGTTGCCTATTGTTCCTTGTGTTGTATGTATGAGCAACATTATAATAATTAGATTATTGTGAAACATTGTTACTAGTGAGTTACCTTGTAAAGTTCAAGATACTTCCAACAGGTTGAGGTTTGTTTTGAGGTGGTCCTATGATAAGCATAGGTTTGGTTTGAACTAGTTGTTGATGTGAGGGTGTTGAACAAGACAACTGAGAGGGGGGGGTGAATCAATTGTAACAAATTTATCCTTTTAAAACATTCACCAGAACTTAGATCAATCATAACTCTTAACTCTGCTAAAATGATTAAACATTAAGTGCAAGTGCAAAAACTGAAAACCATCACAAAACACAACAACACCAGATTTATGTGGAAAACCCACTGAGGGAAAAAAAATGTTGAGGATTAAATCACACCATAGGAGAATATCAAAACTAATTATGCAAAGGCTCACTATCAAAACAAGGACTCAATCGGGTCCAATAGGGCTACCAACCTCAGGGCTCATTACCACAAAGATACAAAGAATATAGAAGACATATGTTATAGAGAGAAGATAATCTCAATGCAATAGATATTTCCACTATAATTTTCTCAACCACTTGCATACATGCATGAAAGATATAGTACACCTTCAACTCACTACATCGAAAAACTCAACATTTAGACCTACACTAATTTTACACACTCGCATCAATAATAATCAAATGATTTCTATCCATTTTGTATCTATTTTCTTCTCTGGCTTCTTTTCACTTATCTCTTTTGCAGGCCATCTTTCACCGCTAACTCATCCTATATTTATACCATCTTCAACTTTGAAACATATCCAAAGTAGGCCATCCATAAATGAATTTAAATTAGGTCGGCATCAAAACATCCTAGGGTGGAATTAGAATGAGGGAAACCAAAACACACGCTTGATGAGGACCCAAATAGGTCCCAACACACTTCATCAACTCCGAAGATAGTGTTTAACACAAGGTCATCCAAACCTGTGTAAAACACATAGATGTTCAATTAAGCATGAACCTTCTAGATACCAAAATTATCTTCAACAAGATCATAGCAACTTAACTCTAGAACCACAAGTCATAAGACTTTACCAAAGATAAATCTATACCGACAAAATTTCTCCCATACCTCAAACAGATACACACAAAACCACAGTTCACAATTGGTGAACACAACTTGAACTATACAATGAATTAGAAACCAAAAATATGGATATAGTAGCTTCCAAAAACCATGCTCAACATATTTGAACCACACACACATAGAAGCAAAACTCGGAGCAACCACTGAACACCTGTAACCTTTCTTCAATACAATTTTCTTAATATCCTCAACATATACAACCAATAACCTGCATCCATGACACTAATGACAACAACAACCAGTGGATAACTAATTGACTAGTTGACATCAATGACAACACCTTCATTCTTTTTATTCTTGCATTAATCTCCCCCTTTGTCATCGATGATAACACATGATGTGAAACTATCAAAGACAAATAATATACAAGTAATTAACATACTTATGAGCGATTCCCCAACTCAACCCCGATATCAATGGAAAAGGATAATACTGTTTTTACATTGATTTCTCTCCTTGACATTGGAAACAAGATACTTCTACAATTACAACACATGATACTACCTGCTCCCCCTAAGAGGTAGCCACCAAAATATCAATCCAAAAGAAAGATAGATCTATAGATCCACCAGACTGATGCATCTCCATATGCATCTAGTTTAAGAAATGAGGGGAAATGACCCCTAACTTATCCTGGAGATACTCAAAGTATCTCTTTAGAAGAGCCTTTAAATATATCGCTAACTGCATCATTCATCAAAACATACCTCAAGCTTTACTTCATTCTCTCCACAACCCTCTCTCCCAAGAAATGATAATTTGGTAGATATATGCTTCATCCTCCAGTGCATCACCCAATTCTTTGAAATTTTAATTGCACTTGTATTATCACAAAAAATAGAAATGGGATCATCATACACCACTGTGATATCTTTCAATGTTTGTTTCAACCATAGAAATTTTGTACAACAAGATGTAGCAACAATATACTTAGATTCAAAGTAGATAAGGAAATTGAATCTTTCCTTTTACTCAACCATGCCACCAATCTGTAACCAAGAAAAAATGCACCACCACTTGGACTTTTTTTGTTATCCACACATCTAGCCCAATTTGCATCTGTAAAAGCACTTAGTGTAAAGTCGTAAGATCCTTAGGGATACCATAACCCATCATCTGGAGTGTCATTAAAATATCTAAATATTCTTTTAACAACAACATGTGTTTCCTTAGGATCTTCTTGAAATCTAGCCACAAGACAGACAACATGCATAATATCTGATCTAGTTGTATTCAAATACAACAGTCCACCAATCATAGATCTAAACTTGCTCTGATAAGCCTTAGGTGAATCATCATCTTTACCCAACTTGTAACCAATCACCATAGGAGTGCATATCAGTTTGGAACCATCCATCCCAAACTTCTTCAACATCTCTTTCACATACTTAGATTGTGAAATAAAATTCATTTCTCTCCCCTTTGATTAATTTTGCAGCCCAAGAAAGTAGAAATTCATCTCTCCAAATTTCAACATTTCAAAAAAATTTGTATCTCTTCCCAAGAAAACTCTTACACATAGTTTCATTTCCTCAAAAAATAATGTATCAACATATACAACCACAATCAAGATTTTTTCATTTTCAATTTTAAAATACAGATTACTATTTGTCGTACCTTTGTTGAAACCTTGTTGAATCAAATACCTTTCGAACCTTGCATACCAAGCTCTAGGAACTTGTTTCAATCCATATAAAGCTTTCTTCAATTTGCACACCATATCTAGTTGATCTGACAACTAAAATCCTTCTGGTTGTTCCATGTAGACTTCTTCTAGCTCACTATTCAAAAATACAAACTTGACATCCATTTGATAGACCTTGAAATATTTATGAGTAGTAAATGCTAAGAACGTCCTTATAGATTCCATTCTTTCCATTGGAGAAAAAGTCTCCTGAAAATATATGCCTCCTACTTGTGAGTAACCTTTACACACAACCCTTGCTTTATTTCTAATCAATTCTCCATTCTCATTCAACTTATTTCTGAATACCCATTTTGATCCAATAATGTTTTTGTCTATCGGTCTTGGGACCAATTCCGAAGTTTGATTCTTCTCAATCTGCATAAGTTCTTCTTCCATAGCTTTCATCCAATTTTCATCATTACATGCTTCACTTACAGTCTTTGGTCCAACCTTAGAAAGTAAACACATATTTATTTCACCAGTAGTAGTAGCTTTGCTTTGTGTTAGTAATCCTTTCCTCTTGTCTCCAATGATCCGCTTTCTAAACAATTATTCTGCACATATCTAGGGTGTCTTAGGGTGACACCTTATCGTAGCTTTCTCTTCATTTCTCTCATTGTGCTTTTCTGCTCATCCTTTCATGTTCTTCCATAATTCCCCAATTCTATGCACCGGTTCATTTTATACATATCCATCAATACTCAAATTCTTTTATTGTTTCATCAACCCTTGACATTTGTAACTTTCTACAATCTTTTCCTAGTCTTTATTCAAACATCCTGTAAGATTTCTTTTTTAGTAGAATATCCTAAGAAAAATTCCTTTCCATCACTCTCTTGTGCATCAAACTTTCCTAAATTTTCTTCATACCTTCCTGATATAACATTTTCTTTCAAATACCTTGAAATATTTAACAATAGGAATTCTTTTCCTTAACATATCCTTTATAGGGAGTCTTTGTATTGTTTGTTTCTTTGCTTGAACTCGCTTTGAATACATAAACAATCGTAGAATAACTTCTCTTTAGTAAACTTTGGACAAACCAGCCTCCCCACACCGCTAATCTAGTAAAATTTCGAATTGTTATATTATTCTCTCACAATCATTCTCAATAGGGATTTCTAAACAAATAACTATCTTTTTATTCCATGTACTTCAAAAACATATTACTCTATTATCATGGAAGCTAGCAGCACTCGATTCACGGATAACCCCCCTACGAAACTTGTCTGTTTCATAGATTCATGATATTCAAGCACTCAAAATGAGGTGAATTTCAATTCACCTTGATGCATGGTCCAAAATCTCAAACAATCCGTTTGAGCGTTTCCCCCCATTTGTCTTTCGAAGAGCTTCGAAACAAGCATCTTCATGAACTCTCAACCCTTGAGAGTTAGTAAAATTGTCAAACATGTTGGAGCATTGAAAATCAACACTCCTACATGTGCCTTAGTTAATTTTCCAACTCTAAGTGTTGGAGCGTTGAAAATCGACACTCCTACACTTTGCTCCCTCTACCAAAAATTCACAAGCGGTAAAAATCACCGCTTGTGCACTTGTTGGTTTGTCAAGTTTACCACATGCACAAGCAGTGATTTTCACCGCTCATGCATGTATTTCACCATATTACGCACCTTCATTAATGTGCATGTTGAGTTCATTTGCGACACTTTTAAATCACTTAAAATTGATCTTAAGTTAATCCTTCCTCGTTTCAATTCACCATTTCTTTCTTCCTCATCGAGCTGGTCTTTCTCCAACTCCAAACAAGTTCATGACTGAAGATACTTTCATGATTTCTTGAGCTAGGGTTTTCAACATTTGCGTTTTCTCACTGGTACTTCATTGTTTCTTCTCCTTTGTCAGTATTTCTCTCTATTTACCTTTATGAAGCTCTATAAATTCTTTTTCAAATGTTGCCATTCGCATTTTTTCTTTGTTTAGGATTAGATCTCTTTATGTTTCGATTTGTTTTCCTTTTGTAAGGTCATGCCTTGTTTTTATAGCTTTCCCTTATTCATGCCTTGTTTTTATAGCTTTCCCTTATTCATGCCTTGGTTTTTGTTTCTCTTTGCCATTCCCCAATTTTGTCTCTTGACCTTTGAATCTTCATCTAAGCTCCAATTCTACAAGCAGAAAAATTGTTTCGTTCAACATGACGAAGTCTTCAAATGTTTTCTAATGAAGATCATCACTCTTGGTGTTCGAGCGGTGATTTTCACCACCCGAACACCAAGACTTCTTCACACCAAAATGTCATAGCGGTGAAACTTACCACCATTTCACTTAAAGCATTTTCACAACTCCATGTAGGAGTGGTGAAAATCACTGCTCCTACATGGAGTGCCCAGTCCTCAAGATGCAAAAGTGGTGTTTTTACCCACTTGAACATGATTTCACAACAAAGAAGGATATGCTCGAGCGAGAAAATTCAGTGCTCGAGCATGATAGTGCACTTTCTTTCAAAATGCAGAGGCGTTGTTTTTTCCTACCCTTACACTTCAACGTTTTCCAAGTGAGAAGACATGTCAAGGCGTTGACTTTCAACGCCTTGACACTTTTGACATATCAAAGGAAGAAAACATGTAGGAGCATTGATTTTCAACGCCCCTACATGTAAAGTCATCATTTCAAGTGTGGAAGCATTGATTTCTAGTGCTCCTACACAAATGACAATTTTTTCCATTAATGCTCTGAAATTGCTTCGCTTGCGCTCTGAACCTGGTTTCTTCGCCCATGCTCCATTTTCTATGCCAAATTGCTCATTTCCACTTGTTTTGCATTGATTTCTTGCCTCATGCTTCCCAATTTTGTAGTTTCACGTAACATATGTTGATTCACCATCCTTGTAGTTTCTCTCCAGATCTCGTTAAGTGATCCCGAAGGTGATATCTTTTGATCCTGATTCTTCTAGATGAAAACAAAGAAGCCTCCATTATCTTCTAAGAAAGAGGGAAAAATGAAATATAAATAGCAAGGTGTCTTTGCGCCTACAGCGGTGATCTCGAAGGTGGACGAAATCAAGGACACTAAAGTTGGTCATCAGGACCTTGAAGACTTTGTGAAAAGAACTGAACAAAAGCCCTTGGAAGACAGATTGAGATCCATTTTCCATAGCAACTTGCATCTGGTTTCCACATTCTCGACATCTGCTCATAATACAAAGTTCATTCTCTAGGTTGCATCCCACTACATCTGAGAGAGAAGAAGTATAATAGACCCCTCAAGACAAGTCATGATGAGATTAGACCTTGAATTCCTTGACATTGTTTTAAGAGTTCCACACATGGAACAATACACAAAGATTTCAATGCAAAAGGCACAAGAAGTGTATGATGCAGCTCCAACTAAGGCTAAAAATTTGATTAACAACCAATGGTTGAAAACACCTAGGCCCACTATCTCAAGATGGTTGAAGGGACTTCCTCGAAGTGACTTCAAAGAGGATGTCAGGGACATGATTACTCTCCTGAGCAGGGTTAAAGGATTTCCCAAGTCATCTCATTTTTAGGAGTGGATGTATGAATACATTCATATCATCAGGAGAAAGAAAACTAATATTTATTGGGGAACCCAAATCAGTGATGAAATTCATGAGCAATAAATAAATGTGCCAACCACTCTCAATTTCTACATGACTTCTTATTTGGTGTATGTTGATGCTATGATGTGGAAATTCCCAAGGTTATCCACAAAGGGAAATCGACATTTTGTACCTGTATATGAATATTTTTATCAGTTGAAACTAAAAGAAAGTCTTCATCATTTCAGGAGGGTTAGGATACCTTCTTTGCACCTCGTATTCATTTTGTCATGTTAGAGCTTCTAAAATCCTGATGGATTTTCATCTCCATGGGTCTGGTTAACCTTTGAAAAACCCTTGTCCTCATAGGTGAGTAGGGTTTTTCCTAAAGCATGTAAACTATATAAATTTTGGTTGACCAACTTGATCGGTCATCAGCCCCTTAAGTCATTTCTTAAGCCATCTGACACGTTGGTCTACTGGCCCCATTAACCTAATGAACTAGCCATCAAATTTTCCCACCATGTCAAATTTTCCTAAAGTCGAGTTTTAAATTTAACCCAGAGACTTGCATGTTAAGCCATTAATCCCAG
This sequence comes from Sequoia sempervirens, assembly GCA_007258455.2. Classification (NCBI taxonomy): domain Eukaryota; kingdom Viridiplantae; phylum Streptophyta; class Pinopsida; order Cupressales; family Cupressaceae; genus Sequoia; species Sequoia sempervirens. Next base: position 961,635,569 of record VDFB02271358.1, read on the forward strand.
GGAGTCCCATCGTCATCAGTCAGTCCATTTAATGCTAATATTACGCAATGTGCAAGTTGTAAGATTTGAAAATCAGGGAGAAGATCTCAACTGTACACCGCCATCCCGCGGGAGTTAAGTGACAACAAGTTAAATACGACGAGGTTGGCGAGAAGTTAACGTGTGTTCAGTGCAGAGTGTGAGTCCCACTCCCCACTACTGATCCTGTGACATGACATGTTCAACGAGTGGATGAGATCAAGTGAGTGAACGATCTTCACCATTCCTTGCTAGCTCGTTGAATTAAAATGAGGGATGGTTAAAACTAGCAAGATCAAGGAGATCTTGACACCTGTCCTCCATTTTCTTAGACCATGGATCCCACACATAGTGATGGTGTCATCTGACATGGATGAAAATGATTGGTTGTAAGTGTTTCAACGAAGCACCACTGGAAATCAATGGAATTCAAAAGAAGGATAGCTATCCAATCATCCATCAAAGTAGAGAATCGAAGGATAGTATTTAAAGTTGGAAAAACAACATGTGACATCCATTTTTATTCTAAGCAACCAACCTACATTAATGGTTGGTAGCTTGCAGAGTGATTGAGTTGATATCAATTCATGTGATGATGCAAATATTGGTAATCATGAAGGATACTCTATGGACTCCATGCAATTGGGAATTGAACAGTGCTAGTACACCTGCCAACGGGCTGCTAAGGTTACACATGTGAAATAAATATCCAGTGTGGAAATCATTACTTCACCTGAAAAATACAACAAAGGTAGTTGCTATTTGCATCATTATCATTTAGCAATTAAGTATATTCTAGTGTGAGTAGTTACTAGAAGAGAGGATGAGAAAACCAGTGAGAAGATCTATTCACTTGAGTTCACTAAAGTTTGGGTCAGATGCACAGGAAGTTGCTCCCACCACAAAAGTAGTCACTTCTTCTGAAAAGTATAGACTAGTGCCTAGTAAATGCATTCGAAGGTTGCAATTTTAGAATGATGTTGTAGAAGGAACAAATGACAAAGGAAAGCTCAGTCTAGTGCAATCTCTTACGGGGTCAAAGTGGAATGTAAGGTATGGACATGGCTCTTATGGATGCTAGTGTTCTCCTATCAACCTCACGAGCAGTTCCTCTAACAATGGCTCTGAGAGCGATTTTGCTTACAGTCAGTACTTAGCCATGTTAAATGATGGCTTGCCCTTTGACGAGGAGGTGATCTTTGTCTTGCCACTAGTAGTTAAGACCCCTAGTGGGAAAACTAAAACCATGGTGAACAAAGAAAGAAAAAAGAAGGAAGCTAAGGTGTCCTCCCTTCCTTTGGCGACGACAAGAAATGACTGTGTGTATTGTGGGCATAATGTTGGTGGTGGTGGGGTGATAGGAAATTGAGCATTGGTTGTGTGTGGGGTTGGTACTTTTTGTGTTGATGCATTGTGCTCTGGTGGTCCTGGTTTTAGTGTATGTGGCACTTTTTGATATTTAACATTGGTCATGTGCTTGGATGGCATTTTTGGGTACCTAGTTTGTGATGATGCAAATGGTGAAAAAGGAGAGCTTTGGCAGCAATTTGCATTTCTCCTCTCGGTCGACGGTTATTTTTACCATGGATTTTGGAATGGAAAAGAAAAATGCAATTGAAATTTTGATAAAATGAAAAATATATATTGAAACTGCAATTGAGCCCTAAGCTTGTTGCTTCCCTTGCGTTATAAAAGGGAAACCAAGGCTTATTTTGGGATAAATAGAAGAAGATAGAATTTGGCTAGGGTTTTGGTCGAAAGTATACTAGTAGATAGGAATAGAGTAGTCTATCAACTTTGAGTTTTATGAATGAATATGTGCAATTACCTTGAATTTTTTCTCAGAAATGGTTCAAAGTGCAAGTTAATATATATAATTATGATATATTTCTCTCCTCTTGCAAGTCTGGGTGAATTTTGAATGAAATATTAATGATATTTTATTCTACTTTGAATATTTGTTCAAATGCATGTCTCTAGTCTCTGTGTTGATTCAAGTAATCAATTAAATACTTAGATGGGGCCATGAATTTACTTTTATTTGCAAAGGATTTGATAAGTAGTGATGTATCAGACAACTCGAGCTCCATGATGCAAAGTATTGTGAGGGTAGTCTATTTTATTATTGGGTCATTTTTGTTTTACTAATTCTTGCATATGTGACTCCATTTTGCCCAATAAATATGACATAGATTTGTTCCTTAATGATTCACCTAAGGGGTTAATCAAATAGTCATTCAATGACCAGCCTGTAGTCGGGGTTTAAATTCACTTGAAAATTCATTTATTCAAATATTCATGTATGTCAAGTTATATCAGGGATGTTTTCATTTTGATGAAAGGGTAGAAAGTTACTTAGAGATGAGCCAATTTCTAGGTAATTATTGCATATTTATCCTTCATCCAAGTGTGATCTGTGTTATGAAGTGTTCAACATAGATAAATCTTATATGAGCACACTAGGAATACCCTCCTTGGCCCCACAAAGCCTAAAGTGCAGAAGATCTCAGTCATCGACTAGATCTTGTTAGTTGGACATTCATTCCAAGAGTCTTCAGTATAGGAACTGGCTATTCCTTAGAGATATCTTGTGTAGTGGAAAACACCTCAACAGATCCAACTCTCAAAAAGAAGAGGGTGTCAAATGAGGAATACAAAGTGGTGAGTAAGGTTGGTTGTATCTTTTTGCAATTTTTGACTTTCACTTATATGAGGTTAGGTTGCTATACTAGGTGCCCTTACATGTTGTCAAGATATCCCTCAAATAAATGGATACTCATGGAATTGTGTAGACAACTAATATCAATTCACAAGGAACGCATGAGAATTCACAAATCGGGTTTCAAGTTCCCATTGAAAATTGGGAGGTATACTGTTCATAGTGTACAAAAGGAAAAATCAGTCTATGCAGAGATGTAGATCATAATTATCAAGACATACAAATATAAATTTCATTTTGATTACAAGGATGTGAAGAGAAAACTGAAAAAGGATCACATGCATGTCTATCATTTTGAAGACATATGGGTTGATTGCAGGGATGAAGAAGACATTCGAAAAATGGAATTTTGTAGGTTAACAGTGGAGCAAATCAAAGAGCTAGGTGTGGCTGATCTACCAGAGGATTTCCAAGATCCTGGCCACATCCTAAACTCTGCGTATGAAGAAGACAAGATTGCTAAGAGGCCCTTACCTCCGATTCAATGGTCAAAAAAGGAAAGTATCTCTATAAGGGAAAGGCTTGCTCCCATCTTGCACAACACAACAGAATGGTTGCATCAACATGGTTTCCAAATGAAAGCTTTCAAGACCGAATCAAAAGGAGAAGTACAAGGAGCAAAAACCAGCCAACAACCAGAACTCCGCTTAAAGAACAAACAAGTGGCTATTCCCTCTTCTTCCCAAAGAGGTCCTAGAATCAAGTTCACTATTGGAAAGAAAGTTACGCAAGTTGTTGAAGAACAAGAGGCAACAAAGTTTGAACCTACACATGTAGAAGGAAAAGAGGTTGCTCTTGAGGAACAAACTTTCATAGAAGAAGGAAATGAAAGTGAAGAATCTTCAGAAGAAGAGTCTACATCATAAGAAGATTTTACAGAAGAAGAGGAATATGAAAAGGATGAAGGAGAAAAAGAAGGTAATGAGGAGGAACTTGGGCATGACAATGAACAACAACTATCTCCTCATGAGAACATTATTGAAGATCTTCCCCGAACGTCATTGCATGTAACTTAAAATGTTCCTCATACACCTTCCAATCCCAACACTCCTCCACCTCCTCTTCCTATATCACCTCCTCCCACATCTACCACTCATGCAATGGAAATTTCTCATCCTCTTCTTGCATCAACCGTCCTTGCCACTCCTACAATTTCAAATCTACAAACTGTTGATATCTTGTCAAGCTCTCCCTCATCTATCCCAAGTTTGTCATCTCCATCTTTTGATGTTACATCTGAAGCTAAATTTGGCAGATTTATGAATGAGTCTTTGCAAAATCAACTTGGTACATAATCTATTGGAGCAATCATGACAAATACTACCTCGATTGTTACCATACCAAGCATTTCTATAGAAGTGACTGCAACACAAGAGTTGATAGTGAGTAAAGAAGTGTATACTTCCTCTCTTCCCCCTTGGTTGGTGTGAACCTTTTCCTAGTACTTGCAAAACAATATGAATAAACGAGTTAGACAAGGAATTACAAGTTAAAAGAAGGATTCCCCATGGAATCCATTTACAAACTCAAAATAGGAAATAAATTGATGAAGAACACAATACAAAAGATAAAACTAGATTTAATCCTAATTAGAAAAGCAAACACTTGATCCCATGGGGGAATTGGTGCCAATTTGATGTGAAAATTGGTCCTTTCCCAATTCCTAAGATGAAATCTTGATATGTTGAAGATGAT
>VDFB02271358.1:961640100-961681597 GCA_007258455.2 Sequoia sempervirens
GCATGCAAACATCAAACCCTAACTCCTAGGATCTTTACATTCATTCAGAAGTGTTATCTCTTATTCCAAATAGTTAACTGAACTCAAGGTGAGTGTCACCTACCATGTGGATGCCCCACGTGCCCCTATTATTTAGAAATCCCCACAATGGACGCCCTCACATGCTCCTAACATTTAGAATTAATTACAAATGTCAATTAACATGATTATTTCATCAAATATTAATCTCATCCTAATCCTAGTGTTGTTGAACACATTCTAAGGACTTAGGAGATACATGAAATAAATAATGTTTAGGATTGCAATTAAATGGCATCCTATTTCCAACAATTGTTACATGCAATTATATCTTACAAATAAACAAATCATGAATCAAAATAAGGCTTATCAACATGAGAAAAATCCATACCAAGAATTGATTTCTAACCAAAGTTATAAAATATTGACACTATAATAACATGAAATGGATAACAAATGGGGAAATTTAGAAGTTAGTTGTGGTCAAGCCATAAGATATCTAGGACTAAGTAGAAAAAGGTTATATAGAATTAAAAATGAAATTGTATTTATGTGAGATCAACAAAATAACCATCTTAAAGAAGGATTTAAACAAAAAAATATTGATTGTAAAGGAGTTGTCATCTAAATGTTGAAAGAAAGGGATAGAAAAACATAAACCTAAAGAACATTTATTTATTTTATTATATGAAAGAGAAAAATGAAGACAAAGATTATTAATTTTTATCCACTATTAGTGGAGCCCTATAAAGAGTAATTAACCCGCTCTATTGGTATTGGTATTGGTATTGCCACTAGGTCAACTTATTCCATTAGAATTAACATTGAGAAATTCACATTCTCTACTAAATCTAATGCAAAAAAGTTGTCTAAAGGGGATAATGAAAGTTTAGAAACTATAAACAATTAAAAAAAGGATATTAATACTTTAAAAGTTATCCATTCAACAAAAATATTGTCTTATTGCAATCAAATCTAGGTTAGATTAAATCAAGTAGAAAATGATGAGTGCAATAAATTTTAAAATATTAGGTCTTTTGGTCATTTACTTTCATGTATGATACCTTTTTAAAGAATATTTTATTATACGTGCCAATATTTTTCTATCTTTTCTCTTTTAAATTCATTTTTGCTTTGTAAATGATATGTTATTTGTTCATTTTTAGTGATCCAAATTTTCTAATGCATATCAAGATATGAAGGAGACTTAATCATAAAATTCTTTTTTACAAAGAATAAATTAGTATGGGAGGTCTTTGAGGGTATTATTAAGAGCAAGGCAAAGGATTGTTGGTTAGAAATTATATCTATGAAGGAAAGCTATACTAGTATATAGACAACTAGTATAATAAATTCATAATGTGAAAAAAAATGGAACTTCATATCTTTTACGCATAGTTTTTAAGGAGTTTCATGTAAATTGTGATAATGATTTTTGTTATGGAAAAATAAAATTATAAAAAATGTAGACATTTTATATGTAAGCAATATAGATAAGAGTAGAATAAACTAGCATGGATAAGGATCAACTTATTATGTAAATTTACATCAAAACATCAAACAAGGTTATTTAGTGAGGTAGAGTTTTTTAATTAATTTTTAAATAGAATTAGGTGATACAAAGAATGATTCATAAACCCCACCTTCCTTCATCTGCTAGTGGGTTGAATCACAAATCCACACAAATTACATTTTTTACATTTGTTTGGAAATAATTGAAATCTTCATTAAATAATTTATTATTTTATTGTAATGATCTATTGTTTAACATAAAAATTGTATTCATGTGCTAGTATTATTTGAAAAATTCATTTTTATGACTATATGTTTGTATTAAATGCTGACTATGTTTTATGTTAAATGTCAAGGGTTTAAGGCTTTTGTTTTATGTTAGACATCATGATTAGTGGCTAAGCATTGGTAGTGATAGGTTAGTTGGCATAAAATGATAACCATGTCAGCTTAGATTGAAAAGGAATTAAAGGTTCCATTAGGGGTAGTCTAGGTTACTTAAATAAATATTTATTAAACATAAATCAGCTTAGATTGAATAAGTTGTTGGAGTGAAATGGATTAGGTCATAGTTTTGTGACTAAAGAATGTACATGCCAATTGATGAGGACAATGTGATCTATGCACATCAAAATTTGAAATGCTCTAGGTAGTCATGTGTATGGATGAGAATTAGAATATTCTTCTCAACTATATAGTAGGTTGACTACATCATTCTACATCTAGTTCATGGTTGTGAACTCCCTACATGCCCACAAACTCAATATCGAACAATCTCTAGATTCTATCAAGTGAACTCTCAAAAAATAATTTTTTAGACAATGATATTCTCTTTCACGCTCTCAATAATTTTCTATCAAGATAGAACCATTTGAAAATACGTTAACATATAACATGATTTAAATATGCAAATGAATTATAGAATGCTCGCTATGTGATTCATGTTAGTGTAAATAGTGTCTTTATCTACCTAGTTAGCTAATCACCTATCTAGGATTGACCTATTCACAATTAGCTTAAGTTTACTTAGGCTTCTTTTTCTTTTTGTCTCACTTCATAGCATTGAGATATGTGTCCTCGTGACTTGAGACACCTATTGACACTTGCTCAACCACTTGTCAAATGGGCTCACAAGTGTTCCACCTATAGAGGGGTAGTTGGTAGTTCAATCCTACCTTCCTACCTCCTCATCCTTGCTTATATATGCAAGGCTTGATCATTGTATCATACACTTTTCATTTTATATTTGATAGACATACTATTGTGCATATTATATTCACTTGTGGAAGTTGTTTTTGGAAGTTCGATGCCTTTCGAAGGTTGGTTCCTTCATCTCCTTGGTTGTTTAGTGTCACCCACTAGATTTGTGACATGGCTTAACTGCCTCCTGTGGATCTTGTATAAATTTGGCATTTGTATCGAGCGTCAACAAGTCGATCTTTTGGTCCAATGGAAAATCCATTGCAACAAATAGTATTAAATTGAGGTCACGGGTTTGAATCATGCGATCACATTGGGGGGATTGTTGGAAGGTCAGTGTCTTTCAAAAGTCAGTGCCTTCGTCCCCTTGGTTGTTTAGCACCACCCATTGGATTTGTGGCATGGCTTAATCGCCTCCCATGGATCTTGTATAAATTTGACATTTGTATCGAGTGTTAACATATTGATCTTTTGGCGCAACAACAAAGCTATTGCAATAGTCGTTTCATTCTCTTTGATCTTGGCATTCTCCAACATGATATCATAGCCATGAGAGTATGTTCCTTCTCACATTGAGGTGATTCCCACCCATATCCCTATCAACAGAGTGTTATAGAGTCAAAAGAACAGTGCCATCATGTTCAAAAGGTTTGAAAAATGAAAAAATACCTTTTGTTTCATCAAATTTTGATAATTTTTAATTTTTTACAATTTTTGGACACTGGACCTATTTTCAAAAAATTCAAAAAAATGGAAAAAAAAATAATTGAAGGAAAATTTTCCCTCTCCCCATCTGCCCATTGGATAGAAAATTGTATTTTGTAAAAATCAAAGCTATTTGCAGGCCCTTTTCCATTGTTGCATGTAGTTTGTGGCCTTCATCAGCCAGTTTGCAAGAGTAGCTTCTTTGTTTGAGGTTGCAAAAATGTGAAATTCATGCAAGTTTAACATCTACAAGCTTTGTTTTCCCATTATGAATGTGTAATGATCTCTATTTTTTTTTTTTATTCTTTGTATGTCAGTGTATGGGATTTGCAACGCCCAAGATATGATCCACCATTAGCTCCTTGTCTTTGGCAATTATATTGCAAGGCACAAATCATGGAGGCAGATGTGAATATTGATTAGTGCATGCACTATTTTCATTCTCTACACTTCATTTAAGTTCCAGATCATTTTTCAATCAACTGCTACTTCATAGATTCCAAAGTTGTGTCAATTTGCGAATTTTCGAGTGTTCCTTGGCATCAGGTTAGTTGTTGCTTCATCATGATTCCAACCTAATTCGTTCAATGATTCTAAGATGGTTTCTAGCAAACATAATTATCTTTCCTTGCTTGTTGGATTAAGGATTCCAATGTTACTCCACAAGTGTGCTTCCATTGTTTCTTTGCAAGAAGTTATCTTTTTTGGAGAGGAATTTTGTCCCATTAGATTTTCTTCATTTTTCCCATTAATGAGATTTTTTTTTGCATTGTATATGTACATGGGTACATAACATGGCCTTGTAGTTGGGACCCATTCATGCTTTCATGCATCCATCCTTGCATTTTTTGCAGATCTCTCTTTCACCTAGCTACACTTGAGGGGGGGTGTTAGTGTAGAATATTCTGCCTAAAATATTCCTCTATATAAGTTTGCAAATTGTTAGATTTTTAGGATAATGATTACTTAGTTGTTAAATTTTACATGGAGTTGCATGCCTATTTTTGAGTTGACGATTTCCATTCTAGATGGATCATCTCTTGCTATATATATTGTACTCATTCTTAAACAATTATCAAGTTAATAATGAATGCAATTATTTACAGTTTATTTTTCATCTCAATTTGTGCAATTTTATAATTTGCATCTCTACTAATATTCCTAAAATTCTCACACCCTATCAATCTATAGAGCTTGACCTGCTTCTTTAATATTCTTTAGCACATGCCATAAAACCTTCCTCTATTTTTCATACAGGTGTGTGAAGGCATTGCGCAAGTGTTTGGCGAGCTAATTTGCAACGTCATTTATATGCAGAAATATCTCCACCCATTGAGGCATTAGAAAGCATCAAGCAACAGCCAAAGAAATTATTGTTTTGGTGCCATTCAAACCAGCAACTAGAATTTTCTTATCACCCCATTCCATTGGCGTGCATTTGTGATTAGGTTGAGATCCGGTGTTACCTATAATTCCAATCCTCCAATGCCCCTATAAATAGGTTGTGCACAAAAAAAATTTGGAGGTTTCACATCCCATATGAAAAGTGCCTCCCCTTGAATTAACATTGTTGCACAGGTATAGTGGGGACCTCGAGATTTGGAGGGCGACCTGCATTTGTTCACGTATATCAACTTTCATCACAAGCACCCACCATTGACAATGAGTATTTTTTGGATCGACCTACATTGGCGTTGAATATTTTTTTCCACCATACATGGCTATTTACCTATATCCGAAGGCATTTTTAAGGACCAACAACATTCACCACGCAATCCATATCATACATTTGGCTCATTTTCCTTAATAGTAGCATTGCCAGGATTGGGAAGCTGAGGATTCATTGTGTGTTCCACAACGTGCAGCACATTATTGGCACAGCCGCGACCTCAATCGGGATCATTGTAGAGAGCTTACACACGGCCTCAATCCTCCATTTTTCAAAATATTTTGCCTTCAAAATCCCACACGAGGCCTCCCACAAAATTGCTATCAGGATTCAACCAGTTTCGAGTCAATGAAGGCAGGAAAAAGGGGTTGCCTCAAAGATTTTTTCAAAGAGGGGTTTTTTTTTTAATTTATTTTTGGCAATAAGCTTGCAAAAGGAGTTTTTTTTTTTTGGTAACTTTCAAATGGGGGTTAGATTTTTTACTATAAATAGTTATTAAAAAGTTCTTTTTATGACAGATAAAGTAGTGTTAGGACATTTTGGAAAATGTGTTGTTTAATTGTAAATTTTAATTTCTAAAGCTAGCATTGTAAGCAAATTTTTACGAGACATAACTCTCATCCCATTTATCAAAATTTTGCAAAGTTTTTTTTTTATTTCTATCAAAATTTTGCAAGGAATGTGATTTTGCATGTAATTTTAAGATTTAGGTTGGCATTTTTTCACTAAATTGTAAAAATCTTTGAGTTATAAACGAAAGATTTTTGCATCTGATCTTACAACTTGTAAAATTTGCTTGCACATTGTTTTGGGGGGCTACAATCAGCACTAATCATTTTGGGAGGCTCTATGAATCAAGGGGGAAATCTAGGTGCTTCTGCACTTTTCAATTTGTTGGTTCATGTAATCATGTCTCTCACACTAAATCCCTCCCATTTGAGTATTCTTTGTAATCCTCCTAATAAATGGAAAATAAAATGTGGATATTATGGAAAGAAAAGGCATACAACAGAAGAATGTCAATTTTTTCGAATTGAATAAATGGAGAAAATTATTCTTAGTCATGGCATTTCCTTACCTAGTCCTCTAGTTCCAACACATGCAGAAACATCATCTAGTCTCTCTCAGACATCTTGTGAGACATCATCATTTGGGGATGAACAATGCAGTTAGATGACTTGCATTGATATCTCATCTCCAATATCACTTGTTGCTATATATGGATCTAGTGTTGACTCATTCATGAGTTCTTATGATTCTTTACATTAGGACTTTTCTTTTGTCATTCTAGATCCACCACATAGGGATGTATATCTACCAGTTCCATTATATTTTTTTTGTATAATCCTAGATTGCATATTTGGATGACACCATTGAGGATGTTATTCTTCTATTTGATGACATCTTTGATGAAGTTGCATCACCATTTCCATCTTCATATATTGCTCTTTTCTTGCCTACATTGGCTTCTATCATGATAGATTGTGCAAACATTCATGAGTTGACCTATCCAACTCAATTATCATCATTTTTAAGAGTATCGGATTCCCATGGATCCATAAATGGAATAACCCATTCTAATTATTACCTAATTATATTATTGCAATGACATTATGAATATTAAATTTTAAAAATACATAACTAAGTAGCTATTGTCGATCATAGCAACACATGTCTAATTAAAATGAGTCAAAGATATATATATATATATTCAATTTCAATGTCATTTACAATATCCAAGTTGAGTTGGCACATAAGGCCACGTAGTCAATACAATGTATAAATTTTACATCAAGGTTACATCATAGAGCAAGATAGTCTTGAAAACATCCAAGGTTTCCTTTTGACGCTCACCTCCACTAGTGGACGAGAACATGGTTGAAGCGCTTTACCGCCCAACCATGAAGCTTACGCTTCCCCAGAATTCTTCCAAATTCAAGAATACCTAACCGTACACAAAAATTATAGCAAGAGAACAATCTGCAAAGTGGAATCTGGTGTGTGCCCAAACATCAACATGCATTTCTGTCTATGAGTTAGAAAAATGCAAGATCTATGCTAGGAATGGAAAAGAGTGTTATCACAAAGTCCATACATACATTGGGGAAAGTTTGGTTATATTGATTCACCCCCCCCAGTATAAGTGTGTGTTCATCATAAGGCATGTCCAAGAGAGATCCAACAGTGGTCATGGTGTCAGCAACTTTGTTGTTTAACCTTGGTATCTATTCAAAAGAGATGCTTGAGAAATATTGTTTGAAGCTATCAACCATTATCTTATAAGGAAGCATTTTATCATCTTTGGTTTGGTATTCATCATTTACTTTTTTTATGACCATGAATTCCCCCTGAACAGCCATTTTGAGTCATGTAATTAAGGCTTCATACTCAACAATGTTGTTGGTGCATGGAAAATCTAGTTGATATACCTTTGGAATGCAATCTCCTTGTGGAGTGATAAAAAGGACTACTACTCCTAAACCATGTTGGGTGTAAGAACCATTGAAGTACAATTTCCACAAGGTTATGTGAGTGATGGTGAATAATGCTTCATCTGGAAATTTTGAAACAAGAGGATAATTTTCATTTGTTGGTTCATTTGCTAATTGGTCTACAATAACTTGTCCTTTGATAGATTTTCAATCCACATATTCAATATCAAATTCACTCGATATCATGACCCATTTTTCCATTCGTCCTATAGTCGCTTCCTTAGATAGGAGGTATTTTAATGGATTGACTTTTGAGATGAGCTTTGTCTGGTGATTAAGCATATATAGTGTCACAATTTATGTGTAGCAAAGAGACAACTAAGCATGCTCGTTCTAATGTACTATTGATATAATAGATCACTCTTTCTTTACCTATGTTGTCATGTTGTACAAGAAGAGATCCTAATGTTCATTGTGGTGGAAAAGATATATAATATCAAAGGTTTTCCTTGGATTGGTGGCATTAACACTGGCGATAAAGCAAGATAGTATTTCAATTGTTGGAATGCTTGATGACATTTCTCATCCCATTTAAATGTTAAATTTTTTGTAGGATATGGGTGAAGCCACAATAGTGGTTTACAATTTGATGGAGGAAGGAAAACTCACAAAAATGAGCCCATGGCAAAAAAATTGGTTTTAGGGGTTCGAACGAACCTACAGGTTCAAGCGAACCCACTTAAATGCTTGTCCCCCATTTCCTACCCAAAAAACTAAAGGAAATGAAAATTAAAAGGTGGTTCGCTCGAACCCCCCTTACCCTCATTCTCCCCCTCAGACACAAAAAAAAAAATCTAAATTTTTGCACTTCGGAGCTCAGGTTGAAGATGAAAATGGTGGAGACTTCACAAACCCAACTGGAATTAGGTAGTCCTCAGAATGAGCTATCCAACGAATATAATTTTAATATGTTTTGGTTTTATTGTGTATTTGTTTTTTTAGTTTTATTAAACATAGGTTTTTAACCGAAAATCAAGCTCTATGTTCTAAACATGTGGAAAAATAGCATATTATCAAAAAAAAAATGAAAAATATGAGTGCACCAGATATTGAAGTCCTTGATCCAACAAAAAAAAATGAATTTCGATACATACAAAAAAATTTACGCGTTATACGGTCGCGCTATGTCTGAATTGTAATTGGTTTGACTTTGAAACTTGATTAAAGAAAAAATATTCAATAAAAACTATCTAACCAAGTGGAAGCACTAGATATCAGAGTTACAAATCTAAATTCGAAAGAATTATAATTTTATCTTTCATGGAAAAAAAATTATGCATTATATGGTGAGCGTCACTTTTTAAAAATGTTGTTTTCTGAAGAAAAAAAAAGCTATTTTTCGAGGAAGATGGAAAAAGAAGTGCAAACTGATTCCAAAAATTTTGAAAAAAATATATTTAGAATCTATAGACAAATTTTCACGAAACTCTAGTTTGCATCATCTTCAAATTCCTCACGGTTTAGCCGCTATAGGTGCCCAAAAGTGAAGATTTAGTTAAAAAAAATTATTTCAGTGTCCAGTTTGGCCAAAAATTGTAAACCACTATTGTGGGATCACCATATGAGAGAAAGGATGGAACTTATTTGTTGGTTGGGCAATGAAGCATCGAAATTATAATTATTACTTGAAATGTGGGGAAAGGGATACCCAAAGTTTTATTGTGTGTATAAAACATAGGAATCTCAATAGATTTCTTTCCCTAGGGATTTCATTACCTAGAAAGATATCAAAAGGTGTAAATATTGGCATTCAACCTCAATGGTGAGTCAATCAAACCTGGATCTTAGTCCTTAGGACAATAGGAAAGATCTAGAAACAAAAGAAAATGATTTTAACTAGCCCTAATATAGAAATAGCTCACTTATCGACATAGTTTAATCCAGAAATAGCTCACTTGATGATTTGAACTACTCAAACTAAATGAACAAGACCTAATACATAAAGTAAATTCTAGAATGTACAAAAATGGAAATCACAATTTGCAAGCAAATCTAAGAATGGTTTGATAGCATGCACATGTCACCAAAGCTATTTTTGAGGTCTACTAAGGGACTGGTTCGCCCATGGGAGAATGGGTCCTTGTTAGGGCTACCAAAATAACTTTTGATAGTCCTCTAATGCTAGATATTGGCTTATGTTTGACACAGGTCCCACTATCAGAGTGACGAAAACAAATTTTGCAACCTAGTTTTCGTGACTTGACAACAATGATGACAACTTGTGCAACAATACAAAACTCCTCCTTTGAGATTTATTCAATTCCTCATCAACCTGTAATCTACACATACACAAAGAGGAAAATTGTTTTTTTTGTATGGGGTTTTTCCTTGGTCAAACCCCAAGTTTGGTAATTAAACCTTAATAGAAAGATAATGAAAAGGGAAGGAAATGATGAATGAACAATGTTTGCTACAACTCACCACCCTTCAATGGCTTCCCTTAGAGGACTAAAGTCAAACACATCTCTCCAAATGAACTTAATCTTTCTTTTCTTGATTGATTTGGAAACTTGAAATTCTTGGATGCTTTAGGATCAACAATGCATATTAGCCTTCACAAGACAACATGAACACACATGAATTTGGACATAATGTTAGGATCTTGATTGCTGCAAAAAATGACTGATAAATCTACTCTTGAAAATCATATTTTCTCTTAGGATTGCTTCATAAAGTTTGCTCTTGCTAGTTATTAATCCTTAGATTTCAAATGATCAAATGACTATCTATTTGTAGGTGTTTATCTAATTTCTCAAAAATTAGATTCCAAAAGCCAACAATTACAAGTTGAATTTGAATCATTAAAATGTTGTCAAAAATATATTTTAAAATGGGTCTTAGCACTTAAAGGGGATCCATTCACCCATGGGAAAATCAATCTTGGCCTATAAATCCAGGACATTCATATTCCATGATGATTTAATTATTGATTGCATTTATTTAATGTTGGTTCTCCTTTCAAAAAATGGGAAAAAAAAGGCTTTAGAATGCATAATTTGGAAAATTATAAGCTTAATTAAGTCCAATAAATTAAGGGACCCAAACATAGTGTGAAATTGTAAAGGTATACAATTTCCTAAACCACATTTAGCCCCCACTTTAGTGAGACTATGAACTTACGCTCAGACTCACACTAAAGTAGACAAATATGTGTCAGGAGGGGTCCAAGTGCACAAATGTTGATGAGATATGATGACAAAGATCAAGGAGGGTGATCAAGCCCCCAAGATCCAAGATCCCATGGAAAACCAACATAAGCACAAAGGACACACATGCATGTAAGATATGCACAACAATACAAGATACACACACATACAATTTCAAAGCCAATGCAAAAAGGAAAAAGGATGGATCAAGCCTTAGTTGTTTTTCCAAAATGATGGATCAAGCCTAATTTGTTTGTCCATAAAATGCACTCACAAGGGCTAGTGCAGTCTAGTATACACTAGGTGAGCCCTAAGGAAAAATGAGAAACACACACTAGGTCTACAAGGTGTGTACCTATAAAAAGGTGGCAAATGATAAAACACTTAAGTCATTAGAAGGTGTGTACCCATACGTCAACCATACCAAAAGTTATACTTCGTGATAACTTTGATAAGGTGCCACAAAATTATCAATGTGGTATGACAACACTACACTAAGTTCAACTCCTGTGAATAAATGTGAAGCAAAATGTCAAATTGAAAATGAAACTCACCTTAGGAGGTACAAATACCAAAATGAAATAATTCCAATGTATGTGCCCACTTTAAAGGAATTGCTAAACACCATGCTATGAGCAATTACTTTAAAATAGAAAATGATAAATTCCAATTGATAAAAGGGAAATGAGAGAGTATTTGGAAAGCCCTATGTCAATGATATGTTTCTAAATAAATTTGCTTCATGAAAAAGGGTTTCCCCCACATGTAATCTCAAAAGATAACACATAAGGGATCCATGGATTTGGGATCAGCGTATGTCTTTTCTATAGTGATATAATAGAGCTTAGAACTATCATCATTCCCCAAATACTAGTAGAACAATGAACACAAAGGAGGAATGACACATAGAGAGCAAAAGAAAATAATTTTTTTTGGGTCAACATGCAAGAGACTTAGACGTCTCAATACCTTTCATTGTCCCCAAAAGGAAAACACAAGACAAAAGAAAAGACAATGTTTATGATAAATAGAAGAATGGAGATACAAATAGAAGAATGTCATGATAGATTCACTTCCATTGTATCCTTGCACCAACAAATTAACAAGGGTCATCCAAGGAAAGATCACAAGTATAAAGACACGCCAAGCAACATGATACAGGGGATCACATTACATACACATAGTCACAAAGAACATAGAAAGAAAAGAAAGAAATTATGTCACATGCGATCCAACCTAAAGTAGTTCATTTGCATCCCAATCTTTCTCATTATATAAGGAAGGCCAAAGGGGAAACAACAAGTGCCATACTAGGACAATTACTAGGTTCAACACGTGGTGGATCACTTGCATTAGGAGGATCATCACGGTTTTCCCCATATAAATTCATAGAAGTGGAAAATAATACATTCAACTCATTATGTACTTCTTCATCAATCTTATCCATCTCATCATCATTATCCAAATTAATCACAATAGGAGATCTAATGATAATGTCCATTGTATGTTCTTGTTTTTGTTGTGGTGGAGATAGAGAAGTTTCATGTTTTGGAAAAGGTGGAGGATCATCATGCTTTGTTTGAGTTAGTTGTTGATATTGGATTATTGGTTTATTCTTTTCTTCTAATTGGTGAGCAATAGCATGCCATCTACACCTACGCACTTTAACATTTTAGTTTCTTCTTTCACAGTTTTCAAGTTGTGATGGTGTAGGAGCAATTTTATCAACCATCGGTCTCTTTTCTTCCCTTAGGGGAGGAATGGAAGGGACCTCCATAGGTTGGGAAACCACTTTCTTTTTAAGTTTATAAAATTGTTTGGTTTTAGGAGGCACAACTAGAATTATATGGTTATCTATTGGTCTCTTGTAGGACATAGGTGGTGGAATAGCATTATACTCAGTTTGACTATTCAAGAGATCTTTTGGTTCAAGAATATTCATCCACAATAATTGGAGTGGGAGGAACAACTATAAATCTTTAAGTTTCAGGTGGGATATTGGCAAGGGATAACTCTTCTATACAATTTTCTTTGAATTTTTTATATGATTTAAAGAATAAATACTCACGGGGTGTAATAGGTTCCATAGGTTTGGGTCAAAATAAATCCAATGAAAAGTTCTCATGGGAAGACAAAGGATTAAATCCACTATGATGCACTGTAAAAATTTAGTTGTCAAATGGAAATTTCAACCACTTGTGAATGACCAACAGAACGACATTCATGGAGCATAGCCATGGATAGCCTAACTTAACATGAAATTGATCTGACGTCAAGATGATGGAGAATGATACATTTAATTGATTCAATCTAACTTTTAATGGAAGAGTGATCGAACCTATCATAGGGCGAGCAAAACCATCATGTGCTTTGATCCATGATTTCTATTGTTCATAAGAATCTCAGTAAAGTTCATGCACAAATAATAATTCCTCTGTGATCACATTCTCTACACACATGGGGTCAATTAATATCCCATTTGTAGGCTTTTCATTGATTCTTCTGACTATGTAAAGAGGACCATCAGGTGCATGTTTAATTATATCACTATTTGAGAAAGCAATGTCAAGAGACAAGTTGGTTTGGAATTTACGAGGATGAATGTCAATGAGTCCAATCATGGCATGTAGGTCATCCTCATTATCACTCTTATCACCATCAATTATATCTTGTATCTTGTCAACATTCATCACATCATTCTTGTTATTACTAGCTTTTATAAATGATATGGAATGGTTTGGAATTGGATAGGTAAATATTTGTAAATTTTGGTTGAGTGGGGCAATAGATTTATTTCCTTGATCATTAATACCTCCCAATTGGATGTGATTGGAATCAATGGGGTTTTGCACTATATGTTTAAGATGCATGCATCATTTTTTATCATGTCCACTTTGTCAGTGATATTGGAAAAAGATATTTGGGTTATAGAGCAGAGGTAAAGGCTTAGTGGTATCAAGATGTGTAACAGGAGGTAAGGTGATTAGGTTCTTGCTCAAGAGTTACAACATAATTGAATGGAGGGTATCGAGTAACGGGATGAATTGCCTTTTCTTATCCTGAAATTGGTATGGAGTTGTTTTTATGGCAGCCACTTGAGGTTCAACATGGTGGATTGTTTGAGGTTGATTTATCTGTATAAATCCCTTGTTTTGTTTCTTAAATGGTTGAAAATTGTTATGAGGCACGGTTTCAAAAAAATTAGGATAGGTTGAAGCAGTTTTTCCTATGCGTTGATTAAGTGAGTTATGATAATCATGGAGAGTTGTGCATAATTGTGTAAAGGAGGGAAATTTCATCATCCCAATCTTAT
Source organism: Sequoia sempervirens (assembly GCA_007258455.2). NCBI lineage: Eukaryota > Viridiplantae > Streptophyta > Pinopsida > Cupressales > Cupressaceae > Sequoia > Sequoia sempervirens. The sequence continues at coordinate 961,654,156 of VDFB02271358.1, forward strand.
CTTGGATATTTTTTTGTAAGTTTTCAATGAACATTCTTTAAAGATCAGCATCTGGAATTTTAATGTTGATTTGTCAGTAAAGCAGTTGATAACGTGATATAATATCAGTGACTTTTTCATTTGTATTTTGATTACATTGCATTAAGTCAAGTAAGGTCATCTAAGGACCAATGTGGACTTGAAAATGGTTGAGAAAGGCATCAACAAGCTCATTAAATGAGTGGATTGAGTTATTCGGTAAGGAACAAAACCATTCCAAGGTTGTAGCTTTCAAGTACCTAGGAAAAAGCTTAGCCAAGAGCTTATCTTCAAAAATGAAATCACTAAATAAGGTTGTATATGCTGATACAGGGTTGCTAGGATCTCCTTTACCACCATATTTCTCAAATCTAAGTATCTCTATGCCTTGTGGCATTTTTTCTCTCAATATCTCCAATGATAATGGGTTTATTTTGACATATTGTGAAGGTTGTTTGTTTTGGTTTTGGTTCAATGTTGCTATTTGTTGTTGAAGGGATGTGACATTTTGCAAGAGTTGGTTTATGATGGAATCATTGGTTGTGTTTTGAGATGGAGGTGAATATGGTGGAGGTGTATATTGTTGGGTGGACAACTAAATTTCAAGTTTGTGAGAGGTAGGGGGTTTGGAGATATGATGTTTGAATTCAAAAAACTAAATGGATTCCTAGTGGAAATACCCAAATTTGGAGTGATATTGCTGGTTGGTTGCATTGTTGTAGTAATAGTTGGATGAGTATATGTAGGAATAGAGGCTATGGTTGTAGGGGGAATTTGATTTCCTCCTTGGCTTTGAGTGTATCCAAAAGCTTGAGCACAACTAGCGATTGTAGGAATATGATTATCAATAATGTGAACTAGGCTACACACAATCTCTAATCCTTGGTCATTATCAAGCATTCTCCTCATGTTATCTATGATAGGAACAACAGTACCAACAATATACTTTGTACTCACAAAATATTGAAATTTTTCTAAAGCTTTGTCCATTTATTTTAGCTTCTCTTGAGGGACATGAGAAACCAAGGTTTCAACATCAATGTAAGTGGTTGATGGTAAGGTGGTCATATGACATGTGACATTAGGGTTGTGGTCCAAAATGGGTTGAATAGTGTCAACACTATGAGTGAAAGAGTTGGAAAACTCAAGATCCATGGTGGATGTACTAGCGCGAGATGGCATGAGTCTTGAACTGCATCTCACTGAAGTATTGGCAATAGGACACCAAGTTGTGATACTCATACAAGATTCACCAAACCAAATTGTGCACCCAAAATAGACAAAAAGTACTACATAAATATAGTAACCACCCAAAAATAGAAAGCAGAATGCAAGTATGGAAGAATATATTGCAATATTCAAATTTGAATTATGATAATTGACTCTTTTAAGATGCAAAAACCTAAAAATGGTTACTTTTTAATGCCAATTTTGATCTTAAACAATGTACTTTTTTTTCACCAATTGAACTAAATGCAGATATCTATAAAAATGTGTAATTTTTGAAACTAAAACAAAGATCTACAAGTATAGGAAAATAAAGCAGACAGAGACAAATATATGCACATAATTTTACAAAATCACATGTACAAGGACAAGTTTGCCTAGGGTAAAATGATTTTTTGCACAAGGTTTTGAAAAATTGAAATCTGAGTGTTTGACCTGATATTTAAGCTACTGTTCCTAACTGCAAACAAATTTTTCAGTGATAGTTTTTCCAAAATTATATTGAAATGTAAATGCAATTGTATGACAATGTATGAACAAAATGATAATTTTTTTGAATGCACTTTTGAATGAAATTCTGACCTAAATGACTAAAACAAACCTTAATGCAAGCTATTATGCAGAATGTATACAATATTTTTTGGATTTTTATAAGTTTAAATGATGTAAATATGTAATATGTAACCCTAAATGAAATGTAAAACAAGATGATGCAAAATCTAGATCTAGGGTTTCAAGGATCTCCAAATCAGAAAAGTATGATGTATTCACATCTAGTTCACCAAAATGAAATGTGGGGAAAGGGATCCCCCAAATTTTTATTGTGTGTATAATACTTAGGAATCTCAATAGGTTCCTTTCCCTAGGGATTTTGTTAGGGAAGAGATCACAAGGTGTAAATATTGACTTCCAATCTCAATGGTGATTCAATTCTACCTAGATCCTAGTCCTTAGGAAAATAGGAAGATTTGGAAACAAATGAAAATAATTTGAAGTGCTCAAAATAAATGAACAAGACCTAATACATAAAATGTAGATTCTAAAATGTACAGAAACGGAAATGACAACTTTTAGGTAGATCTGAGAAGGGTCTGATAGCATGCACCTATCACCAAAATCTATTTTTGAGGTTTGTTAAAGGATTGGTTAACCCATGAGCGAATGGATCCTTTGTTAGGTATTCCAAAATAACTTTTGACAATCCTTTGATGTTGGATCGTGGCTTCTGTTTGACATAGGTCCCACTGCCGAAGTGACAAAATAAAATTCTACAACCTAGTTTCCATGACTTGACAACAATGATGACAACTTGTGCAACAATGCAAAACTACTCCTTTGAGATCTCTTCAATTCTTCATTAACCTGTAATCTACACATACACAAAGAGGAAAAATTGTTTTGTTTGTATAGGGGATTTCCTTGGTCAAACCCCACGTTTGGTAATTAAACCTTGATAGAAAAATAATGAAAAGGAAAGGAAATGATGAATGAGCAATGCTTGCCACAACTCACCACCCTTCAATGGCTTCCCTTAGAGGACTGAATTCAAACACATCTCTCCAAAGGAACTTGATCTTGCTTTTCTTGATTGATTTGGATACTTAAAATGCTTGGATGCTTTAGGATCAACAATACATATTAGCCTTCACAAGATAACATGAACACACACGAACTTGGACATAATGTTAGGATCTTAATTTTTGCAACAAATGACTGATAAATTTTCCCTTGAATGCTCTTGACAATGACATTTTCTCTTAGGATTGCTTCATAAAGTGTGCTCTTGCTAGTTCTTAATCCTTAGATTTCAAATGATCAAATGACTATGTATTTATAGGTATGTATCTAATTTCCTAAAAATTAGATTCCAAAAGCCAACAATTGCAAATTGAATTTGAATCATTAAAATGCCACAAAAACATATTTTAAAATGGGTCTTGGCACTTAAAGGGGACCCATTTTCCCATGGGCGAACGGTCCTAGCTTATAAGTCCAGGACACTCATATTCTATGATGATTTAATTATTGATTCCATTTATTTAATGTTGGTTCTCCTTTCGAAAAATGGGAAAAATAAGCCTTTGGAATGCATAATTTGGAAAATTAGAAGCTTAATTAAGTCCAATAAATTAAGGGACCCAAACATAGTTTGAAATTGTAAAGGTATACAATTTCCTACACTACATTACTTTTACTTTTGTTGGGTCAACTTCAATACCTCTATGAAAAACAATGTATTCCAACAATTATCCTAAAGTCACACTAAAGACACTTTTCTTAGGATTTAGTCTCACTTGGTATTTTTCTAGCCTATCAAAGATATGCTCAAGCACGTCAAGTTTCCTCTTGTTATGGATTTTCCTAGTAGGTCATCTACATAATCTTCCATGATGTTGTGAAATAGGTCATAGAATGTCAATGTCATTGATCTTTAGTATGTGGCTCCAACATTCTTTAGGCCAAAAGGCATCACTTTTTAGCAATGCATTCCCCAAGGACATATGAAGGTTGTTTTGTGTTGATCCTTATGTGCAACAAGTATCTGGTTTTGTCCTAAAAACCATCCATTAAGGAAATAATTCCATGACCAGTTGTTAATTCCACAATGATGTCTATATTAGGTAATGGGAAGTCATCTTTTGGGCATGCTTTGTTCAAATATTTGAATTCAGTACATATGTGTGTAAGAGTGAATTTGCACCCCATGTACAAATCCCCTTTTTTTCTTTATCCACCTTAGAAAACCAAGTTTGGAGGCTTAATTCCACCTAAGCCCGCTGCTTGCATCACACTCGGCATCTATTTTGAGCGTCGGTGGAGGCGTTTCTGTCAGTGACGCACGTGTGGCGCACAAACGTCCCTAACAGATTCTCACATCTGGAGCTTGTAGAGGTGTTACACTTCCCATTGGGGGTCGACTTGTAATGCCCTCTTCGATCGACCGACCCGAATATGGTCATTTTCTTCATCTCCCCTTCAAATTCACTCCTTCCATATGCATTTGATCTTCTAAGAACTTCTTCACTTCATTCACAAGCTTCACAATCTCTCCACAAGCTCTAAGCAGCTTCTTCACCATCTCTTCAATCTCAAAACACTTTACACTTCACAACAACAACATCAACACTCCATCACTTCAATAGAGCAAGTGTGGAACAAAACACCATTGCAGCAAAGGCTTGAGTTCCTCTCATTTTCTCCCCCATTAGCCTTAAGCACTCTTGGTGGAGGTGGTAAGCTTTCACTCCTCTCCTCTATTACTTGGTTGAGTAGCATAACACTGTTTTGTAGTGCTTTAGTGCTCTTTACTTCATTTCTACTTTTCTATCTATCTATTTGGTTGTCTGTGGAGGTGGGAACACCAAAACGGTGTCTGACTAAGGCAGGCCCCTATACAGCCACCCAACCATTTCTCTCTCCCTCTTGTGTGCAAGTATTGAAGACATTCACGAGCTAGACACTTCATCATTCACACAGTTGTAAGTATTTCCTTCATTTCTTCTCATCTTTACCATTTAATCTTTACTTTATCTCAATTCTATCACTTTTTGTTATTTTATTGTATTCTATGGTTTTTAGCATTCAAAGTAAAAATGGTCATTTAGGCACTTTCTGAGATAAACTCACTTTTTGGTCCGTACAAGATGCCAGCGCACCTCTGGGACGTCAGCGCGTCGCACTGACGTCTAAATTCTGCGCTGACCTCCTTTGGTCAAGAGCTCATTAGTCTATCCAAAAAATCTCTATGACCTGCTCTTTCGGATTTTGAAACTCTTGTTGTTGTTCCATTGAGGTAGTATAGGGTAGTTTGCCCCGTGAGGCTCTCTGAATGAAGAGAACTCGTGAGTAGAGAATCCCCCTATATTACATTTTGGTGAACCCGACGTGAAGAACAATGTTCTTCGAAAAACTAGGAATTTATCTACCCCTACTTGGCAGGGTCATAACTTTTGACTCGGTGCTCGGAATTCAAAACCATTTGCATTGTTGGAAAGGTCTCCTAGAAAACTAGTTCAATCCCTAAAATACTAGTGCCTTTGATAGTCAAATTTTATGGACCGACGCAATTTCCGACCTCAAATTCTACTTCGGAGACCTTTGAAAACGCGAATTACTAGAACATAGAAAATACCTAAAAAATTGTAATAGATTTATTATCTTTTTTTATTAGTTCAGTTTCTAATTTTGTCCAAAATGTTAATGATATTCCATTTAATGCATGTGATAGTGACTCAGCTTTACCCATGTCACTTAGTATCTTTGATCCTTCTCAGGAAAGCCCTCTTACTTTGAAGGATATTTTGTCGCAAGAAGAAGAAATCATTGATACCTTTCTTAATGTTACTCTACCTTCTATTCATTCCAATGCACTCCCTTCTAGAGATGATGCATTTGGGAATGATGAATCTACCTCCCATTCCAATGCACTCTCTTTTGGAGATGATGCATTTGTGAATTATGAATCTCATCTTTTTTCTAATGTACTCTCTTCTAGAGATGGTGCATTAGTGAATTTTGAACCTCCTTCCACATCTGATTCTCCCTAGATTGATGTTGAGAATGTTCCTTCAAATAATTATTCCACATTTGATCCTGTTTGGATCAATGTTGAGAATATGTATTCAAATAATTGTTCTACTAGCTGTGATGATTTCGTAAAGGTAATATATGTCTCTGCCGCCCCTCAAAGGCCTAAGAGACCGATCGTTTGCGTGACTCTGGCTAGTCCTTCCCCTAAAAGGGCTTGTTCTATCGATGGTGTTCCATTTGACAGTAACTCTCATGATAGTAACTCTCTTGACTTTTCTAAGGCTCCCTCTTACAGAATGGTAGCCCATACTTATGAGAATAATATGAATAAACAACCTAGCCTTCTTCAAGCTCCTAAACCTGTGACTAGGGCACCCAGTGATTATGATCTTGTCGAGCAACCTCAAGTTACTTCGGCTAAGAACTCACTGTGGGACTTGCTTCAGTCTGCTATGGTTTACCAAGGTATGCTTCAAGAAGCCTTGCAAAAGATCCTCTTTCGTTCTTCCGCAAGGCCGGTGAATGCTAATGCATTGATGGCGTATATTTGTTCAGATTCGTCAAATATCATGTTCTATCCATAGGAACTCTCACCTCCGAAAGTATAGAAGCAAGCAGATCCTCTAATGATTATAGATAACATTAATAAAATTGGCATTAGACGTACTCTCGTTGACGTTGGTTTAGCACTCAATGTGTGTAGTATTGATCTATTTCCTAGGATTAATATTGACTCATCTTCTCTTAGTACTTATTTTGTTGTTATTCGTGGGTTCGATAATGTTGTGCGACAAGCCCTAGGCACGATAGTCTTAATTTTGAGGTTGGGACCTGTTACTGTACCTACCCTTTTATATGTTATTTCAGAGAAGTTACCATACAACCTTCTTCTTGGTAGACCATGGATTTACGCTATGGGTGCAATCCCGTCTACCTTGCATAAATCTATTAAGTTTATTTGCAATAATAAAGTAGTCACAATCAAGTTTGACCCTGATGCTATGCACTTATGTGAAATGGCAGTTGTTGATCGAGCTTTGGTTATGCCTACTCTTATTCCTTCAATGTCTTCTAGTGTGTCAATGTTTACTCCAGCAGTACCTACTACAAAGGATACTCTCGAGATAAATGTCCCTGAGGAAGACCATTCTAAAGCAAGAAATCCTAAGCCTACCTCTTCCCAAAGGAATGCATGTCTTTGTGATGATTGGGGTCCCTTAGACTTTATAAATTCCTTCATTCAGGAATATAAAGTCAACCTGATCCACTTAGACCTTCCGACAACATCATCCACCCCTACTATCAGAGATGGTTATCCTCCTATATCATGGGGTAGTGTGAGCATAAATTGTAGTGTCCTCAATGTTTATCCTCCTTCTGAGGAAGAGGATTACGCTTCTGCTAAAGAAGACAATGTTGGTAGTCATGTTGATAAGGATGGTGGCAATCTCATATAGGAGCATAATCCTCATTGCGGGGACAATGCCCTCTATGAAGACCCTCCTCTTTCTCAAGACTTGCAAACACGTTACGGCCCTGGCTTTAAGCTTGTCTCTAAATATGGCTATGAGTGTAAAGGTTGTGGGCGTAATGAACAAGGAATTCAGGTCCCTATAGAATTCACACCTCATAAGCGTACTTTGGGACTTGGTTATTCAAAGGAACAATCTAAACGGAAGCCATGTTTGAGTGACATGAATTCTTCTCAACCTCGTTCTGTTGAAAATATTCTTCCTCTATTGTCTTCTATCTTCATGCCTTCTTCTTCTTGTGAGAATTCAAACCTTTCTCCACAAGAGAAAGGCTTGCTTCCTACTCCTCATCCTTTATCTTAGCAAGAGCGTATTTTGTTGTGGCTTCTCAAAGCCCGCCTAATCACTCTTCCCTCTCCTACACATAATAAACTTCATAAGCATGATAAAGGAGAACATTCTTTCTATGCATACCATCAAGTGCCTGGCCATTCCACTAGTGAATGTAAGGCCTTGGAGGATAAAATACAACAACTTTGTGATTCAGGTGCCATCAAACTCCCATTTGATTGATGCAGCTGCCTTTACTTTGCATGACAAGCGATATCGAGGTTTACCTCTATCCTGTTCTAAAAATATTGTATGGTTCTCCTCCCCTGTATGATGGGGGCAGTGATAACTCATCCTGGAGATGTGTCCTTCTTAAGGACCCCCTCTCTTCTCTATGTCTTTTAAATGAAGCGTCCCTTGAGTGGACCCCTTTTCTCTTTTGAAGGGTTCCCGAGGGACCTCTTTGAAAGCCTTTCTTTTGAATGAATTCTTTGCGTCTAGCTTGGGGGCAGCCTGAGTAGACCTTGTTTTTCAAACAACACGTCCCTTGAGTGGATCCCTCTTTTTCACGCCAGGTTCCTGAGGGACCCCTTTGAAAGACTTCCAAATCATCAATGGTTTGCGTGATTGTCCGCTTGCTTGCATGCGTGGCCGCTTTTGCTTTGCAAGTGCGCTTGTGTTTCCGCTTTTTGACTCTGTGGAGTCTGCTTTCCTAGGTTTCCTCCATGTGAGAGATCTTAGGGGATACCTCTCTGCAAATCTGAGAACCTGTGGGGTGCTTCCTTTGAGCTTCCTCCATGCGAGAGATCTTGTGGGTGGCTCCCCTGTAGGTCTACAAGCCTATAGGGAACTTTCTTGGGGTTTCCTTCATGTGAGAGTTCTTGAAAGATACCTTCCTTGCAGGTCGGCGGGTCTATAAGGAGCTTTCTCGGCTTCTTCCATGTGAGAGATCTTGGGGGATGCCTCCTTGCAAGTCTGCAAGCCTGTGAGGTGCTTACATACTTACTTGGTGATATGGATTTTCCTCCTTGAGCGGGGATTGCTTTTATCACCTCTTTTGTGATACGCGTTCTCCTCCTTGAGCAGGGTTTACTTTTATCACTCCTAATTTGTGGTGCGGGTTCTACTCCTGAGCAGGTTTTTCTTTCACCACACGTATTGTTCATTTCTATCATTGTCTTCTCAATTGTATATATTGGATCAAAGATCAACATCTTCTTCATCCTAAGTATATGCTCTTTCTTCAGCTTCATAGTTTTGCGAAACTATGAAGTCCTCTTTTGACCCTGCACTCTCGGGTTCGCCAGATTGTAGTCTGCTTCAGCTATATGTTTCTAACCCTACTCTTTCTTGATCTACTTTACCGAGCACTCATCAGTGTTCGTGCTCGCTAAAGTGGGGGAAAAATGTATAAGAGTGAATTTGCACCCCATGTGCAAATCCCCTTTTTGTCTTTATCCACCTTAGAAAACCAAGTTTGGAGGCTTAATTCCACCTAACCCGCTACTTGCATCACACTTGGCGCCTGTTTTGAGCGTTAGTGGAGGCATTTATGTTAGGGATGCCCGCACGATGCGCATATTTTCGCGATGCGCACTTACAGCCCTGACATATTCCCGCGTCTGGAGCTTGCAGAGGCGTTACACTTCCCATTGGTGGTCGACTTGTAATGCCCTCTTCGGTCGACCGACCCGAATATGGTTGTTTTCTTCATCTCCCCTTCAAATTCACTCCTTCCATATGCATTTGATCTTCTAAGAACTTCTTCACTTCATTCACAAGCTTCACAATCTCTCCATGTTTCACCACCTTCCAACTCATCACCTATTTATTCTCCATTTCCATTGTTTGGTTTTGCAGCCTCCATTATTGTTGAAAATGGCACATTGCTTCAGAAAGTTTTCATCATCCAGAATCACCATTTGTCATTTGAATTATCCACCATATTCGCAGCACATACCGCATGGCATTTTTCAGGGGCAGCTTCAGACATTGGCCAAATGTTCACCGCCAACGGCCCTTTGGCCGAGTCATAGTCTATCCAAAAAATCTCTGTGACCTACTCTTTCGTATTCTGAAACTCTCGGTGTTGTTCCATTGAGGTAGTATAGGGCTGTTCGCCCCGTGAGGCTCTCTGAATGAAGAGAACTCGTGATTAGTGAATCCCCCTATATTACAATATGTGAATTCCCCTAGTAAATTTAGCAATGGGGACAAGATTATATACCCATTCTATATAATCAATGGGTCAAATGAATCCAACATAGAACAACTTTTGTAGCTCATATTTAACCAATAATGCTTTTTGGGGATGCATCTTGTGAAGTTTCTATTTTACTAGTTTTACATCTAAAAAAAATTTAAGTGATGAAATACTAAGAGGGATCAAGTCTAGGAATATCCTCGTAGGACCAAGCAAAGTTTATATTATGTTTCTAGAAGAATGTTGTGAAGTCTTCTTTCTCTTGAGTTGATAGTAAGCCTATGAAAATTTTGATCATGGGATTTTGTATTGTACCAATGTTTATTTCTTGTGATTCTTCAACCAACATTGTAGATCTCTCTTGATATTCGATAATTGTAGAAAGGTCATGTCCTCCATTCAGGTGCCTCAAAGAGGTTTTCACCTTTGAATATGTCCTTTATGTTTACTTTTTTATGATCCAATAGTGTCACATGATGGTTTTCACTAGGGGAATGTCTTATTATTTTTATATGTTCACTTTTGTGACTAAAGGATTTAATACTCTCCCCAAAGTATGCTTTGACATCAAGCTCTGTAGAAATTTCATCTTTATGATCTTCAAATGGTATACTATCTTGAAGGCCCATAAGCTTTGTGATAGCTTCATTGTTTTAGAATGTCCTAAGAACTTGAGGTCCTTGTTGGTCCCAATCGATGAGTTGGGGATAAATGAGTGGGGGGGGTTTATTGTGATGTGGAAGTGAATGATATGTAGGATAAGGTGCAAATGGATATGTCTTTGAACAGTTCAACAATATGCATAAAGTAATTTTCAAAGGTGTCATCATCAGTGGTTTCAATAGCAGGAAAAGCTTCAACTACCTCACTAGGGGTGCACTTAAGGTCTTGAGACATAGTTCCTAATGTCCCATACCCAATCCCTTGATATTTTTTTCTCTTTATTAGAATTGTGGGTTCCTTTATTCCTTGTTTGTGAATCCCAAGACTACCTTAACCCAAGTTGTATCCCGTGTTCTTGATTAAATGAATTCCTTTATTATGATTTTCAAGTAGTAAGATAGTTGGCTCTTCATCTTCTTTGTATAACCATGTGGAGATATCCTCTTCTATGATTTCTTTATTCAATTCTCCCCAACAAGAAATCCATAGATTCATCTTTCACAACTGTAGATGTTGTTTGGATTAGTTGGGGTTTACCATATGATCTAGGTGAAGATGGAATTTGTCCCACATAGAAGGAACCTTTCATGTCATATTCTCCACATCATTTGTGATTGACTTAGACCTTGATCTCAAGAATGGGAATGTGTAGTGGATGATGAAGATAGGGTGGATGGGTCTATATCTGATGAGGAATATGAGGTTGCATCATTATTAGGTACTTGGTGATATTTTCTATATCTTTCTTCTATGCTTATGTAGTAGTGAAAGGGGCAAGGATCTACAAAACTAGTTACTTCAATATCATTGTAAGGAAATTTCAAAAATTGGTGGTATGTGGATGGTATGGCCTACATGGCATGTATCCATGGGTGGCCTAGGAGAACGTTGTATGGAAGATCAAGGTTCAATATTTGATATGTAGTATATGTTATTGTAACAACCCCAATGTTCTACTCAATAAAATTTCCCAAGTTTTCACCTCAAGTGAATAAACCATGGTTCCAAAACATAGAAATTAAAATAATAAAAAATCCATAATGTAAATTACATGCACGTTACAAATAAACCTATTTCCAAACTTACATTGCATTCCATTGTAATTTCACAAATATTTCCATAAAATAGATGCCATATTGAATGAAATCAAGTTAATCATTCAATATTACATCCTTTCATATAAATGGGTACATGATACATACATAGGTCTTTTGAGATTCATCTCACAATAGATATACAAACTGATCCCTATGCCACTGCAATGGTGCATACCTTTGAGATGTACTCGCTCGTAGGTGCATACACTCCAGTTGTCCCCAATGCTAGTGCAAACATCCGCAAACCTCATCTGCCATGTCATGAGGAGAAGCATCACTCAAGTGCTTTTCTACCAACCACAGACTCAAATGTGGTCCCCCGCGCATCTGTCACACATGACAAGATGGCCCTTCCCTTCAACGAAGAGATTGGTTGGTAAACCTCATAACAATAGCCTATCTAAGCTTAGTATTGTGTCCTACAAACCAGAACCTAATCATACAGTCATATCCCATACGAGCATGAAAATCTTGAACTAGAATGCATAAGAGGAACACAATGAAACTGATAGTGTAAACAGTAGCAACATACACTACTTTGGCCAAAGTATTCTCACCTAGTACTTCGAGTGTCAGTCTTCCTATTCACATAGACTTCTATAGCTTGGTTTGGATTATGACGGTTCATATACTATGCCTAGGTAATTTCCTTCCATAGGTAATCCTTAACCTCATAAATAACCTATCCCCCTTTTTCCCAAAAGACTATGGTATATCTACCAATTAAGCCTAAGCACAAGTTACCCCTTCAATGGATATTCCTATCCCAAGTATAACATATGAGCTTATCTTTGCATAAACAAGTTATTCTCTTCAATAGACAATCTAGTCTCAAGTATAAATTTTAATCTAGAGTATAACTACATAAGCTTTATCTAATCATAGATTAAAGATTCATAAATAACTGACTCCATTCAGTACTATATCACATAAATAAGTGGTTCTCATCAAGAGTATATCCATATCAATGAATGACCTCAATTGAAGAATAATCACATCGATAGATGATTCCATTCGAGAGTGTAATATCCTTAATAAAAAGAGTTATTCAAAAGAGTAGAATCTTGTCAACATTATGACTTCATAACAAGAGTATAAAGCAACTGCCCAAGTAGCAACTCTAACTCAATAGTTAATCCCGCCTATGTCTCTATACATATAGTATCTCATAAGCTCAAGTAATTTACTTAATCACATAGGTGAGTCTCAACCTTAGAATACCCTAATATTAGGATAAAGTCATCAACCAATGACTAGTCTGATTATATAGATTAATCTAACCCTATATGTTCCAATCAAGACCAAATGTACAACCCAACCAAGTAAGTTATTCCCAACCTATAGGTATCAATGAGTATTCAAGTACATATCCCAACCTAGTAGGTAAATCTTAACCTAAGGTTTCACTCTTTAATCAAATGAACTTCTCAACCCAAATAGGTTATTCTAAACCTAGGGTTTCATTCGAGTATAAAGTATGATCAAGTGATCATTCAAGTAAAGATAATTGATGCGGTTTTGCATAACGTCACATCATATCTTTCATTCCATCACTTTTTAATGCTAACCCTATCATTCCCAAGGTTTCCCAGTATAATAAGATAACAGTGCCTAGTCACTTCATGACATAGACATATTTCACATTATACACATAATCTAAACTATCTATGTATAGAACATCAATATCTAATTCCTGTATAGGGTATATAGGAGTATTAAGATACTTCCCTTAATCATATTTCGTCATTTCTAGTATGTAATACCAATGACCGCCAAACACTCCTATTATGGAGTATATACAAACACTTTCATAGAAAAGCATAAAGAAGCTCCATTTCCTTTCCAAAGAAAATGCTATGATTTCCTAATGCATGTATTCTCAAGTAGTTCAAACAAAGCATTCAAATATCATTCTTTCATAAATAAAGACAAATAAGAGAATACTAGATCCCCATGCCTGTAATATGCTTAACCAATTGATTGACTTGATGCACAACCTTCCAACAAAAGCTTCTAGCTTCACTTAGCTCTCTCCAAGCAATAGTTCACTATGACTCCTTTCTCAAGATAACAATATGCACTCACAAAGTAATTCATAGCTCACACAAATACTCACAACTCTCAAAATAATTGTAGTAGAATAAGTTTGCAGAGAAGTGTGTCCACATGAGAGAACTAGCCTCTCTATTTATATAGGAAATGGATATTTTGCAGCCTACAAAAAAGGCATGCTACTTGAAAGCTTCCTCCGTGCAAGTCGACTCATAACACACAGCTAAAAGGTGGCTGAAAACTAAGTGTAATCTCAACATAAAATGCTACAAATCAACCCTTCTATTTGACAGCAGCAAAGACTAATTCAAATGAGCACATGCCCAAATGATGAAAATCAATTTGCAATCATATTAGACTTCTAAAAAAAATGGAGCTTCTATATGTTGGCGCCAAGTATTCAGCCAACTTCCTTATCTCATGGCATGGATATTCTCATTGAAACAGTGCATTACTTACAAGCAACACCTATACTATGTCGACTTGGTCATAGTTTTGTTGGGAAACGAAGCAGAGATGAGTTCCTCCACAATAATAGTGTATAATTGGTGCTTTGACCATTTCATAGCCTGTTGTAGGTTTTTCCTATCCTCATGTGTTCTATACTTTACAATGCAGCTTGTAAATAATCCATCGCTTTGTATAAAGCATCCAAGTTTGTTGTTTAATAATTAAAGATGCATTTCAATAGTGTCGACTATGATTTACCTCCATAGCGGCACTTATTGCTACGCAATACTTTGCATATGGTTTTCCCTTTATCTAATGTCAACATATATGTATTGTTCAACCTTTAAATACTTTGCATATCTTATATAAAAATTGGACTATGTTTCATATAAATAAATTGGCCTCCAATAAATACCATATATATAAGTATATATACATATATATGTATATATATTTATATTTATATATGTACATATACATATATATATATATATGTCCATACATAGTATTAGCACCATATCACACACACACACACACATATATATATATATATGTATACGTATATATATACCATGTCAATCAAGTATGTATACATTTGATATATAAATGAATACAAACAAGTTAACATTCATATAACAATAATATATATATATATTATATATACACACACTCCTCTATATAAGCATTAATTCTCATGTGTGTATATGTATATGTATATATATATATATATATATATCCAAACACATATATACATATCATTCAAAGCAATAAAGCAATAATCCATTCAATAATCAAAAAATTACAACTAAGTGATATATTCACAATAATAATAACCACATCAACTATGTATATATATATATATATATATTCCTCTATGTACATGTATACGTATGTATACATATACTAATATATTTGTATGGACATTTTTGTTTGTCAAACATACGTATGTATCGATACATGTATACATATGGATGTATGTATATATCTCATATATATATATATATATACACACATTCAATTGCACAATCAAGCACATACACAATTACTATCGTGTTGATAGGGAATAGATGTGTAGTGTATATATACTTATACACATACATGTTGCATTGTCCCTATGATATCACCATACTCATAAGCAGTCTGTTCATAATCGTGCATAGGTACATCTACCTATGTACTCTCATGTACACGCTCCTCCGTGCGTATGGTCCATTGTTGAAACGCATATGCATACATATATCCATTCAACGTGTGTTCACCTCATCAATACAAGCATAGTAATATAAGGAAGAAATCATAAGTTCTAAACATATAAACATCATCCAAGAATGCACTTAACAGTAAATCAATACCCTTACTAATGCAAACACTCATACTAAGGATGACTTACCAATTCCCAATACTATGACTTGACTCAACCATTCTATTGTGAGTGTGTGTGTGAGCTCAGATAGGTTTCATTTAAGGTTATTTGACCAATCACTTCTTCTCAGTGATACTTCCCCTCCACCTGGAGGATTGAACCTATCCCTGCAACCAACTTAGCACATTTGCAATGGTAGTTATATGTTCATAATAAATCCATATGCATCATAAAACTTAAACATACTCATATAGCAATACATGTTCATCATCAATGTAAACATAATTACTCTTCCAAGGCAATAATACCTTAATACCTATTTCAGTATTCCATTCATTTAACAAACATATCAAAATAATGATTACATTTACCATCCAATTTACCTGTGAAGGTAAAAGTAAATTAGTAACATCAAGACAAGGTGTGACATACTTCCCCCCTTGTTAATCATAATCCCCGGTGATTTGAAGCACTTTAACATATAGATAAAGTCAAATAAATATTTTATTTTACCTTTTCCAATTCTTGTAAGAATTATAAGATAATCTTCCCTCGTAACTTCACTCCTTGCAACCTTGTCATTCCTATACCTTGCATCGGATGTCCTTGCTAACGCATAGGGAGAACTTGTGTGCCTTACACATACTTTCTCTCTCAAAGAGCTTTATACATTATAATCTTATTACCTCGTAGGTACATCCTACGTACAATAGTAACTATATACCACATGGCACCTATGCTATAGTGACTAGAAAGCACGTTCTCATTGGCCCATGAATTTATCCTTAGTGTAATCCAAATAGAAAAGGAATGTTGGTGTATTACACACTACACTGTGGGTCCCATCCTTCCCTTTCGTATTTACACTTTCAGACAACTTAGAAGCCAAGTTCGTCCATCACTTACACATTCATTTTCCTTAATCATAACATTAATGCTCTTGACTAATTTTCCATCTTGAGCATATCATTGCTCTTGGACACTTGTCAATTCAAAACATAACAATACTGCTTCATATTTCAAACTTTGTATCAAAAAAATTTCTTCAATTATTTCAATCATCTATTCCTTTTAACAATCTTTTTGGTCTAAGGTTAACCCCATTTCTTAGCCTATTTCAGCCTAATAGAGTTTCCAACCTTCCTTTCCATATAATGGATCAAACCTCATAGTAGAATTTTATAATTATTCTTCAAATCGTTCAAGATTTGGTTCATCACTTTTGCCTATCCCACTAAATAATATATTGAGAATTCATTCAATTGAATTTCTCACAATATGATCATGGTTTACACAACCTCATCATTATTTTCTCATTCACAACTAATACAACCTTCTCAGGAATACTAAGCATCTACTTTACACAATATATTACTTAGGACCAAAATCCTATAATTCAAATTTCCAGCCAGCGTTGGTTACCTTGGTGAGTTTGTCCACCTTAACATTATGACAATTTCACTAACATAGACTTGGATTAAACTATCTTGTGTTCTACCACTTCCCTTTTGGAACCTCAAGAGAGTATACATCTCCTGTCGATGACGGCATCTTGTCTTCATTTCCTAGCACACTGGACAATATCTTGCTACATACTCTGCAACATCTTATAGCTCCATCTTTTTCCAGATTATAGTGTTTCCTCATCTGACAAATAACTTTTTCATTCCAATTTCCTAACTCTAACACCAATTTCCTCATTTCATTCCTTAATCTTCCAAAGTTTTTGGTGCATAGGTTCTTTTACATCCCACAATAGTCTATTCTTGACTAAAGGAAAACCTATTTTGTGGTCTCATTCCACATTTGATTTCCAAGTAATAATGGTTAGATTTTTTGTGGAGATAAATCTCCTTCATCTTAGGACATCCATACCTTGGATTTCTTTTGTCCTTGAATCATTTCCAAAATTGTAATCTAACTTTCAGCTCAATTTATCTTTCCTTATGAGCATCGGTACGAATTTTGAGTAATAATCCTCATTCAATCATGTTGATTCCTAAAAGATATCAAATTTAATTGCATACCCAATTACCAAGCATGAACGTTTCTCATTAACTCCAAATCAGGATTAATTAGATCTTCCCTTGTCGATCCCATAGGCAATGATCTTCCCTTTCATGAATGAGTAACCTGCCTATCCTTTTCTAAGGCATCAATGATAATAACAATTGATCTTTTAATCAATCATATAGATAAAGTATTGAGTGATAATATTCCTTTCTCATTGGTCATAATCCTTGACCTTTTCATTATCTTTCAATAAAATTCCAATACTTTATTCTTGTGGTCATGAAATATATGACTTAATTGACATCATGACTTACGAAGAATTCAAAAGTTCTTTCAAACCGAAAATATATTCATGATTTTCGTTGGGTGGGGTATTGTACCTAAGTCAATCCAATCTCTTCCTTCCCCCATAGTGTTTTCACGATATTCAATCAACCCAAAGTTGAATTCCTAGCAAACATTTGCTTTCTTGAAATGATTTATCATTCCTTTTTGTTAGCTTTATATTGCCTTTTTCTTTCCTCAATGGCATACCTTGAATATACTTATTCCCAAATTTAGATTCATCATTGATCTCTAACCTCATAGATTCAACAATTGGATCATCATTTAAGAGATCTATTGATTAATCAGCAACTTTACAAGCTAAGAGGCACTCTAACATACCAATTCTCTTTTCCACGTATACCAATATCCTTCTTGTGGAGGAATATCCATAACCACAAAGCCTCTTTTGTTGATGTTTCATCAATTTAGAGTGTTGTTTCCTTACAAATTCTATTGATTTGACACATAGTGTCACACTGTGTCCCATTTCCTTTAGAACTTCTAAACATAAATTTATTTTTGTTGACAAGTTGGTGTGTTTATTCCACACTTCTACCAAACTTAGTACTAACCAAATCTTTGTTGGCCCAATCTGATTTACCTTTTATAGGTTTATTTTCTCATCTTAATCAGAACTCCAAATTGATTCCATCAATTTTGGTTGGTGGAACCATGTCCACTTCATTGATTACTTCATTTTTGACCATTCTAGTCTCTTCCCTTATTCCAAGGTACTACCTCCTTGATTATACACAAGATCTTGATCTTGTTCAAAGTCATTTTTTTTTCAAGTGTTATCCATCCTATTGGATACCTCCTTTGTTGACTATCTACTTCATTTAAAGTTTTCAATTTATGCCAATAATGCATACTCATAGATTCATAATATTCTTACTAAATCCCAAAAATTCTTGACTCTCTACAACTATAGGTTGCTGCTAATAAGGGGGTTATTTCAATACGTCCCATTCCCTTGGAGTCATTTATCAATTTATTAGGGTGAAGGTACATATTGGTTATCCTTCATAACCTTCCTACATAACCCGATTGCATCATCTTTCGCAATCCAAGGGGGTATCATAATGAGTTGGAGTTTTCAATTTCCAAGTGCGACTCTTATCTAGCCCCAAACTTAACAAGTTTCCTAGAATCTTATCTTCCTTTTCATCTCCCCTTGTTCTTTCCTCTTGTCGTCTTGGCACAAGAACTTTTCTACCATTATCTCCCAATAAGATTTATGTAACACTTACATAATGAGCTCATAGGTTTCGGAGTTGAACTTGGTAGCTCTGATACCACATGTAACAACCCCGATGTTTTGCTCAATAAAATTTCCCAAGTTTTCACCTCAAGTGAATAAACCATGATTCCAAAGCATAGCGATAAAAAAAAATCTTTCCATATTCTAAATTACATGCACATTTGAAATAAAACTATTTCCAAACTTCCATTGCATTCTATTGTAATTTCACAAATCTTTCCATAACATAGATGTCATATTGAATGAACTCAAGTTAATCATTCAATATTACATCCTTCCATATAAATGGGTACATGATACATACAAAGCTCTTTTGAGCTTCATCTGGCAATAGATATACAAACTGATCCCAATGTCGTTGCAATGGTGCATTCCTTCTAGACGTACTCGCTTGCAGGTGCATACACTCCAGTTTTCCCCAATGCTAGTGAAAACATCCACAAACCTCAATCACCATATGATGAGGAGAAGCATCACTCAAGCACTTTTCCACCAACCACAGACTCAAATGCGGTCCCCTGCACATTTGTCACACATGACAAGATGGCCCTTCCCTTCAACGAAGAGATTGGTTGGTAAGCCTCATAACAATAGCCTATTTGAGCTTAGTGTTGTGTCCTAAAAACTAGAACCTAATCATATGGTCGTATCCTATACGGGTATGCACATCCTAAACTAGAATGCATAAGAGGAACATAGCGAAACTGACAGTGTAAACAGTCACAACATACACTACTTTGGCCAAAGTATTCTCACCCAATACTTCGAGTAATAGTCTTCCTATTCACATACACTTCTATAGCTCGGTTTGGATTATGACCGTTCATATACTATGCCTAGGTAATTTCCTTCCATAGGTAATCCTTAACCTCAAAAATAACCTATTCCCCTTTTTCCCAAAATACTATGGTATCTCTACCAAGTAAGCCTACGCACAAGTTACCCCTTTAATGGATATTCCTATCCTAGGTATAACATATGAGATTATCTTTGCATAAACAAGCTATTCTCTTCAATAGACAATATGGTCTCAAATATAACTTTTTAATCTAGAGTATAGCTACATAAGCTTTATCTAATCATAGATTAAAGATTCATAAATAACTGACTCCATTCAGTACTATATCACATAAATAAGTGGTTCTCATCAAGAGTATATTCACATCAATGAATGACCTCAATAAAATAATAATCACATCGATAGATGATTCCATTCGAGAGTGTAATCTCCTTAATAAAAAGAATTATTCAAAAGAGTAGAATCTTGTCAACATTATGACTTCATAACAAGAGTATAAAGCAATTGCCCAAGTAGTAACTCTAACTCAATAGGTAATCCCACCTATGTCTCTATACATATAGTATCTCATAAGCTCGAGTAATTTACTTAATCACATAGGTGAGTCTCAACCTCAAAATGCCCTAATATTAGGATAAATTCATCAACCAATGACTAGTCTATTATATAGGTTAATCTAACCCTATATGTTCCAATCAAGACCAAATGTACAACCCAACCAAGTAATTTGTTCCCAACCTATAGGTATCAATGATTAGTCAAGTACATATCCCAACCCAGTAGGTAAATCTTTACCTAAGGTTTCACTCTTTAATAAAATGAACTTCTCAACCCAAATAGGTTATTTGAAACCTAGGGTTTCATTTGAGTATAAAGTATGATCAAGTGATCATTCAAGTAAAGATAATTGATGTGGTTTTTCATAACGTCACATCATATCTTTCATGCCATCACTTTGTAATGCTAACCCTATCATTCCCAAGGTTTTCTAGCATAATTAGATAACAATGCCAAGTCCCTTCATGGCATTGACATATTTCACATTATGCACGTAGTCTAAACTATCTATGTATAGAACATCAATATATAATTCTTGTATAGGGTATATAGGAGTATTAAGATACTTCCCTTAATCATATTTTGTCATTTCTGGTATGTAATACCAATGACCACCAAACACTTCTATTATGGAGTATATACAAACACTTTCATAGAAAAGCATAAAGCAGCTTCATTTCCTTTCCAAAGCAAATGCTATGATTTCCTAATGCATGTATTCTCAAGCAATTCAAACAAATCATTGAAATCTTATTCTTTCATAAATAAAGATAAATAAGAGAAGACTAGATCCTCATGCCTATAATATGCTTAGCCAATTGATTGACTTGATGCACAACCTTCCAACAGTAGCTTCTAGCTTCACTTAGCTCTCTCAAAGCAATACTTCACTATGACTCCTTTCTCAAGATAACATATGCACTCATAAAGTAATTCACAGATCTCACACAAATACTCACAACTCTTAGAATTTAGAGCTCTCAGAATAATTGTAGAAGAATAAGTTTGCATAGAAGTGCGTCCAAATGAGATAACTAGCCTCTCTATTTATACGGGGAATGGAGACTTTGCAGCCTATAGAAAAGGCATGCTACTTGACAGTTTCCTCCAAGCAAGTCGACTCATAACACACAACTAAAAGGTGGCAACAAACTAAGTGTAATCTCAACATAAAATGCTACAAATCGACCCTTCTATTTGACAGCAACAAAGTCTAATTCAAATGAGCATAATGCCCAAATGATGACAGTCGATTTGCAAGCATATTATACTTCTATAGAAAATGGAGCTTCTATATGTTGGCGCCAAGTATTCAGCCAACTTCCTTATCTCATGGCGCAGATATTCTCATTGAAATAGTCCTTTACTTATAGGCAACACCTATACTAGGTCGACTTGGTCATAGTTTTGATGGGCAACAGAGCAGAGATAAGTCGCTCCACAATAATAGCGTATAATTGGTGCTTTGACCATTTCATATCCTGTTGTACGTTTTTCCTATTCTCATGTGTTCTATACTTTATAATGCAGCTTATAAATATTCCATCGCTTTGTATAAAGTGTCCAAGTTTTTTTTTTAATAATTAAAGATGCATTTTAATAGTGTCGACTATGATTTACCTCCATATCGAGTGCAATACTTTGCATATGGTTCAGCCTTTATCTAATGTCAACATATGTATTATTCAACCTTTAAATACTTTGCATATCTTATATACAAATCGGCCTATGTTTCATATAAATAAATCAGCCTCCAATAAATACCATATATATAAGTATATATATATATATATATGTATCTATGTACATATACATACATACATACATACATATATATATATGTACATAATGTACATATACATATATGTACATAATGTACATATACATATATGTACATAATGTACATATACATATATGTACATAATGTACATATACATATATGTACATATGCATATATATATTTATATATGTCCATAAATAGCATTAGCGCCATATCACACATATATGTGTATACGTATATATATACTAATATATATATATATATACCATGTCAATCAAGTGTGGATACATTCGATATATAAATAAATACAAACAAGTTAGCATTCATATAACAATAATAATATATTATATATATACACACTCCTCTATATAAGCATTAATGCTCATGTGTGTGTGTGTATATATATATATATATCTAGACACATATATATACATATCATTCAAAGCAATAAAGCAATAATTCATTCGATAATTGAACTATTATGACTAAGTGATATATTCACAATAATAATAACCACATCAATTGTATATATATATATATTCCTCTATGTACATGTATACATATGTATACGTATACTGATATATCCATATGGACATTTTTTTTGTCAAACATATGTATGTATTGATACATGTATACATATGGATAATATGAATATATCTCATGTATATATACACATTCAATTGCACAATCAAGCACATACACAATTACCATCATGTTGATAGGGAATAGACATGCAGTGTATATATACTTATACACATACATGTCGCATTGTCCCTACGATATCACCATACTCATAAGCAGCCCATTGATAATCGAGCATATGTACATATACCTATGTACTCTTATGTACATGCTCCTCCATGTGTATGGTACATCGTTGACATGCATATGCATACATATATACATTTAATGTGCGTTCACCTCATCAATACAAGCATAGTAATATAAGGAAGAACTCATAAGTTCTAAACATATAAACATCATCCAAGAATGCACTCAATAGTAAATGAAGACCCTTACTAATGCAAAAACTCATACTAAGGATGACTTACCAATTCCGAATACTATGAATTGACTCAACCATTCTATTGTGATTCTGTGTGTGAGCTCAGATAGGTTTCATTTAGGGTTATCCAACCAATCATTTTTCCTAAGTGATACTTCCCCTCCACATGGAGGATTGAACCTGTCCCTGCAACCAACTTAGCACATTTGCAATGGTAGTTAAACGTTCATATTAAATCCATATGCATCATAAAACTTAAGCACACTCATATAGCAATACATGTTCATCATCAATGTAAACATAATTACTTTTCCAAGGCAATAATACCTTAATATCTATTTCAGTATTCCATTCATTTAACAAACATATCAAAATCATGATTGCATTTACCATCCAATTTACCCATGAAGGTAAAATTAAACCAGTAACATCAAGATGGGGTGTGACAATTATGGCAAGACCAACTTGGATAGGTAACTTGATTATTCCTTTAGAATCATTCTCAGCATCATCATATGCATTTATTGTGATACTTTTTTGTGCATCTATGATACCATCAGAATATCCCAACTATTTTATTAATTTGAGAGTGCAAATATTCAAGCTTGTTCCCCCATCTATCAGGACACTTGTTTTTGGATGAAGACTTCTAGGGATAGAGTTTGATTATGGAATGTGGTGAATGGAAGGTCATTTTCAATGAATACAAGATTATGAGGGGAGGTAATGTGTAATGTCCCCACTCTAGTCAATTTCGGGAATAGTTGAGTTAGCTTATTTCTTGGACCCTTGTAGGCTGACAGGATTTGGTTAGGGGGTCAATGGCCGTTTTGGTGGGTTTTGGCATTTCCACCCATTCAGTTTAGTGTTGGGCTTAGTGCAGGCCTTTGCAGTTTAGTGTTCGCCAGCTTTTGATGGCACATTAAAACACTGAGAAATGAGGGAGATATTAATATTTCAGTGGTTGTGTATTTTATCGTCTATTGAGATATTATAAAGTTATTATTTAACTTTATAACATATTAAATCCTACTTGAAATATTTGTACTTTATGACTTAAATGTTAAAGTGAATATTTAAATTCACTCTTAAGTCAATTATTTGGGTGCCCAACTATGGAAAAGATATTGAGTACATTTTAAATGTATTTTTATGCAAAAAGTGGCGTCACTTCTTCAAAGTCGTGCCTTTTTGGGGTTCTAAGGCAAAAGAAGCAAATTGACCTCATTATGTTATGATTATTTGACTTTTCTTCAAAACTTCTCTGTGATTTTTGTCTGAGGGCAAGGGTTTCAATATTTCTTCATTGGAGAGCGACAATTCTTCATTGATCTATGATTACGAGACTGTGAAATACCAGTTGAATGGTTGCTATTGAGGGAGCTTCATACAGAAGTTCATATGTGCTTGCATCTGATATTTTTGTTTAGGATTTACCAGTTTGTAATAAGGATGAGGTTTTCTTCATCAGGGACGCCATCTTCAATCAATTTCCAGCTTTCAAATAAGAGACTTCATCATCTTGCAGAGGTCATACCATTGCATTGGAAGGCGTGTCACCTAGGGATAGGCATGTGAAGTAAGAGGCTAAAACACCTCTCTTTTGGCTCTTGTCTGGACTCCATCCTAGGCGTCCAACCTTCTCAGCATTTTTTCTCCAATTTCTTTGAGGGAGAAAGTTGATCCAGGATCCAGGCATGGCTATTTGTCAATTCCAGCAGATATTGCTTGGCATGTTCAGATCCATCTTATTTAATTATTCTAGAGGTTTCTGGGTATGTTGTTTATATGCAATCTCTTTGTATGAATTTCTAGATCTTCAATAATATTGCAGTTGTTCTAGAATTCCTTGTATTTTTAGTTTACTTCCATTTTTATGCTTGGCACACCTTCTACTTCTGTCTAAAATTCTTCTTAAAACATTCAAAAACACAAAAACAAGTCAAGAAAAGTCAGAGGTTGAGTTGGAGCCAGTTGGGCTCATCACAGTGGTATCAGAACTTTTAATCCTGCTAGCCTGGAGGGTTAAACATTCATATGCATCATAATCAATTTGGGCCACACAGGTTTTACTCACACAGGACACCAGGGTTGCAGAGAAACCAGTTCCCCTTTGAGAATAGACCATTTGAAAATCAATTTGAAGATATACCATTTGATATCATGGGTGACAGAGAAGAAAATGAACCACCCAGAAACAATGCTCATAATGAAGATTTGGAAGCCAGAGATATTCTGAGAGGTCTGGTGACAGGACAGGAACAAGTTGCTAATGTCCTACAGCAGTACAACAAATATCTATTCCCAGGCTCCTGAATTAGAATCAGGAAGAGGATGGTAGTATCCATGGAGTTCCACGTCCCAAAGTTACTCCTACACGTACCTATAACAGGCCTACTCGCCCTACCTTTATCATAAATGAGCCAGAAGAGGGTAACGAGAATGAGGAGGAAGGTAACATGATCTTTGGAGGAAATATTATGACACAACATGATGAGTGGGATGCCTTGCCACAAAGAGTTAAGGATCACCTTAACTTTGACAGGTTTCTAACATAGAAAAGAGAGAGTAGTAGAAATAGGACAGATAGGAGACCTCGGCACAGGAAAAATGATCTCAGACATGCTACCAATAAGCTTACTCTCACCACCTTTGATGGCAGTGGCAGATTCATAGCTAGAGCTTGGGTTAGCAAGCTGGATACATTTTTCAACCTACGTCCTATGGCAGAAGAAGATGCCATAAAGTTTGCAGCTCTACACTTGGATGGCGTATCCCATGACTGGTGGCACCATGGCATGGTTACACTAGAACATGAGAGGATCACAACTTATCAGGAGTTTATAGGTAGGTTGGTTGAGAGATTCAAAAAACGAGATCCAGAGCTATACTTTAGAGATCTCACTCAGTTGAAGCAATTGGGTAGTTTAGAATCCTACATTGGAGAGTTTCAGAAGCTCTCAGTCATGGTAACAGGCATATCAAAGAGGAGATTGGTTATACTCTTCATAGAGGGCCTATTTGAGCCTATGAAAGGTTGGATCAAGGCATTGGATCCACCTACCTTTCAAGAGGCTATGAGGAAAGCTCGTAGCATGGAACTTACCACACCTCATAGTATGTTCCCTTCCAAACCGTCTTCATCTTACAATGATAACAGATCTGATCCAGCAAAAACAGAAAACTCAAACCAAAAGAAAAAGTTTGCAACTCCTTTAGATCGAGAAACGATCAATGATTTACGTAGGAAGAAGCTTTTCTTTTATTGCAAGGGCCCATATGATATTATCCATGATTGTCCCCTCAAGCCTAAAGGTCAAAATAGGCACATGGCGTGGTATTTTGAAGGAGAAGATATGACTAATTTTTCAGACCAACAAGTTGTACATGATGATTCAAAGTTAGAAAAATCAAAGAATGAAGTTGAAAATGAAGTTGAGATTGAGCTACAGGAAGCTCACATGTCAAGTATGCAAAGAGAAGGCTCTTTTAGACTACGTGGACTCTTGGCTGGTCAAAGAGTCATTTCGTTGCTTGATACAAGTGCAACACATAATTTTATAGATGCATGATTGGTAGAGAAAAGAGGAATTCAAACTCAAGAGTTTGAAGGGATTAGAGTGAAGGTTGTCGATGGATATACTCTTACCTATGATAGAATGATTCCAAATCTAACCATGAAGCTCAATAATTTTGAGTTTAAAGCAGATTTCTATGTGGTAAAGATGGGCAACACAAATGTGGTTCTTGGCATGAAGTGGCTTCATGCAATAGGCAAGTTCACACTCAACCTTAGAGATATGGAGATGAAATTTAAGGTTGATGGGACCAACCACGTACTCAAGGCCATCCAAGATAGCAATTTGAGGGAGATAACACTCAGGAGAATGCAAAGATTAATTCCGCATGACATGGTTGAGTGGGTAGCAGCATGTCAGATGCAGCCATCTTATGAGGAGCAACATAAAACGCCTTATCATCCCGATGTTCAGGAGCTTCGGATGAAGCATACTAAGGTGTTTAGTGATATACCTCATGGTAGACCTCCATACAGGGGCATTCAGCATATTATTGAGTTGGAGGAGGGCACCAAGCCCATTATGATTACTCCTTACCGGTACCCTAAGCTATTGAAAGATGAGATAGAGAAAACCATCAAAGAATTGCTCGCTATTGGACACATCAAGCCGAATAAGTCTCCATTTTCTTCTTCAGTTGTATTGGTGAAGAAGAAGAAGGACGATACTCTCAGGATGTGTATCGATTATAGGATGTTGAACAATAAAACCATCA